>SJXQ01001072.1:37716-109047 GCA_006408695.1 Aepyceros melampus
ATTGAGTGCAGCACTTTCACAGCATCATCTTTCAGGATTTGAAACAGCTCAACTGGAATTCCATCACCTCCACTAGCTTTGTTCGTAGTGATGCTTTCTAAGGCCCACTTGACTTCACATTCCAAGATGTCTGGCTCTAGATTAGTCAACACATCATCATGATTATCTGGGTCATGAAGATCTTTTTTGTACAGTTCTTCCGTGTATTCTTGCCACCTCTTCTTAATATCTTCTGCTTCTGTTAGGTCTAGACCATTTCTGTCCTTTATCGAGCCCATCTTTGCATGAAATGTTCCCTTAGTATCTCTAATTTTCTTGAAGAGATCTCTAGTCTTTCCGCTTCTGTTCTTTTCCTCTATTTCTTTGCATTGATCGCTGAAGAAGGCTTTCTTATCTTTTCTTGCTATTCTTTGGAAGTCTGCATTCAGATGTTTGTATCTTTCCTTTTCTCCTTTGCTTTTCACCTCTCTTCTTTTCACAGCTATTTGTAAGCCTCCTCAGACAGCCATTTTGCTTTTTTGCATTTCTTTGCCATGGGGATGGTCTTGATCCCTGTCTCCTGTACAATGTCATGAACCTCATTCCATAGATCATCAGGCACTCTATCTATCAGATCTAGACCCTTAAATCTATTTCTCACTTCCACTGTATAATCATAAGGGATTTGATTTAGGTCATACCTGAATGGTCTAGTGGTGTTGCCCACTTTCTTTAATTTAAATCTGAATTTGGCAATCAGGAGCTCATGATCTGAGCCACAGTCAGCTCGGATCAAAGTATTTTCCAATGAGTCAGCTCTTCATATCAGGTCACCAAAGCATTAGAACTTCAGCATCAGTCCTTCCAATGAATATTCAGGACTGATTTCCTTCAAGATTGACTGATTTGATCTCCTTCCTGTCAAACGGATTATCTAGAGTCTTCTCAAGCATGATTCAAAAGCATCATCTCTTTGGTGCTCAGCTTTATTAATGATCCAAATCTCACATCTGTACATGACTACTGGAAAAAACATACCTTTGATTATACAGACCTTTGTTGGCAAAATGATGTCTCTGTTTTTTAATACTCTGTCAATTTTTGTCAGAGCTTTACTTACAAGGTATAAGAGCCTTTTAATTTTTCATACTGCAGTCACCAACTGTAGTGATTTTGGAGCTCAAGAAAATAAAATCTGTCACTGTTTTCACTTTTTCCCCATCTATATTTGATGAAGTGATGGGACCAGATGCTATAGTCTTAGTTTGTTGAAGGTTGAGTGTTAAGCCAGTTTTGTTGTTGTTGATTGTTTGTTTGTTTTTTCCTTTTCTCTCTTTCCTATTTCACCTTCATCAAGAGGCTCTTCACTTTCTGCCATTAGAGTGGTATCATCTGCATATCTGAAATCGTTGACATTTCTCTCAGCAATCTTCACTGAAAAGCAGAGACATTACTTTGCCAAAAAAAGGTCCATATAGTCAAAGCTATGTTTTTTCCAGTAGTCATGTATAGATGTGAGAGTTGGACTATAAAGAAGGCTGAACACTGAAGAATTGATGCTTTTGAACTGTGGTGTTGGAGAAGACTCTTGAGAGTCCCTTGGACAGCAAGGAGATCAAATCAGTCAATCCTAAAGGAAATTAGTTCTGAATATTCATTGAAAGAACTGGAGCTGAAGCTGAAGCTCCAATAGTTTGACCACCTAATGCAAAAAGCCAACTCATTAGAAAATATCTTGGTGCTCAGAAACATTGACGAAAAAAAAGGTCCATATAGTCAAAGCTATGTTTTTTCCAGTAGTCATGTATAGATGTGAGAGTTGGACTATAAAGAAGGCTGAACACTGAAGAATTGATGCTTTTGAACTGTGGTGTTGGAGAAGACTCTTGAGAGTCCCTTGGACAGCAAGGAGATCAAATCAGTCAATCCTAAAGGAAATTAGTTCTGAATATTCATTGAAAGAACTGGAGCTGAAGCTGAAGCTCCAATAGTTTGACCACCTAATGCAAAAAGCCAACTCATTAGAAAATATCTTGGTGCTCAGAAACATTGACGGCAAAAAGAGAAGAGGATGGCAGAAGATGAGCTGTTTGGATGGCATCATCAATTTAATGGACATGAGCTTGAGATAGCTCTGGGGGATGGTGAAGGACAGGAAAGACTGGCGTGCTATAATCCATGGGGTTTCAAAGAGTCAGACACATCTGAGTGACAGAACAACAACAATCCTGATCCCAGCTTTTGATTCAGCCAGCTCTGGCATTTCATATGATGTACTCTCCATACAAGTTAAAGAAGCAGGGTGACAAAGAAGCAAGGTGACTCCTTTCCCAATATTGAACAGTCTGTTGTTCCATGTCTGGTTATAACTGTTGTTTCCTGACCTGCATACAGGTGTCTCAGGAGACAGGTAAGATGGTCTTCCCAGCTCTTTAAGAATTTTCCAGTTTGTTGTGTTTCACACAGTCAAAGGTTTTAGCATAGTCAATGAAGCAGAATTAGATTTTTTTGGAATTTCCTTGCTTTCTCTATGATCCAATACATGTTGGCAATTTGATCTCTTGTTCCTCTGCCTAGAGAGACAACAAATAGTTAGGTATATAGGTAGATATCCAATAGTTAGTATTGTATTAATATGTTGTTGCTGTTTAATACTAAGTCATGTATGACCCTTTTTGGACCCCATGTAGCTTGCCAGGCTCCTCAGTGCATGGGATTTCTCAGGCAAGAATGCTAGAGTGGGACTCCATTTCCTTCTCTCGGCGATCTTCCTGACCCAAGATCAAACACACATCTTCCTGCATTGGCAGGTGGATTCTTTACCACTGAGCCAGCAAGGAAGCCATATTGATATGTACCTATATGTTAATATTAAATCAGATACAAGGGTGCAAGATGAAATATACAAAAGTGTACTCATAACTCAGTTTAAGAGAAAAATACATTTTAATGGTATACAGGGAACTTGTATACTCTTAATTCCATCTCTGCCTCCTCAGAGAAAAACCTTCTCCTGCACGTACCCTTATATTCTTTGTATGAAGTCATCACATATACTTCTATCTGAAACAACAAAACGCTTAACTAAACATGTTTTTAAATTAATTAAATAGAATTAGGCACACATTCTGAAACTGTTTTAGTTAATATTCTGTTTCTGACATTCATGAATATCATCTCATAGAGCAATAATTCATTCTATATGGCATCCAATGCATGACTTATTTCAACCTGTTTCTCTATGTTGCTGTTGATATGTCAGTTACTAATTTTATATCAAAAAAAATCTTTGCTATGGAAATTTTGTGCATTTTGTTTGGCACATGTGTAAAAGTCTTTCTCTGAAAGAAATATAATTGTGAATTACTGAATTATAAAATATTTAATTTTCAAAATTACTGGATAATGCTAGAATGGTTTTCAAATTAGATTTGTGAAAATTCACCACCTTCTTCAATGGATAATATTTATTGTTTCTCTATGTTGTCACCAATACTGAAAATCTAAAAGTCTTCTAAAATATTTGCCAAACTGGTGTGTATCTAATGAGGTTGACTGTGATTCAATGAGGGCTAACATGTTTTAGGCTTATAGACCTAGGTTTCTTCTTCTAGGCTATCCTTGTTAAAAACATTTGCCTATTTTTGTATTAAAAGTTTTGTTCATTTTCTTCATTGTATTCGGAGTTCTTAATCCTATATTTTCTATATGTGCATAAAGTCTTATCCTAATTGTATAATATACTCAATTTCATTGTAGTAAAACATCACAGATATTTTTATTCTGATTTACTGACCCACTCTAGAATTCTGGCCTAGAGAATTCCATGGAGTTTGTAGTCCATTGGGTTGCAAAGAGTCAGACAGGACTGAGTGAATTTCACTTTCACTCACATTGCTTTGTCATGTCAGGAACTTAATTGCATGGATCTGTTTTTGATGCATTCATCAAATCATGTATTTCTACACTCATAATAAAATGCTTCTTAGTTAATGTAGCTCTGTGATAATCTTTGACAACTGGTAATCTATATTTCTTCAGAGAAGGCAATGACATCCCACTCCAGTACTCTTGCCTGGAAAATGCCATGAATGGAGGACCCTGGTAGGCTGCAGTCCATGAGATCACTGAGTGTCGGACACGACTGAATGACTTCACTTTCACTTTCATGCATTGGAGAAGGAAATGGCAACCCACTCCAGTGTTCTTGCCTGGAGAATCCCAGGGATGGGGGAGCCTGTTGGGCTGCTGTCTATGGGGTCATACAGAGTCGGACACGACTGAAGTGACTTAGCAATCTACATTTCTTACTGCACCCTGTCAATGATCTTCTTAAATATTTTGGTTACTGTAAGCCATTGTTCTTCTGTACACATTGTGGTCAGTTCTAAGTTTTCAATAAACCTGCAGTGTTTCCCATGAATTTATCTAGAATCCATGGTAAATCTTGGGATAATTGATATGTTGATGATATTCTATCTTACAACCCAAGATATAGTATAGTTCTCCAGCTTTTTAGGTATTTTTAATTAATTTCAACCAAATATAAACAAATTATTTTAAATTACATTTTTGTTGATTTTATAGTTCTTATATTTATTGTTGTTCTTTATGAACAATATAGCTTGAACCTCAAGGATAGTGTTGATATCCTGTGAAATATCACAGACATTTTATTTTTAATATAATAGTGATCATGTGTTGTTTCTTTATTTCTAATTCAGAAAATGTATCTCAATATTATACCACATGTTAGATATACAATAGACTTTTATCAATGTATTATGATAATGAGAAAAACACTTTATATTCCCAGTTTTCTGAAACTAATTTTTAGTTCCATAGAATATAGACATTTTTCAAATATATTCTCTGTATCTATTAAGATGACCATTTTTTGCTTTATTTTATTGGCAGGATGATAACACTCATTGATCCATAATGTATATATTTCCAATATCATTCCGTTGATAATATTTTGTCATTTGTATTATGCTATCTTCTTTAACTATGCCTGACTCATAAACATGTTTATATTTATTTAGATGTGTTTATATTTTTCTCTACCATCTTATTTGTACTATATCTCCCCATTCCTCCTTTCATATCTACTTTCTTTTCTTACTCTTTTTGTATTGAATTTTTTTGCACTTACTATTTCTTAGTCATTTGAAAGTTGAACACTGTGATTCTATTTTATTTTTTTATTAAAAAAATCTATCATTCCTTTTAATATTTGAATATTAGTGTCTGTCTGTACTCTCATTCCAAACAATACAAAGAATTTTAACAGTTTGATTCTCATCACTTTCCTCCTGTGTATTTATTTATCTGGTGTTTTGGTTTGAGAACTTTGAAACATAAGAGCAATTATTATTAATTTTTATACTTAATAGTCATTTATGTTAATTCATTTTCACTTTATTTATTAATCTTTCTTGCAATACAGCCTTTCCCCTGAAATAAATTTTACTTTTCAATCATCTTTACAATTTCTATTAATGAAAGTCAGTGAATAAACACAACTTTTGCTTAAAAATATTTGTTTTCTCCTGTTCACAAATTATACTGAGGCAATATTTCATCATATTGAAGATATGTGTTCATTATCTTTGAAATTCCATTATTTCTGGAAAGCTGTGGTGGAAAATCAAAAATGGATCACAGTTATCCCTACCTGCTAGTGCTCCTTATGTGCCCCTCCCATAACTTATAACTCAAGTATGGGCAGTATCTATGACTTGGGCTTCCATAGCCATCAAATAGTTAAGACTCCACACTTCCAATGTGGGGCACACGGGTTTGATCCCTGGTTGAGGAACTAAGATCCCACATGCCACAGGTACTGCCAAAAACAAACAAATAAACCTACAAGAATCCTATGACTTGCATCCAGCCAAGGGAATTTGATAAAAGTTTCCACAGCCACAATAATATTACTTACTGTTACCAGAAGGTACAGCCAAAAATAAACAAATAAAAATTCTATGACTTGCTTCCAGCAAAGGGAATTTGATAAAAATTGCCACAACCACAATAATGTTACCTGTTGTTATTTCAGCTTCTAAAATGTTTGCCAAGTGGGTGTGTATCTAAGAGGTTGACTTGGGGGTGATTCCACAAGAGCTAATGTTGTTTTTGGCTTATAGACCATAGGTTTCTTTTTCTAGACTATTCCTGTTCAAAATATTTGCCCATTTTCATATTAAAAGCTTTGCTCCTTTTCTTCATTGGATTAATAGATCTTAATCCTTTATTTTCTATATGTGCATAAAGTCTTTCCCTAATTTATACAACCAGATAAATAACTTCAACGCAGTTAAATTTATCACTGATATTTTTTTATTCTAACTCATTGCTTTGTTATGTCAGGAACTTAATTACATGGGTCTGTTCTTAATGCATTCATCAAATCATTTTTTCCTACACCATAAAATGCTGTTTAGTTTATGTAGCCAATTTTGTGAGCTCTGTCTCTTGCTGGCTTAGAAAAGGTTATGGTATGATCTGCTTTTTGACAAGGAATTTAAAGCAGCCTTTGGCTAACAGGTGAGCTTCCCTGATGGCTCAGACAGTAAAGAATCTGTCTGCAATGCAGAAGACCTGGTTTTGATCCATCCCTGGGTAAGGAAGATCCCTTGGAGAAAGGAATGGAAACCCATTCCAGTATTTTTGCCTGGAGAATTCCATGGACAGAGAATCCTAGTGGGCTATACAGCCCATGGGGTCACAAAGTGTCAGACAAGACTGAGCAGCTAACATTTTCACTTTGTCCAACAATCAGATGGCTTCAAGTCTGATAACTTGCAGGCAACTTAGTGCTGTCAATAATCCACATGAGCCTGAAAGTGGCTTCTTCTCCAGATATACTTACAAATGAGTGCAGAAATCTGACCAACCCCATAACTGAACCTTTACAGAGGACCAAGCTAAATCATATCCAGGCTTCTGGTCCACAGAAACTGTGTGAAATGATAAACATAGTTTTTATCTGTTTGTTTTGCTGCTAAGTTTGCGGTACTATTCTTATGCAACAATGTATGAACATGTGTTTTTCATTTTAATTTCTGTGGTAGCCCATATTTATCTATATGGAAGTAGCTTTGGAATTGGGTGATGTACTGAGGCTGAAAAAGTTTTGATGATGTGACATATGAAGTCTAATTTGTCTTAAAGAGACTTTTATTTTTAGAAATCTACTTTGAAGATATTATCAGTGAGGATGCAAAAAGAAGTAAAAAACAATGAAAATCAATAGAAAACAGTAAGTTTTGTTTATACTTAGGTAGGAAACAGACCATGTAAATGATAAATTTGGCTGAAGAGATTTTCAGGCATAGTATTGAAGCTTCTGTATATATATATATATATATATATATATATATATATATTTTTTTTTTTTTTTCTTTTCTTTGTGCTGGTCATGGTAAAATGTAACAGAAGACAAACTTGAGGAATTAACTGTTATAGAGAAAGGGAACATGACTTGACTCCAAATCTCTTCAAATTTATGAGAAATTTAGAAATTGAAATTATTCAGTGAAAACTCTGCCAGCTTGGTTGAAAGAGGAAGAGAGAGCTAACAATGAAAAGAGGTTTTAGGGTTCACAATTCTATTGCCAAGCAGCAAGTTGATAAAATGTCCTCAGCTTCAAACATGTGATACATTCATGAGCTAGAAAGGATGACTCAGGACAGAAACCAGAAAGCAGAAATTAAAACGTCAATGATTCCTAGGCTTTAAAACCTAATCAAGGAATCTACGACACTTGACAAATTGAATTTTAGAATTACTCTAGGCCAATGGCTATCTTAGTCCTCCAATTACCCTCCTTTTAAAACTAAATTTATTTTTAATTGATGAGTAATTGCTTTAGAGTATTTTGTTTGTTTGTTTGTTTGTTTGTTTTACCAAACATCAGCATGAATCAGCCATAGGTTTACCCACGTCCCCTCCCACTTGAACCTTCTTTCCACCTCCATCCCCATTCCACCCCTCTAGGTTGTACTGAACCCCTGTTTGAGCTCCCTAGTCATACAGCAAATTCCTATTGGTTATACTTTGCACCTGTTTGAATGACAATTTTTATAATGGTTAACTACGCCATGATGTATTAGATATCTATGTTGGAACAGATGGTAATCTGCAGCAGATGCACTCTCAGATTATCTCCACATTCTTGTGTAATATCTTTCTTTTGAAAGTGGACAAGATCTATGGCTTTCTGGTATTCAAAATAATAATAATTTTATTAGGTTTTCTACAAATTAAAGATTCTAATTTGAGTCCCATTTTCCCAGGTATTAGTCTTTATTTTATTTTCTTGGAGAATTATCACTCATTTAAAATCTACTTGATTATGCTTTAAAGTCATTGATTGCTACTTGCATATTAAGTTCAATATTTTGTTTCATCAAACACATTAAATATTTCACATTCTTGACTTCTAATATGTTAACCTGTTTTTCAGTTGTTCTTGCTCTCATCCATTTTCCCTTATGTCCTTATGATTTTGAACTTCTACTTCTTGGAAAATTGCATGCAGGTTTGGCGTAGATTTAAGTCTCAATTGAGTGCACAACTGCACTTATCTCACATGCTAAGAAAGTAATGCTCAAATTTCTCCAAGCCAGGCTTTAGCAGTACATGAACTGTGAACATCCAGATGTTCAAGCTGGTTTTAGAAAAGGCAGAGGAACCAGAGATCAAATTGCCAACATATGCTGGATTATGGAAAAAGGAAGAGAGTTTCAGAAAAACCTCTAATTCTACTTTATTGACTAAGCCAAAGCCTTTGACTATGTGGATCACAATAAACTGTGGAAAATACTGAAAGAGATGGGAATACAAGACCACTTGACCTGCCTCTTGAGAAACCTATATGCAGTCTGGAAGCAACAATTAGATTTAGACATGGGGCAACAGACTGGTTCCAAATGGGAAAAGGAATACGTCAAGGCTGTATATTCTTACCATGCTTATTTAACTTCTATGCAGAATACATAATGAGAAACGCTGGGCTGGAAGAAGCAGAAGCTAGAATCAAGTTTGTTAGGAAAAATATCAATAACCTCAGATATGCAGATGACACCATCCTTATGGCAGAAAGTGAAGAGGAACTAAAAAACCTCTTGATGAAAGTAAAAGAGGGGAGTGAGAAAGTTGGCTTAAAGCTCAACATTCAGAAAACGAAGATCACGGCATCTGGCCCCATCACGTCATGGGAAATAGAGGCGGGAACAGTGGGAACAGTGGCTGACTTTATATTTTTGGGCTCCAAAATCACTTCAGGTGGTGACTGCAGCCATAAAATTAAAAGATGCTTACTCCTTGGAAGAAAAGTTATGACTGACCTAGATAGTATATTCTAAAGCAGAGACATTACTTTGCCGACTAAGGTCCATCTAGTCAAGGCTATGGTTTTTCCAGTAGTCATGTATGGATGTGAGAGTTGGACTGTGAAGAAAGCTTAGTGCCAAAGAATTGATGCTTTTAACTGTGGTGTTGGAGAAGACCCTTGAGAGTCCCTTGGACTGCAAGGAGATCCATCCAGTCCATTCTGAAGGAGATCAGCCCTGGGATTTCTTAGGAAGGAATGATGCTAAAGCTGAAACTCCAGTACTTTGGTCACCTCATGCGAAGAGCTGACTCATTGGAAAAGACTCTGATGCTCGGAGGGATTGGGGGCAGGAGGAGAATAGGACAACAGAGGATGAGATGGCTGGATGGCATCACTGACTCGATGGACGTGAGTGTGAGTGAACTCCGGGAGTTGGTGATGGACAGGGAGGCCTGGCATGCTGCAATTCATGGGGTCGCAAAGAGTTGGACACCACTGAGCGACTGAAATGAACTGAACTGAACTGAAGTTCAGTTGCAATTGTGTTCCTTAGAGAAGATGTGTGACTGCTTATTGCAGGTGCTTGTAGACAATATGATTCTTATTACTATTCTACAATATATTCATAACTTAAAATTTTAATGATGAACAAAATGACTTGTGTAAGAGCTGAAAACTTTGCTGGGGGCTTGCTCCTGTTTACCAAATCTCTGTGGAGGCTTTCCTGACCATGTTAACAATATTTTCAAATATTTTCAAATGTTAGGATATTTTCTTTGAAATATTCTTAGCAGTGACTAGTATCATTTAAAATTTATACTTAAATTAATGCCTTGGGCTATAGGATACCATTTTTTTGCAGGAGGAAGAAAGAAGCAGCATTGTTATATTATCGGTGGACACTGCACATTTTTATCTAAGGCCATGAAAAACAAACAAGCTTGAATTTGTCTACTTCCTCAAACATCTAGAAGATAAAGGCAACTTTTTTTCTATTACCCCTCTGAGGTCCTGCTTTCCCTTAATGAAAGTGAAAATCTAAGTCGTGTCCAAATCTTTGCGACTCCATGGACTGTAGCCTGCCAGGCTCCTCTGTCGATGGAATTCTTTAGACAATACTGGAGTGGGTTGCAATACCTTTGTTTAGGCTATCTTCCCAACCCAGGGATTGAATCCGGTCTCTCATGTTGCAGGTGGATTCTTTACCATTTGAGCTACCAAGGAAGCCCTCAAAATATTATCATGAACATCTAATGAGTGCATTATTAAAATATTTTAGCAGCACATATATTTTACAGAGGTGTTTCGATCAGAGTTAAAAATCAGATACCTGCTGAAAACAGAATTTTCTCATAACTATTTATATCTTTATTTAAATTTCATATCTTTCATGATCCAAATCCAAGGTTTTCCAACTTGTTTAAATTCTTTACAAAAGTTACCTTCTATAATACTGTTATTGACTGAATTATATACCCACAGCATTCATAACTCCCAGTTTCACAACTCAAGAAGAGTTCAGTTCAGTCACTCAATCATTTCCAACTCATTGCAATCCATGGATCGCAGCAGGCCAGGTCTCTCTGTCCATCACCAACTCCCGAAATTCACCCAAATTCATGTGCATCGAGTCATTGATGCCATCCAGCCATCCCATCCTCTGTTGTCCCCTTCTCCTCTTGCCCTCAAAACCTCTCAACATCAGGGTCTTTTCCAAGGAGTCAACTCTTCGCATAAGGTGGCCAAAGTATTGGAGTTTCAGCTTTAGCATCAGTCCTTCCAATGAACACCCAGGACTGATCTCCTTTAGGATGGACTGGTTAGATCTCCTTGCAGTCCAAGGGACTCTCAAAAGTCTGCTCCAATACCACAGCTCAAAAGCATCAATTCTTCAGTGCTCAGCTTTCTTCACAGTTCAACTCTCACATCCATACATGACTACTGGAAAAACAATAGCCTTGACTAGATGGATGTTTGTTGGCAAAGTAATATCTCTGCTTTTTAAAATGCTATCTAGTTTGGTCATAAATTTCCTTCCAGTGAGTAAGCTTCTTTTAATTTCATGGCTGCAATCACCATCTGCAGTGATTTTGGAGCCCAAAAAATAAAGTCAGCCACTGTTTTCACTCTTTCCCCATCTATTTCCCATGAAATGATGGGACCAGATGCCATGATCTTCATTTTCTAAATGTTGAGCTTAAGCCAACTTTTTCAGTCTCCTCTTTCACTTTCAAGAGGCTTTTTAGTTCTTTTTCACTTTCTGCCATGAAGGTGGTGTCCTCTGCATATCTGAAGTTATTGATATTTCTCCTGGCAATCTTGATTCCAGCTTATCTTGCATCCAGCCCAACATTTCTCATGATATACTCTGCATATAAGTTAAATAGGCATGGTGAGAATATACATCCTTGACATACTCCTTGCCTCTTTGGAACCAGTCTGTTCCGTGTCTAATTCTAACTGTTGCTTCCTGACATGCATATAGGTTTCTCAACTGGCAGGGCAGGTGGTCTGGTATTCCCATCCCTTTCACAATTTTCCACAGTTTATTGTAATCCACACAATCAAAGGCTTTGACATAGTCAATAAAGCAGAAATAGATGTGTTTTTTGTTTTTTTTTTTGAACTCTCTTACTTTTTCAATGATCCAGCAGATGAGGGCAATTTGATCTCTGGTTCCTCTGCCTTTTCTAAAACTAGCTTGAACATCTAGAAGTTCACAGTTCACATACTGCTGAAGCCTGGCTTGAATAATTTTGAGCATTACTTTACTGGCATGTGAAATGAGGGCAATTGTACTGTAGCTTGAGCATTCTTTGAAGAAGCTGAAGTTGAACGGTTCTATGAAGACCTACAAGAAATTTTAGAACTAACATCCAAAAAAGATGTCCTTTTCATTATAGAGGACTGAAATGCAAAAGTAGGAAGTCAAGAAACACCTGGAGTAAAAGGCAAATTTGGCCTTGGAGTATGGAATGAAGCAGCTCAAAGGCTAATAGAGTTTTGCCAAGAGAATGCACTGGTCACAGCAAACACCTTCTTCCAACAACAAGAGAAGACTCTACACATGGACATTACAGATGGTCAACAGCGAAATCAGATTTGATTACATTCTTTGCAGCCAAAGACAGAGATGCTCTATACAGTCAACAAAAACAAGACCAGGAGCTGACTGTGGCTCAGATCATGAGCTCCTTATTGCCAAAACAGACTTAAATTGAGAAAGTGGGAAAAACCACTAGACCATTCAGGTATGATCTAAATCAAATCCCTTATGATTATACAGTGGAAGTGAGAAATAGATTTAAGCGACTAGATCTGATAGACAGAGTACCTTATGAACTATGGACGGAGGTTTCTGATGTTGTACAGGAAACAAGAGTCAAGAACATCCCCATGGAAAAGAATGCAAAAAAGCAAAATGGCTGTCTTGGGAGGCCTTACAAATAGCTGTGAAAAGAAGAGAAGTGAAAAACAAAGGAGAAAAGGAAAGATATTCCCTTTTGAATGCAGACTTCCAAAGAATAGCAAGGAGAAATAGGAAAGCCTTTCTCAGTGATCAATGCAAAGAAATAGAGAAAACAACAGAATGGGAAAAACTAGAGAGCTTTTCAAGAAAATTAGAGATACCAAGGGAATATTTCATGCAAAGATGGGCTCAATAAAGGACAGAAATGGTATGGACCTAACAGAAGCAGAAGATATGAAGAAGAGATGTCAAGAATATACATAAGAACTGTACAAAAAAGATCTTCATGACCCAGATAATCACGATGGTGTGATCACTCACCTAGAGCCAGACATTCTAGAATGTGAAGTCAAGTGGGCCTTAGAAAGCATCACTACGAACAAAGCTAGTGGAGGTGAAGGAATTCCAGTTGAGCTTTTTCAAATCCTGAAAGATGATGCTATGAAAGAGCTGCTGTCAATATGCCAGCAAATTTGGAAAGCTCAGCAGTGGCCACAGGACTGGGAAAGATCAGTTTTCATTCCAATCCCAAAGAAAGGCAATGCCAAAGAATGCTCAGGAAGAAAACTCTCATCAAAAACCAACTTTGCCAGCACTTAGCTCTTGGACTTTCCACCCTTAAAACAGAAAAATAAATTTCTGGTTTTTGAACAACAAAATATAAAATATATCATGACACTATTTGCAGATAAATATGGACTTTAGAATTAGGGGTGACGTTCTCCTGTAACAAATACTAAACAAGGAAGTAGCATTGGTGTTCAGTTGCTCAGCATGTCCTACTCTGTGACCCCATGGGCTGCAGCATGCTAGTCTTCCCTGTCCTTCACCATCTCCCGAAGCTTGCTCACTCTCATATCTGTCGAGGTGGTGATGCCTTCACCATCTTTTCCTCTATCGTCCCTTTTTCCTCCTCTCAATCTTTCCCAGGATCAGAGTCATTTCTAATGAGTTGGCTCTTCATATCAGGTGTTCAAAGTATTGGAGCTTCATCTTCAGTCCCTCCAATGAATATTCAGAACTGATTTCATTCAGGATTGACTGGTTTGATCTCCTTGCAGTCCAATGGACTCTCAAGAGTTTTCTCCAACACCATAGTTGTTGCTGAGTGTTCAGCCTTCTTTATAGTCCAGCTCTCACATTCATACATGGCTACTGGAAAAAATACAGCCTTGACTACATGGACATTTGTTGGCAAAGAAATGTCTCTGCTTTTCAGTATGCTATCTAGATTGGTCATAGCTTTTCTGCCAAGGAGCAAACTTCTTTTCATTTCATGGAGTCATCATCTGCAGTGATTTTGGGGCCCAAGAAAATAATATTTCTATTATTTCCTCATCTATTTGCCATGAAGTGATGGGACTAGATGCCATCATCTTATTATTATTATTATTATTATTATTATTTAGTTTTAAGCCAACTTTTTCACTCTCCTCTTTCACCTTCATCAAGAGGTTCTTTAGTGCCTCTTCTTTTTCTGTCATAAGGATGATGTCATCTGCACATCTGAAATTATTGATATTCCTTCTGGTAATGTTGATTCCAGCTTGTTCTTCATCAAGTCTGACATTTTGCATGATGTACATTGTGTATAAATTAAATAAGCAGGGTGAAAATATGGAGCCGTGAGGTACTCTTTTCCCAATTTGGAACCAGTCCATTGTTCTATGTTCAGGCTAACTATTGTTCTTTGACCAGCATACAGATCTCTCAGGAGGCAGGTAAGGTTATCTGCCATCTCGTTAAGAATTTTACACAGTTTGGTGTGATCCACACAGTCAAAGGCTTTAACGTATCAATGGAGCAGATGTACATGCTCTTCAGGAATTCTCTTGCTTTTTCTATGATTCAACAGATGTTGGCAACTGGAATTATGGTTTCTCTGTCTTTTCTAAATCCAGCTTGAGAATCTGGAAGTTCTCAGTTCGTGTACTGTTGAATCCTGGCTTAGAGAGTGGGTAGTAGGTGGATGAGTTTTGAGATGCCTGAAAAAAAAAAATGATGTTAGGGTCTCCCTGGCAAAGTCACATATGAAAATGAGAACTTGTTATTGGAAACAGGAGAAAAAGGCAGTTTTTGTTATGATATGCCAGTGCAAACAAACAAAAAAGCCACCTCAACTGAAATGTGCTCTAGCATTTTGTGGAAGATAAAATTTGTGTCCAGTGAAATTGAATATTACCTAAGGAGACTTGTAAGCAAAGTTTAAAAGGAAGAGATTGGTTCCTGATGACGTTTTACAGTGAAATGCGGAAAGAGAGAAATAAAGAAAGAAAGATGAAGAACAAGGAAATAATAATTTGAGGATAGAAATTTTTCAGCCTATCCCTAACACAAAAAAATGAGAAAGCTTTCTCTGAAGGGGATTCTGGGAATGTAGCTGATAAAAATGAGTATGACTGATGGACTTATCACCTATCTCAGTAGAAGCCAGGAATATAAATGGGATTGGACCAGCAAAGAATGCACCAGTCTGAACTAAAAGGGACAGAGAAAGCAAAACAAAACAAAGGCAGTTTGTTACACCAATTCATGGATTCCACAGAATTGGATCACATAGCAATTAAATGCCTATGAATGTGTATTATTTTTTAAGTAAAGAAAGAATGATCTCAAAGGTGATTCAGATTACAGTGCTCAATGACTCCTTAAGATATAAGGACTGATGAAAGACACTGTTCTACTAGTTAACAATTTCTGTTTTTGTGTTTTTTTTTTTTAATCTTCTTACAAGGACCTACTTTTGTATCTTCCAAAGCATGATATATGTATCATGTGTGTGTGTGTGCGTGTGTGTGTGTATATATATATATATATATATATATATATATATATATTTCTATCAAGTTTAATAGTAGCTACTTGAAAATTGAATTTTGTTGAACATGAAAACATAAAACTTTCTAACAAGAATATGACTTTCTTTTTTACTTTTAGTAATTTCCTTTACATTTTTTTATTGGACATAGTTAGATTTGGCCAGCTATGAATCCATTTTGCTGCTGCTGTTGCTGCTGCTGCTGCTGCTGCTAAATCGCTTCAGTCATGTCCGACTCTGTGTGACCCCATAGACAGAAGCCCACCAGGCTCCCCCATCCCTGGGATTCTCCAAGCAAGAACACCGGAGTGGGTTGCCATTTTCTTCTCCAATGAATGAAAGTGAAAAGTGAAAGTAAAGTTGCTCAGTCATGTCCAACTCTTTGCAACTCCATGGACTGCAGCCTACCAGGCTCCTCCATCCATGGGATTTTCCAGGCAAGAATACTGAAGTGGGTTGCCATTGCCTTCCCCAATGAATTTATTTTAGGATTCTATTAATGTGAAAAATCTGTTTTCATTAGGAAAAAAAAAATAACAACTTAGGCAAATATAAGATTGAGGTTATTTTGATAGCTAGGTGCTAATATTCTATAATGACTTTAAACTAAGATAAAATTGGTCATGATTTGAAGGAACATAATTGAAACTTTTTTTTTTTACTCTACCTGCATTATTGGTCCATATTTATATCTGAATTTCAACTGAAAAACAAAGATAAATTTTCTGTCAAATAACTCCAAAATGACATTGCAAAAGTATTCAACTTCAATTTTAAAGAATTATTGGGCTATTTAATACAAAGTTATTAATACTTCATAATGATTTTCTTGAAAATTTACAAAATAATTCTATCAGAAGTGGTCCTTGGTTTTTGGATTTTGTAAAAATATCTCTTTCTCTCTTTTTATAATTATTTTTCTGATAATATCTTTTTAAAGACAATTGTTAAGTCAAGGGAAAGAGTTCTGGTGTGGACCCTGCAATTAATTCACATATTTTTCTTGGTCAAGTCTCTACCATACTCTAGGCTTAAATTTCAGCTAATACAAATGGATAGGTCTGGTAAATACACTATCAAGCCTTCAATTTCTTCTAGACCCTTAGAATCTTTTCCATGTACCTCATTGTCCAGATTGTATAGTACCAACTTTATTTCTTCTATATATCCAGTTAATCACTGATTGGTTACTATGACACTGTTTTCTACATTTTTCTATTGTTAATAAAAGCTTCAACTGAATGATAGTTAAAATTTTGAAAATCATTTTTCTCTTATGGAATCATTCTAACTCTGGAAGTAATCACCAGAATAGTAATCCTCAGATTTCTAGGGATAATAACTTAAACTTTTGAAAGTGAGACTATAGGAATAATAGTTGAATGTATTCATCTACATTTAAATTCCCAAGTCCATCTCTTTTTGAAATTGGAAAGGAATTACTATATGTATAAGAAAAGACCTTAAAACCTTCCTTTAGTTATAAAGAGATAATGAAATATGTCACTAAGAATTATAACTACAAAGGGATTTTCATTCCAAGATTCTCTTTTCTATTTCTGTTGTGTTCTGTCATAACATAAAAACCAATCTTTTGTGGTTTTGGCAATGTATCATAAAAGTTTAGGCAATGTAGGAAAATAGTGTGGTTAGTAAAGCAACATTCTGCACTACGCTTTTCTTCTGTCTATATGTTCTAAAGAGGGGAGAAAAAAAAAAGAACAGTTTCAAGACACAGAAGAAAAGAAATGTTTTTGGAAAAAAGAAAGTAAGAAATATTATAGAGGCCTTTCTCTTTTCACCCCAATCTAGTTTGTATGTATTGGGAAGGTGGGTATGTAATAAACTTACTTATAACTATACTTTCCTCAGTGCTCCAGAGGCAAGTTGATGATGCAAGAAATGTTTTCCTGGAGTTTACAATATTGAAAACTTAGAAGAAATCAAGATTGTTACATCTACTGAGAGGCAGAGAAATTCAAAGAGATGTGCATTACCAGAAGGATGTGGCAAACTATCTGAAGGAATAAGTGGCTAAATCTCTTTGGATCAGCAGTTAGAAAAAGCTGAATCAAAGAAGATCGTGTGCTTTTTGGCCTGGGAAACTTACCTAGAAAAGCACAATCACTAAAGATATTTGGCAGCATAATCAAAACCAAGAGACACATAAAAATGCCTATTCCCACCTCTAAATTTTAGGAGGAGGGATATTGGTGGAAGGTTTAAATCTATATGGAGACTATTGAGTCTTATTTTCTAGGAAACTAATAGATTTAAATAGGAAACTAGCTCTGAATTTTAAATTAAATTCCTTGCTATCAGTACAGCTAAAGGTTTAGATGCAGCAATTACACTGTCTTAGATAAAAAGTATTTCTGAACAGTTTAATTATATTACTTATTATAACTGGAAAAGCCCACTTGGTACACCTACAACTTTTTGTTCATTTTGTTGTCACATCAATTATTTTCATTAATATGATCACATATGGTTGAAAGTTAGCTTGAATTTGGAGTTCTAAGTGCCTGTAGGCTAAAAAGAAATCTCTAATTTCATATAATATTGCAAGAAAAAATATAATGAAGATCAGAAAAACACATTTATTCAACTTAAATTTGTCCCTGCAAAGTAAATGTTATATACTAGTGAAAAAACAAAAGCAAAAACAAAACTTTCACAGAGGTTTTGTTTGGTAAATAAACATATTTTTTAAAAAGATTATTAAAAAATATATTAAACCATGAAAAGTTTGCACTTTGTCTTGCCAGAGATATGTAAGCAACTTATTAATCAGAAACCACAAAATAAAAATGATGGCAAAAACAATGAAATGTTTCAAAATGTTATAGAAATTATAGAGCTCAGTGTGATTGAACTGAATCATGTGCTTTAAAAGATGTGATGATGCAAACATCGGACCATCAGTATTTTTTCTATCTGTTTTTTAAAAAGAAGATATATTCAAGCATTATATAATTCAGTTAAGGGGGAAAGAAAAGGAGATATCGATTTAACCATGTAGGTAAAGGGGTGAAACTACAGCAACTTTTATAAATAGTTTTTATGTTCTAGAGACAATAAAAAGATATACTGTCTGAACACCTATATTGAAAAGTTGTTTGTTCCTATGATTTATTATCACACAATTGTGGTTTCAGATCATGGAGTTTAAGTCATTATAATGAGGTTCAAACGTATCTTTATTAATCAAAATAGGAATCATTCAATCAACACAATTTTGCCAGTGATAAGTAAGTTTGTTTACTCCTGTAGCTTAAAAGTCCGTGATTCAGAATTCAGTGAACACTCGGGAAATATTTTCTACTTTCTAAAGTTTTTTTTCTTTTTTTATTGTTGCCTCTATTTATTTATTTATAATATAAATTTATTTATTTTAATTGAAGGTCAATTACTTTACAATATTGTATTGTTTTTGCCATACATCAACATGAATCCACCACAGGCATACACATGTTCCCCATCCTGAACCCCCTCCCTCCTCCCTCCCCATACTATCCCTCTGGGCTGTCTCAGTGCACCAGACCCAAGCATCCAGTATCATGCATCGAACCTGGACTGGCGATTCGTTTCATATATGATATTATACATGTTTCAATGCCATTCCCCCAAATCATGCCACCCTCTCCCTCTCCTGCAGAGTCCAAAAAACTGTTCTGATGATTTTTCTTGCAAAAAGTTGTTGAGATACTTGAAGAAGTGGTAGTCAACTTAAGAGAGATCAGGTGAATACGGTAATGACGCAAAACTTTGTAGCCCAATTTGTTCAACTGTCGTAATGTTGGTTGTACAACCTGCAGTTGGACATTGTCATGCAGAAGAATCGGGCCCTTTCTATTGATCAATCCCTGCGGCAGGCTTTGCAGTTTTCAGTGCATTTCAATGACTTGCTGACTTTACTTCTCACATGTAATGGTTTGGCTGGGATTAAAAAAAAAATTATAGTGGATCAGACAGGCAGCAGACTACCAGTGACCATGGCTACGTTTTGGTGCAAGTTTGGCTTTGGGGTATGCTTTGGAGCTTCTTCTCTGTCCAATCACTGAGCTGGTCATCGCTGGTTGTCATATAAAATCCACTTCCATCTCATAGTCTGATTAAGAAGTGGTTCATTGCTGTTGCATAGAATAAGAGAACACAACACTTCAAAAAAGCATTTTTTTAAAATTTTCAGTCAGCTCATGAGGCACCCACTTAATGAACTTTGTTGCCTTTCCAATTTGCTTCAATATCAAATGACCACAAAATGGTTAATGCTGAGTTCTTTGCAACTTCTGGTGTAGTTGTAACAAGATCAGCTTCCATGATTTCCCAGGAAAGAATACTGGAATAAGTTGCCATTTCCTTCTCCGGGAGAGCTTCCTATCCAAGGATCAATCTGCTGCTCTTGCATTGGCAGGTGGATTCTTTACCACTGAGACACCATGGAAGTCCAATTATATTGGGTGCAGAAAAAAGTTTTCAATTAATTTTTTTAAAGCAGTCAAGTCACAGTAAAATGAACTATGACTCTAGTACTCTCAAGAACTCAGAACTCCCATATACTACCCCACATCCAAGAATGCACAACATTTTATACTGATATCCTGCATTATAGTGGTATTTTCATTACAGCTGATAAACCTACATTAACACATCATTACACCTAAATTTCATAGTTAGCATTAGGGTTAACTATTGGGGTTGTACATTCTTGGGTATGAGCAAAGGTATAATAGCACATATCCATCACTTTAATATCATACAGAATATTCTCAGTGCCCTAAAATTCCCTGTGCTCCCTTATTTTCTCTTACTAATTCTTGGAAAATGCTGATCTTTTTCCTGTCTTTATGATTTTCTCTTTTGCAGAATGACATTCATTTATAAGCAAACAGCATGCAGCCTTTTCAGATTAGCCTTTTTCACTTAGTATTCATTTGAGCTTCTATGTCTTTTCATAGCCTGGTAGGTGCTTTATTTTTACCACTGAGCACTATCCCATTGCCTGTATGTACCACAGTTCATTTATTCATGCATTCTACTCAAGAGCAGCTTGATTTCTTCTAAGTTTTGGAAATTATAAATAAAGCTGCTATAAAACATTCTCATTCAGGCTTCAGTTCAGTTCAGTCACTCAGGCGTGTCTGACTCTTTGCAACCCCATGGACTGCAGTACTCCAGGCCTCCTTGTCACCAACTCCAGGAGTTTACTCAAACTCTTGTCAGTGATGCCATCCAACCATCTCATCCTCTGTCATCCCCTTCTCCACTGCTTTCAAACTTTCCCAGCATCAGGATCTTTTCAGATGAGTCAGGCATATATATGGAATTTAGAAAGATGGTAATGATAACCCTGTATGCAAGAAAGCAAAAGAGACATGGATGTATAGAAAAGTCTTTTGCACTCTATGGGAGAGGGTGAGGGTGGGATGATTTGGGAGAATGGCATCAAAACATGTATAATATCATATATGAAACAAATCACCAGTCCAGGTTCGATGCATGATACTGGATGCCTGGGGCTGGTGCACTGAGGTGACCCAGAGTGATAGTACGGGGAGGGAGGTGGGAGGGGGGTTCAGGATGGGGTGTACACGTGTATACCTGTGGTGGATTCGTGTTGATGTATGGCAAATCCAAAACAGTATTGTAAAGTAATAAATAAATTTATAAAATAAATAAATAAATAAATAAATTTATATTTTAAAAAATGAGTCAGTTCTTTGCATCAGGTAGCAAACTTTTGGAGTTTTGGCTTTAGTATCAGTCCTTACAATAAACACTCAGGACTGATTTCCTATATGATGGACTGGTTGGATCTTCTTGCAGTCCAAGGGACTCTCAAGAGTCTTCTCTAACACCATGGTTCAAAGCATCAATTCTTCAGCGCTCAGCTTTCTTTATACTCCAACTCTTACATCCATACATGAATACTGGAAAAACCATAGCTTTGACTAGATGGACCTTTTTTGGCAAAATAATGACTCTGCTTTTTAATATACTGTCTAGGTTGGTCATAACTTTTCTTCCAAGAGGCAAGCATCTTTTAATTTCATGGCTGCAGTCACCATCTCTAGTGATTTTGGAGCACCCCAAAATAAAGTCTGTCACTGTTCCATTGCTTCCCTATCTATTTGCCATGAAGAGATGGAACCAGACGCCATGATCTTTTTTTTTTTTTTTTCTGAATGTTGAGTTTTAAGCCAACTTTTTCACTCTTCTCCTTCACTTTCATCAAGAGGCTCTTTAGTTCTTCTTCACTTTCTGCCATAAGGGTGGTGTCATCTGCAATCTGAAGTTATTGATACTTCTCCCGGCAATCTTGATTCCAGGTTTCACTTCATTCAGCCCAGAGCTTCTCATGATGTCCTCTGCATATAAGTTAAATAAACAGGGAGACAATATACAGCCTTGACATATTCCGTTCCCATCTTTCCATTCAGGCTTCTGTTTGAACATAAGTTTTAAGTTGGTTGGGTAAATCTAAGCAAGAAATCATTTGATCACAGAGTCAGCATATGTATTATGATTATTATTATTTAATGTCAGCCTATCTTACAAGGTGGCTGTACCAATTCACATTCCCTTCAGTATTGACTCTCTGGAGAAGGAAATGGTAATCCATTCCGGTATCTTGGCCTGGATAATTCCATGCGCTGAAGAGCCTGAAGGACTACAGTCCATGGGATTGCAAAGAGTTGGACACGAGTGAGCTACTAACACAAACACACACACATGCAGTAGCAAATGAAAGTTCTCCTTGTTCCACAGCCTGGTCAGCACTTAAAGCAGTCATTGTTTCAGAATTTGGCTTTTCTAATATATACATGGTGATAATATGTTGTTATTTTAATTTTCAATTCCCTAATGACGTGTTATATTGAGTACTTTTTTAATAATCTATTTTCCATCTGTATACTATCTTTCGTGGGACATCTTTTAAGGTCTTTTTCACATGTTTAATCATATTTTTAATCATTTTATTGAATTTTAAACATTCTTTGCATGTTTTGGATAATAATGCTTTATCAGTTATGTCTTTTTAAAGCATTTCTCCCTCAGATCTATCGCTTTTATCTTCACTGTTTTGATATTGTCTTCATTTTTTTCTTCAGTGAAGGTGAAGGTGAAGGTGAAGTCGCTCAGTCGTGTCTGACTCTTTGCGACCCCATGGACTGTAACCTACTAGGCTTCTCCGTCCATGGGATTCTCCAGGAAAGAAAGAATACTGGAGTGGATTGCCATTGGATTTTAATTTTAATAAAGTATAGTTTATCAAATGTTTATTTTATGAATCATTGCTTTTATAATGAAACAGTGACAGTTTTTCTCTTCTTGGACTCTAAAATCACTGAAGATGGTGACTGCAGCCATGAAATAAGAAGACAGTGTTTCTTGGAAGAAAAGCTATGGCAAACCGAGACAGTGTGTTAAAAAGCAGAGACATCACTTTGCCGACAAAGGTCCATATAGTCAAGGATATAGTCTTCCCAGTAGTCATGTATGGAGATGAGAGCTGGACCATAAAGAAGGCTGAGCATCGAAGAATTGATGACTTCAAACTGTGATTCTGGAAAAGTCTCCTGAGAGCCCTTTGGAAAGCAAGGATATCAAGCCAGTCAATCCTAAAGGAAACCAACCCTGAATACTCATTGGAAAAACTGATGCTGAAACTAAAGCTCCAGTATTTTGGTCACCTCTGAACAGGTGACTCATTGGAAAAGTCCCTGGTGCTGGGAAAGATTGAGGACAGAAGGAGAAGAAGGCATTGGAGGATGAGATGGCTGGATGGCATCACCGAAGCAGTAGACATTAATATGGGCAAACTTCAGGAGATGGTGAGGTACAGGGAGGCCTGGAGTGTTGCTGTCCATGTAGTCACAAAGAGTCAGACACAAATGGGTGAATGGACAACAACAACTTATGTGTTGTATATAAAAGAGTATTGTGATAACTGTGGAATTTTATGCTAATCATTTTATATTTAACTTATATGCAGAGTACATCATGTGAAATACTAGACTGGATGACCTATAAACTAGAATAAAGATTGCTGGGAGAAATATCAACAACCTCAGGAATGCAGATGATATCATTTTCTTTTTTAAGATTTCACATATAAGCAATATCATATGACATCTTTATTTGACTTGCTTCACTCAGTGTGACAATATCTAGGTTCATCCATGTTGTTGTAAATGGCATTATTTAATTTTTTTTTAATGGCTGAGCAATACTTCATTATATATGTATTACATCTTCTTTATTAATTCATCTGTCAGTGGAGATTTGGGTTGCTTACATGTCCTGGTTATTGTAAATAGTGCTGTAATGACAATGGGTGCAAGTATAATAGTGCTGCAATGAACAACAGGGTACATGTATATTTTGAAATTACAGTAAGCCCCTTATATAACAAACAAATTCCATTCTGAGAACACATTTTTAAGTCCAATTTGTTCATAAATCCAACAAAGTTAGCTTGGGTACCCAAGTAACACAATGGGCTATATAATAATGTACTGAAATAGCTTTGCAATAATTTTCACACAAATAATACATTAAAAAAAACACAAAAAAAATAAAGAAGATATTTAATCTTACAGGATTGAACCTTAAAATTACAGTAATATAGTACAACAGCTGACATAATAGTGAAGAGGCAGCAAGAGTTACTGACTGGGGGAGGGAGAAGAGGTGGGAGATAGTAGAGATGAAGGATTTTCAACAATAGAAGAGGGACAAGGTATACTTTCACATGTCTCACCTGGATATAATGCAGGTTTGCATCTTAGAGCTCACAACTTGAGGGTTTATATGTGGGGGACTTACTGTGTGGTTTTCTCTGGATATAGGTCCAGGAGTGGGACTGTTGGATAATATAGTACCTCTACTTTTAATTTTTTTAAGGAACTTTCATGCTGTTCTCCATAGTGGCTGTACCAAGTTACATCCCCACCAACGCTGTAGAATGGCTCCCTTTTCTCCACACCCTCTCCAGCATTTATCATTTGCAGACTTTTTGATGATGACCATTCTGATCAGTGTGAAGTGATACCTCATTGTAGTTTTGGATAATTAGTGATACTGAGCATCTTTTCATGTGGTTATTGACCATCTGTATGTTTTTTTTTTTTTGGGGGGGAGAAATGTCTATTTAGCACTTCTGCCCCTCCCCTGCTCCTTTTATTATTTTATTTATTTATTTATTTTGGCTTGAGTTATTAGTTTCTCTCAGTTTTCTTTTAAAATTGAGGTCTAGATCCAAAACTGCAAAATAACATGTTTCCTAAGTGTAACCTATTATTTATATTTTCCTGGAGCTCTACAGATTATCCTGCTTTGCATTCTGCTTGAAATAGGGCATCTTTGGGTCCAAATAATAGTTGGCCTTTAGAACAAGATGTAAAATCATAGCTTGCTACTTATGCTAATCCACTGAATATGAAATATCTGTTGAGACTTCCCAAAACAATCAGTTTTGAATAATCTATACTTCCCGATGGAGGTATCAAATCAGACTGAATTAGATGAAGTGGAACTGCTGTGAAAAAGCCATTATTTATCTCCAAAGAAGTGAAACAGAGCAAAAAACAGTGCATATCTTATCCCATCCATCATGCACACAATTTTAAAATGCTAGTAAGGAAAACATAGATTAATAATGGAGTTCTCTCTGAGAATTTTGAAAAATATTTTAACTTAAATTACAAGCATTCAGTAAGACTCATTATATTTGAATTTTGAAAATGAAAAGGCAAAAAAAGGAAAATCAAAAACGAAAAACGTTGAGCTTTCTTAGTCCACTATTTTTATCAACTATGTGTTCAGTTGCTCAGTTTTGTCCAACTCTTCGTGACCCCATGAACTGTACCACATCAGGCTCCTCTGTCCATTGGATTCTCCAGGCAAGAATATTTTAGTGGGTTTCCATGCCCTCCTTCAGGAGATCTTCCTGATGCAGCATCTCTTGTGTCTCCTGTGTTGTAGACAGAGTCTTTACCTGTTGAGCCATTGGGGAAGACTCAACTATACACTCAGTTGAAGCATATCAAAGTCATTCTCCAAAATGAACTTTGAGAAGTTACAGTAAGAATAACTTTATTATGAGAAATCCATCAGAAAGCCAATTTGATAGCCTGTTTCCCCAGACTGTTGTAAAAACAAGCAATGGTAACCCATAGACATATCAGTGGAGCTCACATACCATTCATTTAGTAAATGTACAATCTCAATGTGGTGTCTGATGACCTAGACAGTTGTAGAAGGAAACATGTCTAACCTGGTATATTAAGATATATGTGTAGATGCAATCATTCATTCAGTCAGTATTTACTGAGTTCCTACCATGCTCCAGGCATTATTTAGAAATATATCAAAAACTAAAAGAGTAAAAGCTAAATTGAAATCATCTCTTCTCAATCGGAGTAAGAAATAGTAAACTAAATAAATAAGTATATCATATAGTAAGTTACGAAGCAATAAAGTACTGTTAGAAATGCTAAAGGAAGTAAATGAAACAGGGTCTACTAGAAAAAGTGGTTAAAATTATAAATAAGGTGGTCAAGTAATGTCTTACTGAGAGGATACTATTTGGGTAAATTCTTAATGAACTTGAGGAAATGAGCCAGGCCAATAATATCAGAATACTTCACGAAAAGAAAATAGTGCAAAAGCCTTGACATGGGAGTATGTCTGGAGTGTTCAGGGACAGCAAAGTGGTTAGGTAGAATAAATAAGGGCAGAAGAATAGGAGCTAACATTAGAAGGATTAACAAGAGCCTGAATTGTGTAAGACCTTGTTTGATATTTGCTTGGAGTAAAACGTGGCACCACGGAAGTAGTGGAGGATGAAAACAGACTGACATGAAGTGATTAAATATTTAACAGACTAACTGTGACTGCTATATTGAGCATAAACAGGAATAATGCAGGAGTATAAGCAGGAAAAACAGAGGTCCTTACAATCTACTGAGTGGAAAAAAAAAAAAAAGGCAACAAGGATGTCTTGAATAAGGATGATAGTGGTGGAGAAGTTGATGGTGACAGATCTGAGACTTAACTGGAAGGATTTCCTGAATGACTGAATATAAATTTGGAGGGAAAAATGTCTTTAATCTTGGGGAAATTGATTACCTTTATTAGGAGACTGTGATAGGAACAGGTTTGAATACAAAGAATCAGAGCTGGTTTATGTTATTTTGTGATGCTTTATAAGCATTCAATTTTAATTTTCAAGACAAGAGGTAAAGTAGCATTTTTTTTTAAATACACTGTGAAGAACTAAACTTGTTAAATATATCAGAATTTGTTAAATAATAATTAAGACAAATTTTGAATATGACAATAAAATACCTAATTTTCCTTCTATATCATATTTTATTTTAATTAATTTGTGAAAGTAACCCTATGTGTCTGTTCTAATCACAAATATTCTATAGGCTTTAACATTATCTTTTCAAACATGATTGTTTTTGCCTTTATCTTAAGTATTAAGCAAATAAGAAACATTTTTTAACTCATTTCTCTGAAAAAACAATAAGAAAACTCTCAAATTAATAAACTGAGTAGCAATATCTAACTTTGAATGTTCATTAACAACTTTGAAGAAGTTCTAATTAGGGCAGATTTGTTATCACATTTTTAAAGAAAATGTATAAATCCCAGACAGTATCTAATTATCATATTTCATACAGAAAAATGTTAACAAAAAGTTTTGATTGTGCTGATCATCTTCTCTTGTTAAAATAAATATTAAAGCTTTCTTAAAATTTATTGTCAAAATATGCTATATTTATGTTAAATACAGAAAATAGAACTATTACAAAATAATGCTGTAACATTTCTATCAAATCATATTAAAATTTTACCGAGGGACTAAGTATTAGAAATAAATTGTGGTGTTTAAGTGAGTAGTACTATAGTTTACTGATTCTGATATATCTGTAACATCAGGACAAGCCTTGTAATTTGATTTGGAAGTGCTTTTCTTTTTCATGGTACTTAAACTAAAGGTGTTTTAACTATTAAAATGTTTGAACAAATTATGGTATAGTAATAATTATTCACTATACCATAATGATTACAACAAAACATCACAAACTAACCAAACTGATCACATGGACCACAAACGTGTCTAATTCAGTGAAACTATGAGCCATGCTGTGTAGGACCACCCAAGTCTGACGGGTCATGGTGCAGAGGTCTGACAAAATGTGGTCTACTGGAGAAGGGATTGGCAAGCCACTTCAGAATTCTTGCCTTGAGAACCCCATGAACAGTATGGAAAGACAAATACAGGATGAAAGATGAATTATCCAGGTTGGTAGGTGCCCAATATGCTACTGGAGAAGAGTGGAGAAATAATTCCAGAAAGAATAAAGAGGCAGAGAATAAGCAAAAACAACAGCTGTGGATGTGACGGTGATAGAAGTAAAGCCTGATGCTGTAAACAATAATATTGCATAGGAACCTGGAAAGTTACATCCTTGAATCAAGGTATATCGAAAGTGGTCAAACAGGAGATGAAGTAAAAAGAGTAAACATAGACATTTTAGGAATCAGTGAACTAAAATGGATTGGAATGGGAGAATTTAATTCCTGTGACCATTATATCTACAATTGTAGGCAAGAATCCCTTAGAAGAAATGGAGTACCCTTCATAGTCAACAAAAGAATCCTAAATGTAGTACTTGGGTACAATCTCAAAATGACAATAATTTCTGTTTCCAAGGCAAACCATTCAATATCACAATAATCCAAGTCTATACCCCAACCACTAATGCCAAAGAAACTGAAGTTGAATGGGTCTAAGATGACCTACATTATCTTCTAGAACTACTGCCAAAAAATGATGTCCTTTTCATTATAGGGGACTGAAAAAAAAAAATGTAGGAAGTCACAAGATACCTGGAGTAACAGGCAAGTTTTCCCCTGGAGTACAAAATGAAGCAGGGCAAAGGCTAATAGAGTTTTGCCAAGACAATGCACTGGTCATAGCAAACCAGTGCAAACACTCCCTTCCAACAGTACAAGAGATGACTGTACACATGGACATCACCAGATGGTCAATACAGAAATCAGATTGACTATAATTGTTGCAGCCAAAGAGGTAGAAGCTCTATACAGTCAGAAAAAAACAATACCAGGAGCTGACTGTGGCTCAACTCATGAGCTCCTTATTGCCAAATTCAGACTTAAATTGAAGAAAGTAGGAAAAACCACTAGACCATTTATATATGACCTAAATCAAATCCCTTAAGATTATACAGTGGGAGTGACAAACAGATTCAAGGGATTACATCTGACAGAGTGCCTGAATAACTATGGACAGCAGATCAGGACATTATACAGGAGGTAGAGATCAAGACCATCCTCAAGAAAAAGAAATGCAAAAAAGGCAAAATGATTGTCTGAGGACACCTTACAAGTAATTGAGAAAAAAAGAGAAGCCAAAGGTAAAGAAGAAAAGGAATGACATACCCATTTGAATACAGAGTTTCAAACAACAGCAAGGAGCGTTAAGAAAGCATTCCTTAGTGAACAATGTGAAAAAATAAAGGAAAACAATAGAATGGGAAACACTAGAGATTTCTTCAAGAAAATTAGAGATACCAAGGGAATATTTCATGCAAAGATGGGCTCGATAAAGGACAGAAACCATATGGACCTAACAGAAGGAGAAGATATTAAGAAGAGGTGGCAAGATTACTCAGAAGAACTATGAAAAAAATACCTTAATGACCCAGATAATCATGATGGTGTGATCCTTCATCTAGAGCCAGACATCCTGGAATCTGAAGTCAAGTGGGCCTTAGGAAGGTTCACTACAAGCAAAAAAAGTGGAGGTGATGCAATTCGAGCTAAGCTATTTCAAGTTTTAAAAGATGATGCTGTTAAAGTATGGCACACAATATGCCAGCAAATTTGGAAAACTGAGTAGTGGACACAGGACTAGAAAAGGTCAGTTTTCATTCCAATCCCAAAGAAAGACAATGCCTAAGAATGCTCAAACTACCGCACAATTGCACTCATTTCACACACTAGCAAAGTAATCCTCAAAATTCTCCAAGACAGGCTTCAACAGTACTTGAACTGTGAACTTCCAAATGTTAAAGCAGGATTTAGAAAAGGCAGAGGAACCAAAGATCAAATTGCCAACATCCATTGGACATAGAAAAAGCAAGAAAGTAACAGAAAAACATCTACTTCTGCATTTTTTACTATGCCAAAGCCTTTGAATTTGTGGATGACAACACTGTGGAAAATTCTTCAAGATATTGAAATACCAGACTACACTACGAGCATCATGAGAAAACTGTAAGTAGGTCAAGAAGCAACAATTAGAACTGGACATTGAACAATGGAATTGGTTCCAAATTGGGAAAGGAATACATCAAGGCTGTATATTGTCACCCTGCTTATTTAACTTATATGCAGATACTTCGTGAAAAATGCTGAGTTGGAGAAGCACAAGCTGGAATCAACGATTGTAGGAAGAAATATCAATAACCTCAAATATGTAGATGACAACATCCGTATGGCAGAGAGAAAAGAGGAACTAAAGCACCTCTTGATGAAAGAAGAGAGTGAAAAAAAACTGGCTTGAAACTCAGCATTCAGAAAATGAAGATCATGGCCTCTTGTTCCGTCACTTCATGGCTAATAGATGGGGAAACAATGGAAACAATGGCAGATTTTATTTTCTTGGGTTCCAAAATCACTGCAGATGGTGACTGTAGCCATGACATTCAAAGACATTTGCTCCTTGGAAGTAAAACTATGCTCAATCTATACATTTTTTAAAAAGCAGAGCTGACAAAAGTTCATATAGTCAAACCTCTGTTTTTTTCAATAGTCATGTATGAATGTGAAATTTGGGCTATAAAGGAACCTGAGCACTGAAGAACTGAGGCTTTTGAACTGTGGTGTTGGAGAAGATTCTTGAGAGTCCCTTGGGCAGCAAGGAGATCTACCCAGTCCATTCTAAAGGAAATCAGTCCTGAATATTCATTGGAATGACTGATTCTGAAGCTCCAATACTTTGGCCACTTGATGTGAAAAACTGACTCATTAGAAAAGACCCTGATGCTGGGAAAGATTGAAGGTGGGAGCAGAAGGGGACGATAGAAAATGAGATGGTTGAGTGGCATCACCAACTTAATCGGCATGAGTTTGAACAATCTCTGGGAGTTGGTAATAGACAGGGAGGCCTGGCGTGCTGCAGTCCACAGTGTCGCAGAGTCGAACATGACTGAGCGACTGAACTGAATAGTTATGTATTAAATTGTATCACATATCTAACAGGGTACTAGATTTTTAAAAAATAATTTGGTGAGATTCTTTCTTTCTGTAAGATACTGAGGTCTAGAGAAGCACAGTCAATACCTAAAATGACACAGGTAATAAGTGACAGAAATGGAATCACATCCATGTACTACTATGTCCAAAAGTGTAATATTATTCACTATACTGTATTTATTTCAAAACTTTCTATCAGTGCCATTGCCACATGAATTGAGGGTTTACAAAACCCAGCCTCTAGCTTAAAACCAAATGGAGCTATGGAGTTGAGGCTAGGCAAACAAAACAGAGGCATATATTTTTAGACTGAAAAATTTATATTTTTAGTCTCCTCAAAACCCACTCTGATATACCTATGGCCAATGTTTATGCCTTGGCAGTGTCTTTATTTTGTCCTACAATCAGTTATAATACATACTCCAAGTTGCCCTGAGCCACCTCTCACATGATCACCTTGGACAACATGGCCGAGTGGTGGATATCAATAAGAATAACAAGGGGCTCTTCATTCAGTTCAATTAAGTTGCTCAGTCATATCTGACTCTTTGTGACCCCATAAGCTGCATCACACCAGGCCACTTTCTCCATCACCAGCTCCTGCAGTTTACTCAAACTCATGTCCATTGAGTCGGTGATGCCATACAACCAGCTCATCCTCTGTCGCCTCCTTCTCCTCCTGCCTTCAATCTTTCCAAGCATCAGGGTCTTTTCCAATGAGTTGGTTCTTCACAGCAGGTGGCCAAAGTATGGGAGTTTCAGCTTCAAAATCAGTCCTTCCAATGACTATTCAGGACTGATTTACCATTTACTGGCTGGATTTTCTTGCAGTCTAAGGGACTCTCAAGAGTCTTCTCCAACACCATAGTTCAAAAGCATCAATTCTTCAACACTCAGCTTTCTTTATAGTCCAACTCTCACATCCATACATGACCACTGGAAAAACCATAGCTTTGAGTAGACAGAACTTTGTTGTCAAAGTAATGTCTCTGCTTTTTAATATGCTGTCTAGGTTGGTCATAGCTTTCCTTCCAAGGAGCAAGCATCTTTTGAATTCATGGCTGCTCTCACCATCTGCAGTAATTTTGGAACCCAAAAAAACAAAGTCAGCCACTGTTTCCCCATCTGTTTGCCATGAAGTGATGGGACCAAATGTCATGATCTTAGTTTTCTGAATGTTGAGCTTTAAGCCAGCTTTTTCACTCTCCTCTTCACTTGCATCAAGAGGCTCTTTAGTTCTTCTTCACTTTCTGCCATTAGGGTGGTTTCATCTGCATATCTGAAGTTATTCATATTTCTCCCAGCAATATTAATTCCAGCTTGTGCTTCCTCCAGTCCAGCATTTCTCATGATGTACTCTGCATATAAGTTAAATAAGCAGAGTAACAATAGACAACCTTGATGCACTACTTTCCCAATTTGGAACTAATCTGTTGCTCCATGTCCATTTCTAACTGTTACTCCCTCATATGCATATAAATTTCTCAAGATGCAAGTCAGGTGATCTGGTATTCCCATCTCTTGAAGAATTTTCCAGTTTGTTCTGAGGCTTTAGTCAAAGGCTTTGGCATTGTCAAAAAAGCAGAAGTAGTTGTTTTGCTGAAGCTCTCTTGCTTTTTTGATGATCCAACTGATGTTGGCAGTTTGTTTTCTGGTTCCTCTGCCTTTTCTAAAACCAGATTGAACATCTGGAAGTTCATGGTTCATGGACTGTTGAAGACTGGCTTGGATAATTTTGAGCATTAGTTTGCTAGCATGTGAGATGAATGCATTTGTGCAGTAGTTTGAATATTCTCTGGCATTACCTTTCCTTGGGATTGGAATGAAAAGTGACCAGTCCTGTGGCCACTGCTGAGTTTTCCAAATTCGCTGGTACATCGAATGCAGCATTTTCACAGCATCATCATTTAGAATTTAAAATAGCTCAACTGAAATTCCATCACCTTCACCAGCTTTGTTCGTAGTGATGCTTTCTAAGGCCCACTTGACTTCACATTCCAGGATGTCTGGTTCTAGGTGAATGATCACACCTTTGTGATTATCTGGGTCATGGAGATCTTTTTTGTAAAGTTTTTCTGTGTATTCTTGCCACTTCTTCTTAATATCTTCTGCTTCTGTTAGGTCCGTACCATTTCTGTCCTTTATTGTTCCCATTTATGCAAGAAGTATTCCCGTGGTACCTCTTAATGAGATTTCTAGTCTTTCCCATTCTATTTTTTCTCTATTTATTTCATTGATATCTGAAGAAGGCTTTCTTTATTTCCTTGCTAAAGCAAGGATGTTCATTACTTGAGTTTTAGACTCAGTTTGTTGGGTTTCTGAGATATCAGCAGTATTTGTTACACATGCTGTAAAGTTTGGATTTTCTGTTGGTTTCTAACATAATTTGAATCTCTATGCAGTCACTTTGGGAATGTCGGAGGTAAAAAGAGAACTAACATTTCTACTAGTCTGTTTTTGACCAATATGAACAATACCTATTCAGGATTGAACCTGCACCTCCAGCAGTGGACTTAAGACGGAACATCAGACTGTATATCTGTGCATAAATCTCCATAAAGATATTTGGCATGTGAAGCAAAAATATCTTTTTGTGGAGTTAAGTATATTTATATATCAGTGAACTACCACAAGTGCCCTGAAAGTGAAAGTGAAGTTGCTCAGTCACGTCGGACTCTTTGAGACCCTGTGGACTGTAGCCCACTAGGTTCCTCTGTCCATGGTATTTTCCAGGCAGGACTACTGGAGTGGGTTGTCATTTCCTTCTCCAGGGGATCTTCCCAACCAAGGGATTCAAGCCAGGGATTAAACCCAGGTCTCTCACATTGCAGGCAGATGCTTTAACCTCTGATCTTCCCTGATGGCTCAGAGGGTAAAGTGTCTGCCTGCAATGCAGGAAACCCGGGTTCTATTTCTGGGTTGGGAAGATACCCTGGAGAAGGAAATAGCAACCCACTCCAGTACCCTCTCCTGGAAAATCCTATGAATGGAGAAGCCTGGTAGGCTACAGTCCATGGGGTCGCAGAGTCATACACGACTGAGCGACTTCACTTTCACAAGTGCCCTATCACTCTGAAAGTGTATCGTCGGACTAGCTACCAAATTCTTAAAAGACTATGCAACACCCAAAACTGAAAGCAAAATCATGCAGAACTGGATTTTGTTTCATCATATTATTTAAAAATAATATGCTTTTTTGAAGTATAAACTATCAGAGTGATTTCCTCTCTAGATGATATGAGAGTCCAGTAAATTCAAGAAGGCTTAATATTGATTCCCATTTAGGAAATAATTTGGTCCAAAATTTTTACTTAAAGATAATCCTTATCTCAAGCAAGAACTATAAAATGTGTGGATAAGGCAAGCAGTTCCAAATAACCAAGCCAAAAAGGTAAAGATAAACTATATTTTGAAAGCTTAAGGTATTAGAGGAGATGATGTTAAAGGTTTAGTTGCTAAGTCATGTCTGACTCTTGCAACCCCATGGACAGTAACCCACCAGGCTCCTCTGTGCATGGGATTTCCCAGGCAAGAATACTGAAGTTGGCCGCCATTTCCTTCTCCAAGGGATCTTCCTGACCCAGGAATCAAACTCAGATCTATTGCACTGCCAGTGGATTCTTTACAAAGTGAGACACCAAGATTATGTGTAAAATGATGAAGGGGAAAAGTGACTGTAAACAAGCAGAAGCAAGGGGATAAAAGAGGCAAGATTTGGGTATTCTGCTGCTCCTGCTGCTAAGTCGCTTCAGTCGTGTCCGACTGTGCGACCCCATAGACAGCAGCCCACCAGGCTCCCCCGTCCCTGGGATTCTCCAAGCAAGAACACTGGCGTGGGTTGCCATTTCCTTCTCCAATGCATGAAACTGAAACGTGAAAGTGGAGTCACTCAGTCATGTCCGACTCTTTGTGACGCCATGGCCTGAAGCCTACCAGGCTCCTCCATCCAAGTGATTTTGCAGGCAAAAGTACTGGAGTGGGGTGCCATCGCCCTCTCCATTTGGCTATGAGGTAAAGACTATTAGGAGTGAAAAACTGAAAATTTCACTTCCTAGCCATTAAATTCTATGTGGCTTTCCTTTTATATCACAGTGGAAAGAGCTCTGTGGTTTCTGCCTTCTGTCAGCAATAAGAAAATAAACTAGATTTAACTACAATTTACAGGTTAGAGAAAATGGAAATTAAATGAATTTAGTAAGATTTAGAAAAAAAGGAAAAAAAAAAGATTACCTAGTGCTACCAGTGTTTTCAATTTCTCCTCAATCACATGTTAAAGGTTTGAATAGGACCTAAAAATCTAAGAATAATGTTCTGCTTATTCTACAAACAAAACAAATATCTGATCAATGATACAAAATATTTTTGGCAGGTTGTTCTCATCATAGTAAAAAAAATAATAATAATGTTTCATATCCCCTGATCTGCATATCCTGCATTCTTCATAAAATATATTTCACCAAAAAATATATGAAAGAATATTAAACACATTTTTCTTATTGGTTAACATTTAATTTTTTATACATGCGTAGCAATTTAATCACACAGATTTTTCTGGCATAAGATCTTGGTATAATTGAACACATATCAGTCATAATTATGTCATGGTAATGTCAATTTAGTTTAAAGTCTAGCTTTCTAAATTGCATTTTTAGAAGCAGAATTTCTTAATTTGTTTTGTGTCTTTCATGACTATTGCAAATTATTGGTTTTGGATAATTGGTTAAAGCGTCTGCATCCAATGCGGGAGACCCAGGTTCGATCCCTGGGTCGGGAAGATCCCCTGGAGAAGGAAATGGCAACCCACTCCAGTATTCTTGCTTGGAGAATCTCATGGACTGAGGAGCCTGGTGGGCTGCAGTCCATGGGGTCACAAAGAGTCGGACACGACTGAGTGACTTTACTTACTTACTTACTTACTTACTATTATGCATTGTTCATTCATTTATAAATCTCTTGGCAAAATCACCCAACTAAAAATAATATACCTATACTCTTACTGCTGGAAATTCAAAGACAATTAAGTCACAAACCTAGAATCAAATTACTTAGCCAGATAAGAGAAACCATGCCAAATGATAAATTTGGGAGGATGTGATACATAACATAAGATAATTTTGTTCTAAGAAAACAAATGAAATAGAGAGTGATTCTTTCTGGATGGTTTGTAAAATAGTCTAGATAAGCAAACTTAATCTGGCTTATAAAATAAGGTATACATATACATGAAGAAAGCAATAGTAATGCACTTATATTGTCTAATTGTATTTTTTGGGGATGTGCAAAACTAATACTATTAATAAATTTTGTTTAAATATCGCTCATTGATAAAGTGTTATGAACAAGTGTTCCTTATCCTTTCAGAGTTCTGATTGTCAGGCTATGCCTATTTTTTTTTCCAAATTATAACAATTTTGCCATTTTGGATATGCTAATTACTATTTTTGTGTATTCATGCATCATTTTCACTAAGTCAAATTACAGTAATTATTGTGCTTATATAAAACATATATATTCAAACAACCAGGATTTTCAAATAATTGAGCAAAATATGCTGTATACTTTATGTTAAAGTACATATTTCTGTCTTTAAACAGAAATTTTCTTGTCAACATTTGAGGAAAAACACACTTATAAATAATTCCATTGAATTAATAGGGAAAACATATTTTATAGTAAGTACCCTGCATACTCGGAGAAGGCAATGGCACCCCACTCCAGTACTCTTGCCTGGGAAATCACATGGACAGAGGAGCCTGGTGGGCTACAGCCCATGGGGTCGTGAAGAGTCGGATACGACTGAGTGACTTCACTTTCACTTTTCACTTTCCTGCATTGGAGAAGGAAATGGCAACCCACTCCAGTGTTCTTGCCTGGAGAATCCCAGGGATGGGGGAGCCTGGTGGGCTGCCATCTATGGGGTCACACAGAGTCGGACACGACTGAAGTGACTTAGCAGCAGCAGTAGCAGCACCCTGCATACTAATGAGTTCCATTCAGAAAGTGCATCCATAAGTCCAATTACTTCCAAAGTCCAACAAAGTTAGCCTGGGTATCCAACTAACACAATCAGCTGTACTGTACTGTAATAGGTTTATAATACTTTTTTAAATTTTCACTTTACAATACTGTATTGGTTTTGCTATATGTCAATAATACTTTTCACAAAATAATACATAAAAACAAACACACAAAATGATAACATTTTAACCTTATAGTACAGAACCTTGAAAAAGTACAGTAGTCCAATACAATAGCTGATATGCTGCAGAGGCTTGTGTCTAGTAAACAGACAAGAAGAACTTCTGACTGGAGAAGGGAGGAGGGGAAGTGGAGATGGCAGAGATGAAAGTTTGTAACTTACAGACATCTTTGCATCAGGCTTTTATTTGTCAGTTTAGCAAAGAGTTCGTGTCCGACTATTTGTGACCCCATGGACTGTGGCACTCCAGGCCTCCCTGTACATCACCAACTCCCAAAGTTCACCCAAAGCCCTGTCCATGGAGTCGATGATGCCATCCAGCCATCTCATCCTCTGTCACCCCCTTCTCCTCCTGCCCTCAATTGTTCCCAGCATCAGGGTCTTTTCCAATAAGTCAGCTTTTCCAATCAGGTGGCCAAAGTATTAGAGTTTCTGCCTCAATATTAGTCCTTCCAATGAACACCCAACACTGATCTTTAGGATGGACTGATTGGATCTCCTTGCAGTCCAAGGGACTCTCAAGAGTCTTCTCCAGCATCACAGTTCAAAAGCATCAATTCTTCAGTGCTTAGCATTCTTTATAGTTCATACATGACTACTGGAAAAACCATATCCTTGACTAGATGGATCTTTGTTGGCAAAGTAATGTCTCTGATTTTTAATATGCTATCTAGGTTGGTCATAATTTTCCTCCCAAGGAGTAAGCATCTTTTAATTTCTTGGCTGCAGTCACCATCTGCAGTGATTTTGGAGCACCAAAAAATAAAGTCAGCCATCGTTTCCACTGTTTCCCCATCAATTTGCCATGAAGTGATGGGACCGGATGCCATGATCTTTGTTTTCTGAATGTTGAGCTTTAAGCCAACTTTTTCACTCTTCACTTTCACTTTCATCAAGAGGCTCTTTAGTTATTTACTTTCTGCAATAAGAGTGGTGTCACCTGCATATCTGAGGTTATTGATATTTCTCCTGGCAATCTGGATTCCAGCTTGTGCTTCTTCCAGCCCAGCATTTCTCATGATGTACTCTGCATATAAATTAAAAAAGCATGGTGACAATTTATAGCCTTGACGTACTCCTTTCCCTATTTGGAACCAATCTGTTGTTCCATCTCCAGTTCTAACTGATGCTTCCTTACTTGCAACAGGTTTCTCAAGAGGCAGATCAGGTGGTCTGGTACTCCCATCTCTTGAAGAATTTTCCAGTTTTTTGTGATCCACACAGTCAAAGGCTTTGGCATACAGTCAATAAAGCAGAAGTAGATGTTTTTCTGGAACTCTCTTGCTTTTTAGATACTCCAGTGGATGTTGGCAATTTGATCTCTGGTTCCTCTGACTTTTCTAAAACCAGCTTAAAAATCTGAAATTTCACAGTTCACGTATTGCAGAAGCCTGACTTGGATAATTTTGAGTATTGCTTTACTAGCATGTGAGATAACTGCAATTGTGTGATAGTTTGAGCATTCTTTGGCATTGCCTTTCTTTTGGATTAGAATGAAAATTGACCCTTTCAAGTCCCATGGCCACTGCTCAGTTTTCCAAATTTTGCTGGCATACTGAGTACAGCACTTTCACAACGTCATCTTTTAGGATTTGAAATAGTTCAACTGGAATCCCGTCACCTTCACTAGCTTTTTTCATAGTGATGCTTCCTAAGGCCCACTTGACTTCACATTCCAGGATGTCTGGCTCGAGGTGAGTGATCACACCATCGTGATTATCTGGGTCGTGAAGATCTTTCTTGTATAGTTCTTCTGTGTATTCTTGCCATCTCTTTAATACCTTCTGCTTCTGTTAGGTCCATACCATTTCTGTCCTTTATTGAGCCCGTCTTTGCATGAAATGTTCCCTTTTCATCTCTAGTTTTCTTGATGAGATCTCTAGTCTTTCCCATTCTATTGTTTTCCTCTGTTTCTTTGCATTGATCACTGAGGAAGGCTTTCTTATCTCTCCTTGCTATTCTTTGGAACTCGGCATTCAAATGGGTATATCTTTCCTTTTTTCCTTTGCTTTCCACTTCTCTTATTGTATTTTTAAAAGGTCCCAATAGTAGGGACCAATTAACTTTACATTTGTCATTTAACAGTGTGTATTTTTATTATCTTTTTAACTTTGCATATATTTATTTCCTTCATCTCTCGTGCAAACCAACATTATTAGTCAAGTTTCCTTTCTCATTCAAATTTTAGTTGTAAGCTGTATTTGTAAGTTAGATATGGTTTAATGATTATTAATGCTTTTTAATATAATATTTGCACAACCATAATGAAGGCATTTTGTTAATGTATGGCTACTTTTCCACATAAAACAAAGATATAAAGAAAGCTATGATTAATACCGTAAATTGGATCTGTATTTTTTTACTAAATTAATATAATTAACATGGGGATTGGTTTAATTCTCATGTAAATAGCCAACTATTCAAAATTTCTTTATATTTTTAGATGAATAAATCTACTTTATTCTTAGGTGTTATAAATATTTATGAAGTTGTATAAATAGACAAATACAGTTTCAATTCTTAATGTATCACTTTTACTTCTGGGCCTTAAAATTCTGTTTAGCTTAACATAATATTTTGATCAAATATTTTAAATACAGAATTTAACAGCCACTAATTACAGACACAATGCATATTTGTGGTTGATTCCCTTAGCTTTTTAAATTACTGAGATACAAAAAATGTAATTCCATTTGTAATTTCATTAGCTGAAGAATACCTTTGCTGTTGTTATGTTAAGTCGCTTCAGCCATGTCCGACTCTTTGCCACCCCACAGACTGCAGCCTACTTCCTCCTCCGACCATGGGATTTTCTAGGCAAGAGTACTGGAGTGGGGTGCCACTGCATTCTCCGAAAGAATACCTTTATAGTTCCTTAATTTGGGGCAAATTATACAAGATGCTCTGGATTTGCATATTAGTTGCATTCTAATTTTTTCTAACATTTTGGGAAGAAATCATCAATTGATTTACTTAACATAAAAAAAGAGTGTACTCTGTTTAATTATTTACAAAATACTGGTTGTTTAGATATAAATGCTCTATGTAAACACAATAATTAGATGCTAACAGATTATCATGCACAATAAATAGATTTTAATTTTTTGTACAAATTGAAAAAAATAAAGGAAGAAATAAGTGTTTTAAGCACCTAACTTGTACTCGGTACATAGTAAATGATCATTAATGCTTGCTAAATAAACATATTGGCATTTAAAATATGTTCTCTTCCAAAATCATAATTTGAGGTAAGTACTATCACTTTCAAAGTTCAGATCAGGAAGTTGTATCAAGAAGGCTAATATCTTTAAAAAGTGAACTTCTCAAAATATACTATGTAATTTTTTAATATAAATTTATCTTTTAATTGGAGGTTAATTACTGTGCAACATTGTATTGGTTTTGCCATACCTGACTCCTAACAAAACACTGTGTCATTCCTCTGATAGCATCATATTTTTTACATATTATATTATATCCACAGCTAGGCAGCTGAATCTAGTTAAATCTTTATTCTAATAGGAGATAGAACAAATTAAATGTTCACTCCACAACAGATTACTATCATAAAACTACTTTATTAGATTAGTCACATACTTTTATATCTACACCACGCCTGCACACTTTGTTTTGGACCATGATATTATACTCATGGGGCTTCCATGGTGGCTAAAACTATGAAGAATCAGCCTGCAATTCAGGAGACCCAGGTTCAGTCTCTGGGTTGGGACGATCACATGGAGAAGGGCATGGCTACCCACTCCAGTATTTCTGCCTGGAGAATCCCATGGACAGAGGAGCCCGCAGGCTACAGTCCATGAGTTCCCAAAGAGCTGGGCACAACTGAGAAACTAACACTTCCACAAACACATTATACTCATGGTGGCAAGTGTTCTAAGAAGTATCATGATGCTTGACAAGAAATTCTCAGAATCACCTTCAGTTTTGTTTTCCATCAATTAATGGGAAATATTTTGTAGCTACAGAACCAGAACTTTATTTGTAAGGACTCAGCTGTTTTAAAGCATAGTATGTCAGAAATTGAGACATACTCAACAGATTAATCTATTTAAGCAAAAATTGAATTAATATTGACCACCTATTTCAGGAAAGACCCAATTTTAGAGGTGATCATTAGTTTTTAGAACAAGAAGTTTGGGTTCATTATGCTGTCTAGACTGCAAATTCTACAATTATCTGTTCAGAGATTCTCCTTTTGTTAAAATCCCTCTTCAGCTCATATTTTCTTATCAAGGCTCAGAGTGTCTTATACTCTTGGTTTCATAAGCATACAGGTCAATCAAAATTAAGTGTTTCAATTTGACTTTAATTGAACTATGACAGAATCACTGTTCAACTCATTATTCAGATAACCATCAAATTTTTGCTATTGTGACTATCACAATAAAATTTCTAACTAAATGAAAATGAGTCATACCTTCATTAATTTGAAAAATTTTATTAATTGCAGTCCACACCACAGCAGTTCAACTGAAGGAGAACAGCCTTGTTCTAATTTTAACTTAACCTGTCAATTGATAAATTGTATAATTTCTTTTAACTGGTGTTTATTGAGGAACTACCAAGTTATTTGTTAGACTTCAGGCATTCATAGACATAGAAGCATGAACTCTGACATCATATGTATACAATCTGGAGGGGAAGGGAAGCATCTATGTGCTAATCTCATTGAAATCAGTTAGGTGTTTACAATCTACAGGAGATTGATATGAAAGGACAAACAAGGGTCTTCTAAACCAGATTTGATATGGTTGTATGCTATGATAGAAGTAGTACTGTGTGGTAGTGGAAAGTCTGCTGATTCTGAAGTTCACAGAATTTTATATCAATCCTATATATGCATATAATTTCCATTTTCTGAATGAAATAAGAGTAAAGACTAAGGGTTAACTTTGCAAAATTATTTTAACAATTAAGAAACTATTATATGTGAGAGGAGCCTTGTGAAACAGTATGAGGTTATAGATAGGATTTTAAAGTTACTGCAAAACATATGAAGTTTGATAACTGTGTGACTAACTTGGAGAAATTAAGAAGTTTCTGGAAGCCTTTTTCATTTAGAGAGCACTAAAGAAATTATATATATATATATATATATATATATATATGAATGACCCTTTTAATAAACTTTGAAATTTATATATAACATCTTCCCACTTTTTATCACAGCATGATATTATATAAACAGCTGATGCTTTGTGTTTCTTGTTCCAAACACTCTCAATTCACTACCATTTTGTTGTCTGAAAACTCTCAAAAAAGGCTTCTAGCGTAAAACAACCCAAGAGAAACTCATTTTTAAAATAATTTTTGTCTAATAATTTCTATATAGGTATTAAAATCCTGAGAATAGCTTCTAGATTCATATAGAAGTGTTTTGGATCATTCTAGCTTAAAAATATGCTTCCACAGCTAGGAATTTTAAGTAATAAATGGGTGATGTGTGATATTATAAGTATAGACAATGCATAGACTTTTTTTATCCACTTATTCATTTTATGTCTTTTGACTGGAGAATTTACTTCATTGACATGCAAAGAGATTTTTGATAGGCATCACCAATGCAATGGGCATAAACTTGGGCAAACTCTAGAAGCTGGTAAGGGACACGGAGGCCTGGCATGCTGCTGTCCATGGGGTTGCAAAGAGTATCAGAAATGACTGGGTGACTGAACAAAACTTGCACTTATTGCCATTTTGTTACTTGCTTTCTCCTTATTTTTGTGTGTCTTCTCCTGTGGTTTGAGATGGGGAAGGCAATGGCAACCCACTCCAGTACTCTTGCCTGGACAATCCCACGGATGGAGGAGCCTGGTGGGCTGCAGTCCATAGGGTCACGAAGAGTCAGACACTACTGAGAGACTTCACTTCTGCTTTTCACTTTCACGTGTTGGAGAAGGAAATGGCAACCCACTCCAGTGTTCTTGCCTGGAGAATCCCAGGTACGGGGAGCCTGGTGGGACACGACTGAAGTAACTTAGCAGCAGCAGCAGCAGCCTGTGGTTTGATGCTTTTCTTTAGTGTTATGTTTGTGTATTTCTCTCTCTCTGTTCTTGTATACACATTGAAGGTTTTTATTGTGATTATCACATAGTCCAGACATGTTGACCTGTAACTCTATCTCATTTTTAACTGATAATCATTTAGTCCAAACACATTCTAAGAAATCTACATTTTAATTCCACTCCCATTTTTTAATTTTTCTGCCATATTTTACATCTTTAATCCATCCTACCTATTTACTATAGTTATAATTGATTTTACAATTTTATTTTTAGCCTTTGTACTATCTTGTTTAAGTGGTTGAACCAGTGCCTCTACTATAGACCTGCCTTTACCAGTGGAATTTTTCTCTTCCTAATATTTCTTATTTCTTGTTGCAGTCTTTCTTTTTTTTTTTTTTTTTTCCACTTCAAGAAGGCTCTCTAACACTTTTTGTCCAGTGAAGTTAGTACTGATAAACTCTTTTAGTTTTTGCTTGTCTTAGCATTCCCTTATTTCCCTTCATTTCTGAATGATAACCTTGCTGGGCAGAGTATCTTAAGTTATAGCATGCATGTGTGTATGCTAAGTCGCTTCAGTTATGTCTGACTCTTCGTGATCCCATGGAATGTAGCCTGCCAGACTTCTCTGCACATGAGATTTTTCCAGGCAAGAATATTGGAGTGTGTTGCCATGCCGTCCTCTAGAGAATCTTCCCAACCCAGGGATCAAACCTGTGTCTCTTACATCTCCTTCACTGGCAGATGAGTTCTTTACCACCTGGTAGGTTTTTTTTTTTTTTTTTTTGTGGGGGGGTTGTTGTTGTTGTTGTTGTTCCTTTTAGCACTTTAAATACGTTATGCCATTCCTTTTTGACCTTAAAAGTTTCTACTGAAAACTCAGCTGATAGCCTTGTGGGGGTTCTTTTGTATGGGACTCAGTTTTTCTCATATTGTTTTTAGAATTCTCTGTCTTTCATATTTTCCATTTTAATTATACTATGCCTTGGTGCAGGTCTCTTTGGGTTCATCTTTTCTGAGATCTCTATTCTTCATATAACTGGATATCTGGTTTTCTTCAGATTCATGAAGTTATCAAACATAATTTCATGCCTTCTGAGACCCTTATAATGTGAACATTAGTCGACCTGATGCTGTCTCAAAGGTCACTTAAACTTTTTTCTTATTTTCTATTTTATTTTTTTTTTCATTTTGCTATTCTGATTGCCTGGTTTCCATTATTCTTTCTTCCTGATGTCTTATGTGTTCTTCTTATCCCTTAATATGCTGTTAGTTCCCTCTTTTGTAATTAAAAAAAAATCAATTACTGTATTATTGAGCTCTAACGGTTTTTTTTTTTTTTTTTTAATTCTCACTGTGTTCATTTATTCCTTTCTCCAGTACAATTGGCATTCTTATTACTATTGACTTGGATTCTTTATCAGGTAAATTATTTAGCTCTGTTTTATCAGGTGGTTTTTTTTTTTTTTCTTGCTTTTTCATTTAAATCATATTCATCTTTTGTTTGCATTTCTCTGTTTCTATGAAATTGGGTGAAACAGTTACCTATTCTGGTCTTGAAACTGTTAACTATTCAAGGCTTCCCTGATACCTTAGTTGGAAAAGAATCCACCTGAAATGCGGGAGACGCCAGTTCCATTCCTGAGTTGGGAAGATCTGCTGGAGAAGGGAAAGGCTACCCACTCCAGTATCCTGGCCTGGAGAATTCCAAGGATGGTATAGTCCATGGGGTTGCAAAGAGTCGGACACGACTCAGCAACTTTCACAATTCTGGTCTTAAAGGCATCTTCTTGTGTGGAACCATCCCTATACAGTCTGTGTGAATGGCTTTGGTGAGAGAGCTGGAGCCAAAGCGGGCACCAGTAGTATCTTCCCTCAGGACATGCTGGCGGCCGCCATCTCGGTGGGAGGTAGAACTGGAGTCAGAGAGGGTGCAGCCATAGCCGGATGCAATCCAGTGCTTCTCCTGTGCTCAGTCGGTATATTTCTATGTGGGCCCAAATTCTGGAGCAGGAACTCTAAAAATGTTGGGTTTCTCCTAAGTGTAATGGCCATCTCTAACTTGATTTGTGATGTTACCAGTGCCAGACTGCAAGGGGCTGCACTTCTGTGCTCCTTTCACTTTCTCCTTCTTGTGCCCACAGTGATTAAAGGCTGGGTCAGATCCAGAGAGACTGGGGCAGCATCGCTGAGCTGTTCCCAGCCCCGTTCAGTAAGTGTGCACGGAGACTTAAACCCACAATGACCGTCTCTACCCTGGAGCCCCCTTAGCTCCTCCAGAGTGTTTACATGGACACACCAGCTAGCAATGGCTGCCTCAGCCCTGGTCAGAGGCAGGGAAGGAGTCCCAGCTGACTCCATTCCATCTAAGTGAGTGCAATCTCCTTGAAAACACCCTTTCTTCTAGTTAGGAACAGAACATGAGGATGTGGAGTAGGAGTCTAATGTGGACTGGGTGGGGCTTCCCAGGTGGCACTAGTGGTAAAGAACCCACCTGCTAGTGCAGATAGCAAGAGCCACGGGTTCCATCCCTAGGTTGGGAAGATCCCTTGGAGGAGGGCATGGCAACCCACTCCAGTGTTCTTGCCTGGAGAATCCCATGAGCAGAGGAGCCTGGCAGGTGATGTTCCATGGGGTCGCAAAGGGTTGGACATGACTGAAGTGACTTAGCATGTACACAAGCATGTACATACGTGGGCTGGGTGGCATGCTGGGTTTGTCCTGGAAATCTAGCAGAGCCCCAGAGAGTTTTCAGCCTGCTGTGACTGAGTAAATAGGTCTGGGCATGCATTCTTGAAGAGTAGAGATTCAGTTTCTTATAGCTCTCCAGTAGGCCTCACTGATTTTAAAGCCAGTAATGGGGCTCATCTTACCTCTGTCAGACTCAAGTCTAAGGTGTCCAATATGTGACTCAAACCTCTCACTTTCCAAGCCTGTAATACTCCTTTCCTTTTCTGTGTCCCCCAGGAGAGGTATGGTCCTAATCGAACTGATGTTTGTCACTTCCCACCAGACTTCATGTCAAGGTTTCTTTTTATTCTTGTTGCAGAAAAGCTATTCTGCTAGGAGAAGGCAATGACACCTCACTCCAGTACTTTTGCCTGGAAAATCCCATAGATGGAGGAGCCTGGTAGGCTGCAGTCCATGGGGTCACTAAGAGTCGGACATGACTGAAAGACTTCCCTTTCACTTTTCACTTTCATACATTGGAGAAGGAAATGGCAACCCATTCCAGTGTTCTTGCCTGGAGAATCCCAGGGACGGGGAGCCTGGTGGGCTTCTGTCTATGGGGTCATCAGAGTCAGACACGACTGAAGCGACTTAGCAGCAGCAGCAACCTTACTTCATCTCTGAACCTATCCACCTTAGGTGTAAGGTGGATACTTACACCTAACAACATATCATGGATAATTAAATTAATTCATGGTATACATATCTTACAATATATATGTTTACATATATTATGTTATATATGCACATATATAACACATATTTTAATATGTAATCCATAATTCAAATGCTCTCTATGACTTTGGTGAGCAAAAATGAAGACAGCACCTGCATGGTATCCAGAATGCATTTTAGAAAGAAGCAATTCACAATTCAATTCTCTCCAAAACAAAATGTCAACTTCTTGACTGGTCTGGTAGCATAAATCAGAAAGAACTCATATACTCTTTTAAACTATAATGGAAATCCATTGAGTGTAACTGATGAGTGGCTGACTGAGCATATATATCTATAAAAGCAATTTAAGTGTTGAAACAGATTTCTTGGAATCCCTTAGAGACAGAATTATTTTCTGTATATTTTGAAAATTACCTTTGAAACAAATGATGGAAAAGAAAACAGCAACAGAATACTGCAGATGTGTTTCCTCCATGCAACTATTTGAACAATGTTTCTGAAATGTATACACTTGTATTTTATCCTTTTCGTTTCTTTGATCTTCATAGCTTCACAGTATGAAAATGAATAGGCATATCTGTTTATCTATCTCTGGTTATTTATAAGCTCTGTATTCATATTATATGACACATATGGACAAACATAAACATGTTTCTTTAGAAAAGAAACATATTAAGTATCTTTACACTCAGCCTACACACAGACATATGTATGCAACAGGGTGTAGGGTATCACATTTGGGAAGGAATATAAATATATCAGGTCAACATGTGCCCAGATGGAATAGTATCACCCAAGTTATTAAATATAAGGACCCATAATCATTGTTACCATGCATACTGTAGATAATAAATATGAGAATATACATGCTTTCATATTTTTTCCTTCAGTGTTCTTAGTTATCATGCAATGACATGTACATATTGCTATTTGATTTTAACTAAGCAGCACATTTAAAATTTTACATATAGATAGAATGTAGTTGGCAAAGTTTTATATACTTTCTGCCTTTTAACAATATAGTATCTATAGTTTATATCTTCGGAGAAGGCAATGGCACCCCACTCCAGTACTCTTGCCTGGAAAATCCCATGGATGGAGGAGCCTGGTGGCCTGCCGTCCATGGGGTCGCTGAGAGTTGGACACAACTCAGTGATTTCACTTTCACTTTTCACTTTCATGCATTGGAGAAGGAAATGGCAACCCACTCCACTGTTCTTGCCTGGAGAATCCCAGGGACGGCAGAGCCTGGTGGGCTGCCATCTATGGGATCGCACAGAGTCAGACACGACTGAAGTGACTTAGCAGTAGCAGTTTACATCTTACATATGTCTTCTTTACTATCAGAATTAAATTTCAGCTTAACTGTGAGCATGTTCCCTGTGTTCCAGATTCTGTCTTGTTATGTAGTTTCACAATTTTGAAGTTGATTTATGGATATAAAATTAGACAATGCTATTAATACATTCAAATATGAATTTTTTTAATGATTTTAATAGGCAAAATTAGTGGATATGGACTAACTATATCAATTCTTAGGACTGATGACAAGTGAACATTTATCTTTTTAGTTATGGAATATCATTAACATAAAGTTAATGTATCATAAGAACTGACTTGACTTGTTCTGCATTCAATAGCTCATTGATAGCCTAATATCAGTGTATTACCATTGTCATTGTAGAGTACCTATGTATGGTATATCAAGGTTAAAGATTAAACTTGAGAAATAACCATGGGCTCTTAGAGCTATTAGACTAACATTTGTTTAAAAGAGTGATTTTAAATAAGTTTTAGAGAAAAGTAAAATTAGTGTTGGTTAGAAATCCTATAGAAAGTATCTTTAGAATAATTGTTTATTTAGTTAGATATAATCAAGTGATGTTTATTGATAATTTAATTAAATGATGAGACTAAAAATATTTTATTGCATTATAAGATGTTAACAAGAGAAAATTAATAATATAAAACATTGATTGGTATATTATCTGAGACTATACAGTAACATAATACAAAAATCTAATTCTTTCTAGAAAGAAGTAAAAACTATCTCTAAGGATGCATAAACATAAACATGTAAAATAAAAAATGCTTAGTAAAGACCGAATAAAAAATAGATTCATTTCAATTGCAATGCAAGTGAAACAATCAACTTTCTCTTTCCATGCATTTTATTAAAAAAAAAAAAAAACACAGCTGAAGAAGAAATTGCTTCCTGTGCCAACTAGATACTGAAAATGCTTATCTTTCATGATCCACTATGATGCAAAGCTTTGATATCTATTATGTGTTTCTTAGAGAATGTTATGTTTTCTAATTAAAATTAATCTTATCCCTATTGATTTATCATTCTAGGTTCTCAGAAGTGTTGAGATCAAACTCTGCCATTCTGTTCCTGACATTGTACTGCTAACCTGAAAATTGTTCCATGAATGGTTTTTTCCTAGTCATAATTAAATGTTGATTGAGGCAAGACAAGGAGCTGGAAAGTCTATAGCACATCACTGGATGTGTTTGCTGAGTTCACATAAATCTAGTTTCTTTTGCTAATCTATAAATGAATATATTGATTGCAATTTTAATTTTTATTTCTTTATCATTAGTGAGAGGAACACATTTTCACATATTTAAGGACCTTTATTGCATGTTTTGAAAAGTGGCTATTCATTACAGTTTTCAAGTTTTCTATCTTTTTTTTTTTTATAGTTCTCATCAATCTTTTAAGATTCCTTTGAGCCTTTCATCTATTGCAGTGAAAATGAAAGTGAAAATTACTCAGTCCTGTCAGACTCTTTGTGAACTCATGGACTATACAGTCCATGGAATTCTCTAGGCCAGAATACTGGAGTGGATAGCCTTTCCCTTCTCCAGAGGATCTTCCCAATCCAGGGATTGAACCCAGGTCTCCCGTACTGCAGGCAGATGTTTTACCAGCTGAACCACGGGAAGCCTTTATATATTAGATATTTCAAATATTTCGCTCCAGTTTGCTAGTTATGTTTCTCTTTTTAAACAATTTCTACATTGCTTTTGTCTTACAATATAGAAATATATTTTGAAGTCAAATTTATCAATCATTTCTCTTTATTGCATCTGAATTTTGAATCATTAAAATGTCTTTCCTTACACTCAGATTAAAAAAAAATTTCTTCTGTTTTCTCTATTATTTGCAAGATGTCTTTACTTATTTGATCCAGTTGGAGGTTAATTTTGGAGTATTATTTGAAGATTAATCCTCACTCTATCTTTTTCAAAATAGTTAACCAGTTGCCATGACAACTTTTATTAAAAAAAAAAAAAAATTGCCCCAGAATCCTGAGATACCACATTTACTATAATAGTATTAAAATTTCATATGTATTTCGGCCTTTCTTTGGTCTACCTATTCACTTGTTATAATTCCACTATTTTGACTACAGTGTTTTCATAGTAAACTAAGTCTTTCTTACAACTCAATTATAAAACATAACAATTGTAGACCTTTTAATTGTAAACCTCAACAATTCAGCAATAATTTTGTACTACTGCATGTGGAAGTTTTGGAGATGCAGGCAATCTTTATTGAACTGGTAAATCCAGGATATTCAAATTTCTGTTTTCTTTCTTTATATTTTTCATTCTCATCATGGAGAAAGAAAAAAGTTTCCAAAAACCTACACTTGAATTATAAGAGTATGTTCAGAGTTTTGGAGAGATGAAACAGAACTGCTGAAGAAATATATCTGTGCCTGTGGGCTCTGTAGTATCTGACTCTTTGTAACCCCCATGGACTTTCATTCTGCCCATGGAATTTTCCAGGCAAGAATACTGGACTGGTTTGCCATTTTCTCCTCCAGGGATCTTCCTTACACAGGGATTGAACCTTTATCTTCTGCATTATAGGTGGATTCTTTACCTTTCTGAAAGAGATGGGAATACCGGACCACCTGACCTGCCTCTTGAGAAATCTGTATGCAGGTCAGGAAGCAACAGTTAGAACTGGACATGGAACAACAGACTGGTTCCAAATAGGAAAAGGAGTACGTCAAGACTGTATATTGTCACCCTGCTTATTTAACTTCTATGCAGAATACATCATGAGAGACGCTGGACTGGAAGAAACACAAGCTGGAATCAAGATTGCTGGGAGAAATATCAATAACCTCAGATATGCGGACGACACCACACTTATGGCAGAAAGTGAAGAGGAGCTAAAAAGACTCAATGATTGTGAAAGAGGAGAGTGAAAAAAGTTGGCTTAAAGCTCAACATTCAGAAAACGAAGATCATGGCATCTGGTCCCATCATTTCATGGGAAATAGATGGGGAAACAGTAGAAACAGTGTCAGACTTTATTTTGGGGGGCTCCAAAATCACTGCAGATGGTGACTACAGCCATGCAATTAAAAGACACTTACTCCTTGGAAGAAAAGTTATGAGCAACCTAGATAGTATATTCAAAAGCAGAGACATTACTTTGCAGACTAAGGTCCATCTAGTCAAGGCTATGGTTTTTCCTGTGGTCATGTATGGATGTGAGAGTTGGACTGTAAAAAAAGCTGAGTGCCAAAGAATTGATGCTTTTGAACTGTGGTGTTGGAGAAGACTCTTGAGAGTCCTTGGACTGCAAGGAGATCCAACCAGTCCATTCTGAAGGAAATCGGCCCTGGGATTTCTTTGGAAGGAATGATGCTAAAGCTGAAACTTCAGTACTTTGGCCACTTCATGCGAAGAGTTGACTCATTGGAAAAGACCCTGATGCTGGGAGGGATTGGGGGCAGGAGGAGAAGTGGATGACCGAGGATGAGATGGCTGGATGGCATCACGGGCTCAATGGACATGAGTCTGAGTGAACTCCGGGAGTTGGTGATGGACAGGGAGGCCTGGCGTGCTGCGATTCACGGAGTCGCAGAGTCAGACACGAGTGAGCGACTGAACTGAACTGAACTGAAACCACCTAGAAAGAAAGGCACTAACAAAGGAAATAAATCACCTGAAAGTCAAAATGTGGAAGAAAGAAAATTGAGAAGGGTCAGGGGATATTCTTCAAGAGTATAATTACAAATTTGAATTGAGTAACACTACTAAAATTTGTTTTTCAACGTCCTAGTATTTACCATAAATAAATAACAGCATATGTCCAAAAATAAAGGCTTGCCTTTTGGTGTTTATTATATCTTTGTTCATCTAATAGCCAATGTAGGAAACACCCAAGTAGCCTTCATTTTGAGAATAAATAAACAATGTTATGTTGTTTTTTTGGAAGACAAAAAAGAAAAAAAAAAGTCAACATACAAAAGTAATCACGATAGGGGAAAAAAAAAATCAGACAGTGGTTGCCTCTGTTTATTGAGGGTAGAAACTGTCTGAGAAGGGGCAAAAGGGAAGTTTCTGTATTTATATTGTGGTAGAATCCAGAAATTTTGTATTCAAATATGCATGTATTTGTATTTATTGTGTATTTGCCAAAAGTTAGCAAATATACAAAAACATTTGTGAATCTCATTGATGGCAAAATATTAATTGAAAAGAAGTATGTAAACAGACATTAAATTCTAGCTAACAACATGTATCCTGAACTTTTTAAGGAGAAATGCAGGATTTTATCAGTATTTTTAATGTGTTTTAAAATGTATCAAAACATTACATGGAATAAATGATCAAAAATGAATCAGTTATAAAGAGTGATAAAACTCTCTTTATGTAAATACATTTAGGAAAGAATTATAATTCTATCTCTTCCCTCTATGTCATTTCAAGTCCTTTTTATCTCTGGCTGTAGTACTTTATCCATATGGGAAATATGGGTATAGGTGTCATGTTACTATTAAGAAACTAATATAGAAAATAAATATGATACAGACAGGCGTACCCAACATATATCTGAGTAACATAATTTCAGAGTATAAGTTCAACTCTAAAAATAGAAATAGAAATGACTTCCATTGAAAAGCTTACACATTTGGGGAAAAATAAATCATGCCACCTGAGGTCCCTGGTAAATTCAAAAGAAATTTATGTGAAATTGGTATTCACTGATGTAACTGAAATAATCACAGTTTTTCTCATAAATCCCTATTATAACATTCACATAATAATCCTAAAATGACACAAATCTTGCAAAGAATATTGATCTATAATTTTGGTTTACTTAAAGGGATTCTCCAGAGAGTTTTAACACAAATATTTCCTAAATAATTTTTAATTCTTTATATGTCCCCACTGACTTGCAGTCTCTGAATCTGTTCAAATCCTCCTTTCACATTCTCCTCCTTAACAAATATCTTCACACTTTTTCAATTTTTAGTTAGGCTACATCTGCAAACATGAGAAATGCTGGGCTGGATGAAGCACAAGCTGGAATCAAGATTGCCAAGAGAAATATCAATAACCTCAGATATGCAGATAACATCATCCTTATGGCAGAAAGTGAAGAAGAAATAAAGAGCCTCTTGATGAAAGTGAAAGTGGAGAGTGAAAAAGTTGGCTTAAAGCTCAACATTCAGAAAACTAAGATCATGACATCCGGTCCCATCACTTCATGGCAAACTGATGGGATCTTCACACTTTTTCAATTTTTAGTTAGGCTACATCTGCAAACATGAGAAATGCTGGGCTGGATGAAGCACAAGCTGGAATCAAGATTGCCAAGAGAAATATCAATAACCTCAGATATGCAGATAACATCATCCTTATGGCAGAAAGTGAAGAAGAAATAAAGAGCCTCTTGATGAAAGTGAAAGTGGAGAGTGAAAAAGTTGGCTTAAAGCTCAACATTCAGAAAACTAAGATCATGACATCCGGTCCCATCACTTCATGGCAAACTGATGGGAAAACAGTGGAAACAGTGGCTGACTTTAATTTTTGGGCTTCAAAATCACTGCAGATGGTGATTGCGGCCATCAAATTAAAAGGGCTTACTCCTTGGAAGGAAAGTTATGACCAACCTAGACAGCATATTAAAAAGCAGAGATGTTACTTTTCCAATGTAAAGGTCTGTCTAGTCAAGGCTATGTTTTTTCCAGTAGTCATATATGGATGTGAGAGTTGGACTATAAAGAAAGCTAAGTGCCGAAGAATTAATGCTTTCAAACTGTGGTGTTGAAGAAGATTCTTGACTGTCCCTTGAACTTCAAGGAGATCAAACCAGTCCATTCTAAAGGAAATCAGTCCTGAATATGCATTGAACGGACTGATGCTGAAGCTCCAATACTTTGGCCATCTGACTCATTTGAAAAGACCCTGATGCTAGTAAAGATTGAAGGAGAGAGAAGAAGGGGATGACAGAGGATGAAATGATTGGATGGCATCACTGACTCAATGAAAATGAGTTTGAGTAAACTCCTGGAGTTGATGATGGCCAGGGAGGCCTGGCATGCTGCAGTCCATGGGGTTGCAAAGAGTCAGATATGATTGAGTGGTTGAAATGAACTAAACATCTGCAATATACAGTTCACATACAAGAGTTGTGTCCATTTATTTATTCATTTCATCTCCATTTCTTAATTATAAACATTGGACTTAGTACAGGTAGATGATGTTACCTTCAACCAGTAACATTTTATATAAGAGTTAAAATTAGGGAACAACCATGTCCACTTTGGGGGCTTCCTAAGTGGTGCTAGTAGTGAATAACCCACCTGCTAATGCAGGAGATGTAAGAGATGTGGATGTGATCCCTGCACCAGGAAAAGCCCCTGGAGGAGGGCATGGCTACCCACTCCAGTATTGTTGCCTGGAGAATCCCATAGACTGAGGAGCCTGGAGGGCTACCTCAAAGAGTAAGACATGACTGAAGCGACTTAGCATGCATATACATTCTGTCCATTTTTGATATCTAAAGGGCAAAGGAACTCAGACGTGAACGTTTTATATATTCTATTAACTGATTCAGTGCTACTGGCTTCCTTCATAGCTCTATTGGTAAAAAATCCTCCGCAAAGCTGGAGACCTGGGTTTGGTTCCTGGGTTGGGAAGATCTCCTGGAGAAGGAAATAGCAACCCACTCCAGTGTTCTTGCCTTGGAAATCCCATGGACAGAGGAACCTGGCGGGCTACAGTCCATGGGGCCATAAGAGTTGGACACAACTTAATGACTAAACCACCAGCATTAACTGATTCTGCATTTTGCATGTGTTATATAGGATATATTTGCCAAATATTTGGCAAGGCCATTATTTTATTTCCATTGATTTACAAAGAAAATAACGCCATGGACATTTCACAGCCTATCTCTTTGCCTTTACCTATCTCATTCCTTTCTACTATTTTTTTTTCTTCTTCATAAAGGATTTAAAGTCTTATGCTGAAATCTGAAATAAATAGATGTGGCACATCAAACAAAGATCAGATAAAGCAGAGGAAACAAGAGGTTCAAGAAAACAGACATTTGAAAACACATGGTATAATATAAAAGAAACAGTGATTTAAACATTGTTGGAAGATGAGATGCAACTGAAAGCATGATAAGGAGGAACACAGAAGAGATGGCTAGGAGCAAAGTTTCAGCATATGATATAATGTGCTATTTCATAAGCTGAGAAAAGAACAATTATTGAAATGCAGAGAGGGAACTGGTTATACTGGCTTCCATGTGTGCTCAGCCATGTCCCATTCCTTGCAATGTCATGGACTATAGCCCATGAGGCTCCTTGGGCCATGGGATTATTCCAGGCAAGAATGCTGGGGTGGGTTGCTGTTTCCTCCTCCAGGGAATCTTTCCAACCCAGGGACTGAACTCATGTCTATTGTGTCCACTGCATTGGCTGTCCTGTGCTTAATCATTCAGTTACGTCCAACTCTTTGTGATCCTGTGGACTCTAATGCACTAGGCTCCTCTGTCCATGGAATTCTCCAGGCAAGAATACTGGAGCAGGTTGCCATTTCCTCCTCCAGGGGATCTTCCTGACCCAGGAGTCCAACCCGCAATTCCTGTGTCTCCTACATTGCAAGCAGATTCTTACCACTAGTGCAATTTGGGAATCCTACTGCTGCTGCTGCTGCTGCTGCTGCTGCTAAGTTGCTTCAGTCGTGTCTGACTCTGTGCGACCCCATACATGGCAGCCCACTAGGCTCCTCTGTATCTGGGATTCTCTAGGCAAGAATACTGGAGTGGGTTGCCATTTCCTTTTCCAATATATGAAAGTGAAAAGTGAAAGTGAAGTCACTCAGTCATGTCTGACTCTTAGCGACCCCATGGACTGCAGCCCACCAGGCTATTCCATCCATGGGATTTTCCAGTCAAGAGTACTGGATTGGGTTGCCATTGCCTTCTCCTGGGAATCCTACTATGAGTTACTAAAGAGAGAACCTTGTACTGGGTTTTACAGAGGAGAGTCTCCTTCTGTATGATCCCTGGTAATTCCTTGATTCTCTAGCAACTTGTCATGTACTCTGAAAGCTGGAAAGGAGAGAACTTTTATTTTTCTTGAGGCTTCTTGAAATTGGGGAAATGATATTGAATGGAAAGGATAGGAAAATGTGGTATCAAAATACTTAACAAATGTTATGACTGTAGTTATTAATCTCTTTTATTGGTTAAAAAAATACATAAAAAATAATGGAGAGAACTGCTAGATTTAAGTGTATGAATTTCCTCAAGAAGTAAACTTTGGACACATCACAGGTTGACTTACCGACCACAGCAATGAAATGTCTGGTTTCCTAATATATACAAAGGATACATTTGGACTTCTCGTTCTGTGCCCTGATTAAGACTACATGATTCTAATTCAGGGGTCATTGTTTTGATCTCTGGTGGGGGAACAAAGATCCCACATGCCATGAGGCATTTCCAAAAACAAACAAACAAAAAGTTATGTTTATACTATATTTTAGTCTTTTAACTGTGCAGTAGTGTTATGTCTAAAAAACAAACTTTAAAAATCTTCATTAATTTTAAAACAAAGCTTTTAGAAGAATGGTATCAATAGACTTGGTCATTGCAGAGTTGACTCATCTTCAAATTGCAATATCTACAAATGCAATAAAATAAAGTTCAGTTCGGTTCAGTCTCTCAGTCGTGTCCGACTCTTAGCGACTCCATGAACCACAGCACGCCAGGTCTCCCTCTCTATCACAAACTCCCGGAGTCCACCCAAATCCATGTCCATCGAGTTGGTGATGCCATCCAACCATCTCATCCTCTGTTGTCCCCTTCTCCTCCTGACGTCAATCTTTCTCAGCATCAGGATATTTTCAAATGAGTTAGTTCTTTGTATCAGGTGGCCACAGTATTGGAGCTTCAGCTTCAACTTTAGTCCTTCCAATAAACATCCAGGACTGATCTTCATTAGGATGGACTGGTTGGAACTCCTTGCAGTCCAAAGGACTCTCAAGAGTCTTCTCCAACACTACAGTTCAAAAGCATCAATTTTTTGGCGCTCAGCATTCTTTATAGACCAACTCTCACATCCATACATGACTACGGGAAAAAACATAGCCTTGACTAGACGGACCTTTGTTGGCAAAGTAATGTCTCTGCTTTTGAATATGGTGTCTAGTTTGGTCATACTTTTTCTTCCAAGGAGTAAGCATCTTTTAATTTTATGGCTGCAGTCACCATCTGCAGTGATATTGGAACCCAAAGAATCAAAGTCTGACACTGTTTCCCCATCAATTTGCCATGAAGTAATGGGACCAGATGCCATGATCTTAGTTTTCTGAATGTTGAGCTTTAAGCCAACCTTCTCATTCTCTTTCACTTTCATCAAAAGGCTTCTTAGTCTTTCTTCACTTTTTGCCACAAGGGTGGAATCATCTGCATATCTGATGTTATTGATATTTATCCTGGCAATCTTGATTCCAGTTCATGCTACATCCAGCCCAGCATTTCTCATGATATTCTCTGCATATAAGTTAAATAAGCAGGGTGACAATATACAGCCTTGATGTACTCCTTTTCCTATTTGGAACCAGTCTGTTGTTCTGTGTCCAGTTCTAATTGTTGCTTTCTGACCTGCATACTGGTTTCTCAAGAGGCAGGTTAGGTGGTCTGGTATTCCATCTCTTGAAGAATTTTCCACAGTTTATTGTGATCCACATAGTCAAAGGCTTTGGCATAGTCAATAAAGCAGAAATAGATGTTTTTCTGGAACTCTCTTGCTTTTTCCATGGTCCAACTGGTGTTGGCAATTTGATCTCTGGTTTCTCTGCCTTTTCTAAAACCTCCTTGAATATCTGGAAATTCACAGTTCATGTATTTCTGAAGCCTGGCTTGGAGAATTTTAAGCATTATTTTACTAGCGTGTGAGATGAGTGCAATTGTGTGGTAGTTTGAGCATTCTTTGGCATTGCCTTTCTTTGGAATTGGAATGAAAACTGTTCTGTGGCCACTTTTGAGTTTTCCAAATTTGCTAGCTTATTGAGTGCAGCACTTTCATAACATTGTCTTTCGGGATTTGAAATATCTCAACTGGAATTCCATCACCTCCATTAGCTTTGTTCGTAGTGATGCTTCCTAAGTCCCACTTGACTTCGCATTCCAGGATGTCTGACTCTAGGTGAGTGATCACACCATCCTGATCATCTTTTTTGTATAGTTCTTCTGTGTTTTCCTGCCACCTCTTCTTCATATCTTCTGCTTCTGTTAGGTCCCTACCATTTCTGTTCTTTATCGAGCCCATCTTTGCCTGAAATGTTCCCTTGGTATCTCTAATTTTCTTGAAGAGATTTCTAGCCTTTCCCATTCTACTGTTTTCCTCTATTCCTTTGTATTGATCACTGAGGAAGGCTTTCTTATCTCTCTTTGCTATTCTTTGGAACTCTGCATTCAGATGCTTATATCTTTCCTTTTCTCCTTTGCTTTTTGCTTCTCTTCTTTTCACAGCTATTTGTAAGGCCTCTTCAGACAGCCATTTTGCTTTTTTGCATTTCTTTTTCTTGAGGATGGTCTTGATCCTTGGCTCCTGTACAATATCACAATCCTCCATCCATAGTTCATCAGGCACTCTATCAGATCTAGTCCCTTAAATATATTTCTCACTTCCAGTGTATAGTCATAAGGGATTTGATTTAGGTCATACCTAATGGTCTAGTTATGTTGAATATCTTTTCATGAACCTATTGTCCATCTGTACATCTTCTTTGGACAAATATCTATGTACATTATCAGAAAAATTTTAAAAATTAGATTGTTTATCTTTTTGCAGTTGAATTATATAGGTTCCTTATGTATTTTAGATATTATTTCTTTATCACATAGATATATATTTTTTGCAAGTATAGATTTCAGTTTTTTAATGGCTTTTTATTGCTCTATAATATTTTATAGCTTGATACAATTCTACCTTTTTTTTTTTAATTCTTTTGGGCTTTTATTGCCTTTAATTTTAATACCAAATCCAAAAATTATTACCAAGACCAATGCCAAGGAGCTTATTGTTTGTATTTTCTTCTAGGAATTTTATACTTTCAGGTCTTATGTTCAGACCTTTATTGATTTTGAGTTGATTTTGTTTATAGTAAAAGATAGGGCTCCAATGTCATTATCTTGCATGTTTTTGTCCAGTTTTCTTAATACCATTTATTGAAAGGAATATCCTATCCTCACTATATACATTTGGTTCCTTTATTATAAATTAATCAACCATATATGTATGGGTTTATTTCTGGGACTTCTATTTGGTTGCAGTTATCTATATTTCTGTGTTTTTACTAACATCATATTGTTCTGATTATTATAGCATTGTAATTTATTTTGAAATAAGAAATTTTGCCTCCAGTTTTATTCTTTCTCAAAATTGATTTGGATACTCAGGGTCTTTTATGGCTCCTTATTCAAAGAGGCAGGAGATGGTAAAGAACAGGGAAGCCTGGCATGCTGCAGTTCACAGGGTCAGAGTTGAACAAGACTTTGTGACTGAACAACAGTAAACTTTAGGATTGTTTTTCTATTTCTATGAAAAATCCCATTGGAATTTTGGTATGGATTTTATTGAATTTATAGATGGCTTTGGGTACTATGCATGTTTTACCAATATTAATTTTTCCAATAATTCTTAATAATTTATCTTTTATAATCAATAACTGAATGTTAAAGAAAAATATCCACATTATTTTTTCAAATGTGAAATGTTGGTGACATGCTGCTAATAAATTATTAATTTTATTCTAATAGGAAAGATTTGTACATATGTGGTTTTATGGTTACCATGTTTTAAAAATATATTTTATACATATTATTGAAAAGTTTAAATTTTGGAGAAATTATATTAAAATGAAACAGCTAGTAGTCATGATTAATTGGTACACATTTTTGTAGGAAGCAATTTGGCACTAACTTGGGATATACATCTTTTCTTGCATGGCCTACCTGTTTACCTGTCTTATAGAAGCCAGCATCATTTTTTCATTTTAATAAATGCTACTTGTATAGGGACAAAGCTTGCCATGCATTATAAAATAATTTTACCAGTTTCTTGCTATGTCTTCAGACTCTATTTACCTATTTGTGTTTTGAACATATTTTATAATTCCAGTGGAATAAAATGGCAATTGTGAACCTAAAGTGCATATCCAATAAGAAAGAAAACAGACTTGTGGACACACTGGAAGGAGAGGGTGGGATAGATTGAAAAAGTAGCATTGAAATACATACGTTATCACATGTAAAATAGATAGCTAGTGAGATTGTGCTGTATGATGCAGGGAACTCAAATCTGGTGCTCTGAGATCATTTAGAGGGGTGGGATGGGATGGGAGGTGAGAGACAGGTTCAACAGGGAGGGAACATATGTATATTTTTGGCTGATTCATGTTGACATATGGCAGAAACCAAAACGATATTGTAAAGCGATTACCCTCCATTAAAAATAAAAGGGAAGAAAAGGAAGAAAATAACCACAACAAAGAAAATATACAAATATTTCAGAGTAGAATAGAAAAGAAAATATTAGATAATTAGAAATCATTTCTAATCTGAGAGCTTTATTTCTGTTATTCAGTCATTTTATACCAACTGAGAAATCTAGATTATTTATATAGGACCTGAAGTTTTGATTAGTACAATATAAACTAAAATCAGTCCTTTTATCAACTTTCTTTTCCGTAAAACAAAAATGTACACTATGTCATCAAAGGCCCAGTGTGTGTTAACAGAGCATACCCACTAATGTTATAAAAGGCCTGTGTCAGTGAAATGTCTGTCATTGTGTAGATAAGCCTTGATGTAAAGGGAACTATGAAGGACAAACCAGTTAACATTTAAAATATGTAAAGTCAATTTTGAGAGAAGAAAGATATAAAATATAATAAGTGTATCAAAAAGAAGCAAAATTAATTCATACAGTGAAATAAAGCAATGGAAGAATGATGTGTAAAAAATATTTGAAAGGCTGTTTAATCAAAGGAACATTTTTATTTCTTTGAATATCGCATAAAAGAAAGTGAGAATAGATTAAAAACATACACAGAGTACATCAAAGTGACAGAAACCTTCAAACAATTTGCATTTTTCCCTTCAAATGAAAAGATTATACATGATTATATTATTTACAACTATCTTGTTGCCACGTATTTAACAATGTTGTGGATTTTGCTATTGAATGGACATTCTGTATTGTGGAAATGACAGAGGTCTTGTCTATAATTAATAGTGATGGAATATCAGCCAAGGCCCAACAATGCAAAATGGATGGATAACAGTTTTCAGCATCCTACACTTTTTATATTACTGTACTTCTGATCCCCTTCAAGCCAATTTATCTCACTGGTAATGTCGGTAGCCACTGGAATGGCCTATCTAGTTTAATGAAGTTTTGATGAGTGATAGTTCACTTGTATGAAAGAATCTCTAAAGTATTAAGCGAGGCATTTCATTTGCCCAAATCTGTGTGAAATAGATACAAATCTTCAAGGTAGAGTGATTAGTACACAGAAAATCACATTGCCAAAATCATAAAGATGGCAAAAAGTGCCATAAATATCTACTATTTCACACTACTCCCTAGATTCAGAGGAAGCTGACAGAGTTAGAGGTAAAATTCTTTGATCAAGTCTGTGCTTCTAGACGAAAACAAAGCCAGAATAATACCAATGATTTCTTTCCACAAACCTCAGTCTTCTCCCACCATAACACACTGCCTTGATGTATCATTAACATTTTAATTTCGTTAATACTTTTCCTATTCTAAGCATTTTAAGTAGAAAATAATTTCATATTTTATTTTCTTTGCATTTTTACTTGAAGGAAAAGTTTAACCTCCATAAAAATTCATACAAATTAGCATATTTCATAATTGTCATATTGATTGTTCATCACAATAAGTAGTTTTTAATGAAAAGAATAATCATTCATTATATTCATGCCAATTTTTAGTTTTGCAAATTATTTTGTTATGTATTTAAAACATTAATGAAAAAGTTTGGAGAAAATAACAACTAAATGGTGATGAAAAGAGATATCATCAATATTTTGCAAAATAAAAGATATAGATAAGATTTTAAAAATGCTCTAAAGGGGGAATTATATATGAACTGTTACTGCAGCAAAAATAAAATAATCATAAATTTAAAAAATGAATTAATGTCAAAAAAATAAAATGAATATAAAGGCTGAAAAAATGTAAGATAAAATGATAATAGTATTTCTTAAATAATATGTTGTTATTATAACAACTTTGAACTTTTTGCTACTTAGACACATTATTTTATTTCCATATCTTCAAAGCGAATTTGTATTAAAAATAGCTATAATAATATTACTCTCTTTTATTTTTCTGTTCTTTAATATTCTTATAGTCATATTACATTTCTAAAATTCTTTGATTTTTTTCTTAGTCCACTCATTCTTCCCACATATCTAAGAGATTAATCCTCAAAAATAAAAATGTATAAAATTAAATATGAATGATAACATTCATATTCTATAAACATTGTAAATGTCTAAAAAAATACTCATATCATATTTAAGTGAATGTATAGACTATATTAATTGTACATTATATTTATGAAGCACATTGAAAAACAGAATAGGCAAAATAATTGCCATTTTCACACATAAGACAGAGTTAGACATAATAAGCAAAGTCAGCAAAGTTGTATGATTAAAATCAACATGCCTAGTCCTCTGTGTTACTAAACACTATAAGTGAATTATCAAAAAATTAAGAAAACAATTTACTTATGATAGTATAAAAACAATAGCATACTTAGGAATAAACAAAAGGCAAAAGACTTTTACTCTGAAATTCATTAAACATTTTATGACATAAATAAAACACAAGCAAATGGAAAGACAGTCCATATTCACAGTTAAAAATATTTGATATTGTTAAAGTGTCCACAATGCTTAAAGTAAATTATGACTCACTGGAATCTAATCAAAACCTCAACCGCATTTTATCATACAAATTAAAAAATATATATTTCCAAAATGTATATGAAACCATGAAAGATCCCAAATAGCCAAAGCAATCTGAAGAAAGAAAAACTTGGAGGCATTACGCATCCATATTTCAAAATAACTTATAAAGCCGAATTAAACCTGTGTGGTACTGGTGTAAAAACAGATGTATAGGCCAGTGGTACAGAATAGAGAGCCGTTAATGAAAGCATACATATATAGTAAACTGATTTGTTGACAAGGGTTCTAAGAATCCACAAAGGAACAAAGATAGTCTCTTTAACAAAAAGCACTGAAAAAAAACTGGCTACCCACATGGAAAGGAATGATATTGGGCCTTTAACTTACACCATACACAAAAAACAACTAAACATAGATTAAAGCCTTGAACATAAGACCTGAAACTATAAAACTCCTAGATGAAAACCTAGGAGGAAAGATTTATGATATTGACCATGAAAATGAATTCTTGGATGTAACACCAATAGTACAGCCGACAAAGGCAAAAACAAGCAAATAGAAGTATACCAAACTAAAACGCATCCACAGAGCAATGAGTAAAAAGACAATCTACAGAATGCAATTAAATATTTGCAAAATTTATATCTGATAAGGGACTTCCCTGAAAGCTCAGTTGGTAAAGAACCTGCCTGCAATGCAGAAGACTCGAGTTTGATTCCTGGATTAGGAAGATCCTCTGGAGAAAGAAAAGGTTACCCACTCCAGTATTCTTGGGCTTCCCTGTGGCTCAGCTGGTAAAGAAGTTAATATCATATATATATATATATATATATATATATATATATATGGAATATCTTCAATAAAAACAAACATCCCAGTTAAAAGACAAAGCCAAATTAAAAAAAAAAAAAAAACTAAACCCAATTAAAAACAAATAGCCCAACTTGTATGCCTCTTTTGGGAAATGTCTATTCATTTCCCAAAAGAGGCATATAAATGGTCGCTAAATATATGGAAGATGCGCCATATTGCTGGTCATATGAAACATGCAAATGAAACCACAGTGAGATATTGCCTTACATCTGTTAGGAGCACTATTCTTTCTGTAACAAATATGACAATGTGTAGAATGTGGAGAAATTGGAACTCTTGTGCACTGTTGATGAGAATGTAAAATTGTACACCCAGTGTGGAAAACAGTATGGAGGGAGGCACCACAAAAATATTAAAAGCAGAACCACCACATGATCTAGAAATCCTATTTCTGAGTATTGAGCAAAAATAATTGAAATCAGGATCTCAAAGTAATAGCTGATTCCTGATTTGATTTGGGACATTGTTCACAACAGTGAAGACGTGAAACAAGCTAAATGCCCATTTACAGAAGCATGGGAAACAAAAATGTGACATAAACAGAATGGAATATTATTGTAAAGTAAAATAAAGTAAAATTTTAAAAAGGTGAAGAAATATTGAAATATACAGCAAGGGATATCAACAGAGAGGACAGTGCTAAGTGAAATAACCCAGTCACAGAAGGATAAATATTGTCTGCTGCCACCTATATGAAGTATCTGAAACATCCAGAATTGTAATAAGATTAGGATAATAGGTGCCAGGGGCTGTGGGGAGAGGGAAATGGAGAGTTCCTATCCTTGCATCTCAGTTGCTTCAGTCATGTCTGACTCTTTGTGACGTCATGCCCATGGAATTCTCCAGGCAAGAATACTGGAGTGGGTTGCCATGCCTTTCTCCAGGGAATCTTCCCAACTCAGGGATCAAATCTGTGTTTCCTGCATTACAGGCAGATTCTTTACCACTGAGCAACCGGGAAACCACAGAGAGTTCCTACTCACAGGTACAAAGTTGTAGTTATGCAAGATGAATAAATTCTAGACATCTGCTGTACATGTCTGTCGTTCACCATGCTGGTTGTACACCCAAAAATTGTTAAAAGTGTAGATTTCAATTTTTTTTTTTTTGGAAAGTACAAGTGAGAACAAATAAAGCATCTACTGAATTTGTTGAGGCACTTACTTTTTTAGAAGCAATATTTATCTTTTAAATGCCTCATGACATTAATCACATAATTATGAGGGGATTTACACTAAGGAATTTGGATATTCTTTGATCAATAGAACAAAGTGAAATAGCTGTGGTAGAACAATTTCCTAGGTATAGATCTTCTTCAGAATATTAAAAGAGTTCCATAAAAGTAAAATTTTAGTGAGGAGAGGCTAATGATAAAACAGTACACCTGTGAGAAAAAAATGAAGTAGTCCAGCTGAGACCTAATGAAACACATCGGGGCCACAGCACTCAAAGGATGAATGCAGTTTAGCAAAATTTACAACAGATTGTGATAATAAGAAATGTTTCTTCATCACCTGCTTTCTGCAAAGTATTATAGTAGGCACTTTGCAAGTATTTAATAATCTCACCTCTATTATGTACATTCTGCTGTTCCTTCCATTTTGCAGATGATGAGATGTTTATGAAAACAAACCAAATATTATATAGTAAGTACAGGTAAAGGATGGAAGTAAGAATTTGATATCAAGTAACATTCTTAAATAGTACCATATACTGGCTTCCTACACATCCCTAATGTTTTCCTATCTCCACATACCTCTAGTTATCAGTTCCTTTTCTGCTGTCTTCTGGCCTGCATGTCTAGATCAAATTATCTTGAAACCAAACTCCAAATGATCTTACAGATCTGCCTTTCCACTGTGCTTACCTGGAAATATATCAGCTTTATACCTACTTTGCATTTTATTTTTATTACTTTTAAACACAAACATTCAGTATTGTTAAAAAAGAATATAAATATTCAGGTTAGGTCACTATAAAAATATTATTTTGACCTTGGCTACTTTTTCAAACAGAAAAGAATCCAGTGCTACTCCTAATTGCCTACCTTTTCTCATCTTGTCCTTTAGCCTTGCTGTTGTTATCAAAGTCCACTTAATTAAAGAACTAGAGCTTATTTTGCATAATCTCCTAAAACATCCTGATGCCCCTATCACTATCTAGATATCTTAGTTTCTTCTGTTCAATTTCAGAGGAAAATATGTTTTGTTTTGTTTTGTTTAATTTATATATCTGTTTATTTTTGCCTTTCAGCTACTCATTTTTGTCTTCTCTTGGATGTCAGCTGATCAATTCTCTTTCCCCTCTAATGGCTTATCATTTTTAACCTAAGAACTTTTGTCCCTGAAATTATTCTTCTTATGTTATCATTACCCTTTTGTTAGTATTCATTTACTTTTCTATTTACTCTTACCATTTATTCACCCTCAAATTTGTAGCAATTGGGTTTTTATTAATATTTGTATCCAACTGTATTATAACTGTCTTACAAATGTCACCAAGAATTATCTTATTTTTTCAAAGCAGTAAAGGTATATTGAGTGTTATTTTTGGCTCATCTTCTGAGTGTGGCACTGTTATCCCCAACTTCATTGCTAAGAAACTTTACTTTTCTGGACTTTGTGATACCCTCCCCAGTTCTACTTAAAACAGTAACTGCTTTTCTAAGTCTTGTTTCTAGAGCACTCTTCATTCCTTTGATCCTTATAATATTGTTGTTCCATTGAATTTTATCTGTTTGTATGTCATATATTAGTTTCACAATATGCCTTAGCTAATTTTATACACACTCATAGTTGTTCAATACCAAAGACTAATGAATCTGAAATCTGTTCTAGTTTCCTATTATGCAAATATGTCTACATGTACTATGTTAGTATTCCATATGTTAATATTCCATATGAGTTCCATAAACTCATATGTTAATATTCCAGAAGAATATCAAACCATTATTTTATAATTGATTATCATCTATCTCTTAGAACATTTCCTTCCTGCAATATTCTGGGCCTCAGTTCACAGCACTATGATCCATCTAGTTACTGATATTAGAAAATTGGCAGCTATGGTTAAAGACATATTTCTTTCAAACTAATGATTTATTTATTAAATGTCCTAAAATTGGATTGTTTTCCATTCAACATATGTGAAAATCAAGCTAATACTGAGGCACTTCATATCTCCACCTAAGTGGCTAAATTTTTTATTGTCTCATCAACTTTCTCATAAAATATTTTGATACTGAATACATTTTTACTACATAACAAAGTAATCTATTAATTCATTTGCATATTTTCAAAAAACATACATGAGCTGAAAAAAGACATCAGGGTTTATGCGTTTGATCACAGAAGAATATGGACTAACACAAAATTTACTGCAGTAAATACTATACTTTTATAAGGAACTAGAGATCAAATGGCCAACCTCCACTGGATCATCAAAAAGACAACAGAGTTCCAGATAAACATCTACTTCTGCTTTATTGATTATGCCAAAGCCTTTGACTGTGTGGATAGCAATAAACTGTGGAAAATTCTCAGAGAGATGGGAATGCCAGACCACCTGACCTGACTCCTGAGAAATCTGTATGCAGGTCAAGAAGCAAAAGTTAGAACTGGACATGAAATAACAGACTGGTTTCAAATCGGGAAAGGAATATGCTGAAGCTGTATATTGTTACCCTGCTTATTTAAATTATATGCAGAGTACATCATGAGAAATGCTGGCCTGGGTGAAGCACAAGCTGGAATCAAGATTGTTGGGAGAAATATCAGTAACCTCAGATACCCAGGTGACACCACCCTTATGGCAGAAAGTGAAGAACTAAAGAGCCTCTTGATGAAAGTGGAAGAGAGAATTAAGAACTGGCTTAAAACTTGGAGAGGTGGGGGTAGGGATTGGGAGTTCATGTACACTCGTGGCTGATCCATGTCAATGTATACAGTATTGTAAAGCAAAACAAACAAACAAAAAAATTAAAAAAAAAAACTCAACATTCAGAAAACTAAGATCACGACATCCGGTCCCATCACTTCATGACAAAAAGGTGGAGAAACAGTGGAAACAGTGACAGATTTTATATTTTGAGGCTCCAAAATCACTGTATATGGTGACTGCAGCCATGAAATTAAAAGATGTTTGCTCCTTGGAAGAAAAATCATGACCAACATGGACAGCATATTAAAAAGCAGAGATATTACTTTGCCAACAAAAGTCCATCTAGTCAAAGCTATGGTTTTTCCAGTAGTTATGTATGGATTGGAGAAGGAAATGGCAACCCACTCCACTATTCTTGCCTGGAAAATCCTGGGGACAGGGAAGCCTGGTGGGCTGCAGTTTATGGGGTCGCACAGAGTAAGACACAACTGAAGCAACTTAGCAGCAGCAGCACATATGGATGTGAGAGTTGGACTATAAAGAAAGCTGGGTGCCAAAGAATTAATGCTTTTGAACTGTGGTGTTTGAGAAGACTCTTGAGAGTCCTTTGGATTGCAAAGAGATCCAATCTGTTCATTCTAAAGGAAATCAGTCCTGAATATTCTTTGGAAGGATAGATGCTGAAGTTGAAACTGCAATACTCTGGCCATTTGATGCTAAGAACTGACTCATCTGAAAAGACCCTGATGCTGGGAAAGGTTTAAGGCGGTAGAAGGGAAACCCAGAGGATGAGATGGTTGGATGGCATCACTGACTCAATGAACATGAGTTTGAGTAAACTCTAGGTGTTGATGATGGACAGGGAGACATGGTGTGCTGCAGTCCATGAGGTTGCAAAGAGTTGGACACAAGCTATTGAACTGAAGTGATAAAGTATGAAAATTATGAACAAAATCTTAAAAAAAAAAAAAACCTTATAGAACCTTTTCTGAATATAAAGGTACACTTATAGGAGAAAGTGATTTGAAGACCAGAGAAAAGTAAGTGCAAGAATAAGGTAGACCAGTGCTAGGATAATGTAGTTCTTGAAAGTTTGTGAAAAATTAAATGTTACTCAGTCATGTCTCACTGACACCCCATGGACTATAGCTTGCCAAGCTCCTCTGTCCATGGAATTCTCCAGGTAAGAACACTGAAGTAGGCAGTCATTCCCTTCAACAGGGAATCTTTTGTACCCAGGGAGTGAATCTGGGTCTCCTGGATTGCAAGTGGACTCTTTACCATATGACCACCACAGAAGCCCAACTGAACAGTTGTGCCTGTGTGTAACTATATCCTATTATCTGACATTAATTTCTTAATTCTGAGTCCAGCTTTCATATATGGGATACCTTCTGTAAATTCCCTATTATCTTGTGTCCACCAAATCTGTGTCTTGCTTTGAAGTTTGAATCTTCTCATTCCCTTTGGTCTGGCTTCCATAGTTCTGAAATTGCTAGAAACATGGTAATCTTAGTCTATTTCTTTGATTACTAATGAAAAATGATTTACTTATATCATCAGAATATATTGATAATATACTAATTCTTCAAAATATAGCATTGCAAAGTTATTAAGTAAAGGTCAAAATAAAATAGTATAAGATTTACAAATAGACTTCCATACTAACTTATTACAAATAAATCATGGATGCTGATACCTTTAGTACTTAGCAAGATCCAGACAAAGAATGGATTACTGGGACTCAACAGAAAAATGGTGATAGTATTAAGTGATTTTGAGGGCACAGTCCTCTACTGAATCCCTGGTATGAACATTTCTCCTCCTCAAGCATTTCATCCTTAAGGAACATTGGAATATTAACTTAAAATTTTATTATTGTTGTTTACTGTGAAACAATATAAATTAACACTTTTATTTTGCTGTAAATGGTTTTAAAGGAATTTATAAAGATTTTTACACAATATATAGTTTAAAAGGAAAGGGATGAAGATAATAAGTTGCATAAAGTATAAAGCATCATCTTAACCTAGGCTATTAGAATTGAAACTGAAAAATTATTCTTTACTTATTTGATGACATATATTATAGATCCTGGGAATTAAGAATTTCACTCCTCTCAATTTTGTCTTCTCCAAGCCAAATGAAAAATTAATCAGTGGGCTGTAGCCAGAATTGACTTTGCCACTAAGGAACAAAGGGAAACATAAACAATCAGAAGCTTATCTCTCTTAATAGCAACTGGATCTTGTGTGTTCTTAGTATTTACAGGGAGTTCCATATACATCAATTTTTTTTTAATTGAAATAGATATTCAGCTTAGATATTCATAAAGATAAACCCACAAGTTTTCACATGACAAATTACAATAACAAATAGATATCAGTGGTGATTTGGGATATGACATTAATGAGATCATTAGTTGGCTGCTGATTTATTCCATTTTTTATCTAAAGCAGGATAAGATCATTTGATTCTGAAACAATTGTTTTCATACAAGTTGTACATTCATGTAAACATTTAGGAAAAATATAACAGTACTATCTAGTGAATAAAAAAAATGTCAGCTTAGCTTAGGGGAAAGTCTTAAGATCAATATGATATATTAAAAACATTAAAGTAGTAAAAAATGCCATAAAATATTGAAAAAATAGCAGAATAATCAAAATTATCTGAAATAAAATTCTAGAAGAAATTTTGAGAAAACTTCTGTAAAAATATAGCATAGCCATGAATTTATAACAAAGGTATACAAAGTGGAGGTAATGAAAACCTAATCAAGCCTAGAGAGAAATGAGATTCTGTTTATAAGTAAGTTTAAAAATGAAATATTGCATATAGATATGTGGTGTGTGTTTTGTGTTTGTGTGGTGAGTTTTCTTCTGAGAATACTAATTTGTTTGCTTGCCAACAACTTGCTTGCCAAATACCCACAATTAAAGGCTACTGAATATTTTTTTCACTTTTTAATTAATTTTTATTTTTTTAGTTTGTTTTGCTTTACAATACTGTATTTGTTTTGCTACACATCGACATGGATCAGATTCTCCAGGCAAGTATACTGCAGTGGGTTGCCATTTCCTTCATCCAATGCATAAAAGTGAAAGTGAAGTTGCTCAGTCGTGTCTGACTCTGCACAACCCCATGGACTGCAGCCTTCCAGGCTCCTCCATCCATGGGATTTTCCAGGCAAGAATATTGGAGTGGGGTGCCATTGGCTTCTCCAGTTTTCTGACCTAGTCACAGGTAAAACTCCCACTTTCTCACTCCATTTCCTCCATTCTCTTATATCAGCCTATCTGATCTTCTGAGATTTCAGCTTTCCTTCAAAGTATTACTGAGCAAGGACTCACTACCTAACCCGTATAGAGGCCAAAGTTTGAGGGAAACAAAGAGAGCTTTATTGCGAGGTCAGCTGACGCGAGTGACAGAACTCCAAAATCTGTCTCCTGGATCTGGGTCCTGGGCTTAAATTTAAAGGGTTAGAGGGATTTCGAACTTGGAAGCTGATTGGCTAGTTTTGAATTAGTCCATATGAGTCACTGGTGCTGCTGGAAGCCAGATTTTCCTTGTCGAGTTCAATTCAGTTCAGTTGCTCAGTCTGTCTCTTTGCGACCCCATGAATCGCAGCATGCCAGGCCTCCCTGTCCATCACCAACTCCCGGAGTTCACTCAGACTCACGTCCATTGAGTCTGTGATGCCATCCAGCCATCTCATCCTCGGTCGTCCCTTTCTCCTCCTGTCCCCAATCCCTCCCAG
>SJXQ01001073.1:0-76038 GCA_006408695.1 Aepyceros melampus
GAGATCCAACCAGTCCATTCTGAAGGAGATCAACCCTGGGATTTCTTTGGAAGGAATGATGCTAAAACTGAAGCTCCAGTACTTTGGCCACCTCATGCGAAGAGTTGACTCATTGGAAAAGACCCTGATGCTGGGAGCGATTGGGGGCAGGACGAGAAGGGGACGACCGAGAGTGAGATGGCTGGATGGCATCACGGACTCAATGGACGTGAGTCTGGGTGAACTCTGGGAGTTGGTGATGGACAGGGAGGCCTGGCGTGCGGCAATTCATGGGGTCGCAAAGAGTCGGACACAACTGAGCAATTGAACTGAACTGAACTGAACTCAAGAATCACCTACATGAAAATTTGACCTTGAAATATTTACTGCACTGCAGTTTTTGATACTTTGAAAGCCATCTACCAATGAGGAAGTGTATAAAAATTGAAAGCTATAAGGTTATAGTCTTACCATTATTTCTAAGATACATAGTTTTAAGGCATTCTTTTTTATTCTAGTATGTGTTAAGACAGAATAGAGAAGTTATTTTCCTATATAATCTCTCTGTTCTGTTAAATACCATGGGAGTTTGTAATGGGTCAACCTGGCTAAGTTGGAACTTCATTTCCTAGGTGGCTCTTCCATATGTGGTTCTGAGTTAAAGTCGGCCCAAGGAGTAACTGAGCTTCCCGGGTGGCTCAGTGGTAAAGAATCCTCCTGCCGATGCAGGAGACATAAGAGGCACGGGCTTGATCTCTGGGTCAGGAAGATCCCCGGAAGAAGGAAATGGCAACCCACTCCAGTATGTCTTGCCTGGACAATCACATGGACAGAGGAGCCTGGTGGGCTACAGTCCATGGGGTTGCAAAGAGTTGGACACAACTTAGTGACTAAACAACGACAAGGAGGAATTCACATGAGATTTGGAAGCAGAAGTGAAACAGCAGCCATTGCTCCCTGGAGCCTTCCCACTCCCCATCCACCTGGGTGACTGGCTACACTTGGCTTCTGACTCACAGCTTCTCCAACTCCCCACTTGGACCTCCACCTCCCCCACATCATGGATGCTCTAATTCCTATAAGAAATCCCTTACCTCCTAATGCACAGTGGTTGGGCTTCCCTGACTGATGCAAGCAGATACTGTAGACATCCCAAGTGACAAAGAGAGCATGAAAAATGATTCTCCAGTATATATATATATATATATATAAAATTTGGTAAATGTTTCCTTATGGGGACATTGGATTGTAATACAAAGTGTCTATCGTTCATCAGTTCTGTTTTTAGAACATCCTAGACTGTTGCTCTTGAAATCCTTAATACTAAAGAAGGCTTGGGAATGAACCATACACGGACGGCTGGATTGTCTAAAACTCATTAAAGTTACTCAGGTTTCTCATGGACTATTCCCTCTGAGGAAGAAGAAACTGTTTCCATAGCCAGGGAAACAGGCCTATCTGGTGTAGTTTTCTCTTTCAGTCAGCCAGTTTCTCTGCAGATTTAATAAACAGCATTCAAAAGGGGTATAAAAGTGTCTGCTCAAAAGCCTGCAGTCTGTTATTTGTGGAAGTGTCTGTGGATTCACGGACCCATTTCCAAAGGAGTGGATTACCATCTCGTGATAACTCACAGCACAGCTCAGGGTAATACAGTCCTGTGGGCAAACAAAAAAGCCATTCTCTTTTGGTGACAAAAGATGAAGCTAGTTATTAGCAATTCGATACAAAAGGAGTAAAAAAGACTGGAAATGAGGAGTCAAGCCAAGTTTGGCATCTATTATTCACAGAAAACCTTCTAGTAATGACAACTACCCAAATCACAGAAAAATCCTATTCAGAGGAACTGTTTTCTTGCTTTGCTCTCAAAAGTGTAGATGATAGATAAACTTCCAGTGACTGTCAAAATTAAAATCAAATCAGTTTTAATGAAAGAAAACAGACTATTTCTGTTTGTTGGTTCCCGAGAAAGTGTGTGATGAATTTCTGAAATCTTTAGTTTATCACTCCACCCTGAAAAGAATCTATTTTTGCAAACAATGCTTCTCTATATTATTGACATCCTTGTTTAAAATTTTTTAAAAAACGTGTATCAGCTTAAATGTTGAGCACTATTTATGAACTCCATTCTACTGAGTTTTTCCAAGAGATATTTTTTTCTATATTATCTCATAGTTGCAGGCTTCATCAAAGGTCATCAGATCCACTGATTTTTGTCAAATATTCCCATGTTATTTCATCTGATAAATTTAATTTGTGATTGGCCTTTGGAAATTTCAAAGGATAGCAAACAATCAACATATTTTCCAAAATAAAGAACAGTTGCAAATAAAAAGTAAACTCAAAACTCAGACAAACAAAAATCAAAAGGAAAATATTAGCAAGTTCACAATTCAGAAGGCTTAATCTCATTTCATAATTTTTCTGAGTTTCTTTTTATTTATCTTTCAAATGAACATGAAACCCAATTCTCATTTCCATAAAGGCTAACACAACGGGAACAAAAGAGCACAATGTGACAATTTCCAACTGAAGTTAATATTTGAGACATGAATTTATCTCATAACACAGGGATCAAACACTGTGCATAAAGCTGAAAAACCAAAGCCACCCATGACTATTAGCTAGATGTTATTTTAGTATTCTATTAAAACAGTATTTGTGCTTAATGATAGGACACTACAGCTACTAAGAGTTCTTCAGGGCATCAGAATATAATGCATTTCTCTGTTCTTTGAAATATGTCAAAAATGAAACAATAGGATCAATTGGAATTGGATGGCTGAAACTTCCCTTTATTAGATATGCCTTATATAGCTAATCTGAAGCCTCGGAAATATTTTATTTGGTATCAGTTTATTATTTAGTCTAGTACAACTCCAAGGCCAATAGTCTTATGCCTTCTTATTTCCACAGAATCTAAGTAACCAGCATGGTTTTTAATCACATGAAAGGCAATCAGTATACACATTGGCTCAAAGTGAGAATGAGAGAGATGAAGCAACCAAAATAAACCAATTTGTCTAACACCTCACATTGTACTAAACCATCTCAACACCTTAAGTTTTTTCAAGGGTTTGTGCCATGTTTATGGATAACAACATTCTATGCCTAAATTGCCTCTTTCCCTGAAGCTTCAGACAACAGACGCTGAGCACAAGGCTTACATTAAAGATGGAGCAAAATGCTTGACTGAAAGTATGTCTGAATCAGCTGTTTTATAAAAGAAATAATTTATGAGTAAATATCTACTCTAATGTATGTGTAATAAAATATTTTTTTACTTGTTAGGAGCCTTCCAAGAGCATCAGTGCTAGTGATTTAAAGACCTTGAGCTTTGGAAAGCTTCTATAAATCTTCAAGAATAACATCAGCACTTCAGTAGGAAAATGGGCAAAGAGCATTCATTAATGGATCAGTTGCTAGGAGGTGAAAAACACAATATAGTTCCCCTATCATTTTCTGCATAGAAGGTAGATATAAATGTAAACATTTTCCCCAGTAATCAAAATGACACCAAAAATCATGATACAATAATTGAATAAGAAAATAGAAAAGTTTTTAATTTTTCTTTCCTTTTTTTTCTTTTTTTTTAATTGGTAGAGAGAAATTAATATGATTTAAATCTTCTGGACAATCACTTAGCAGCATAAACCCAAAACTTTTAAATGTCCATATTTGATGTGAAAATGGACATTCTAGTACATTATTAGTAGGGAGTATAACTTGTAAAACTTTCCAAAGGACAATTTGGAAGTAAATTTTAGCCCTTAAAATGTTTACATCTCTTGCCTGAGCATTTCCACTTATAGAAGTTTATCTAAAAAAAAAAAATCTCATAAATGTGCATATATACACATGGAGAAAACAGCATAACAATCTCAACTTCTATCAGTAAGGAAGGTGTTAAACTGTTGCTTGTTGTTCAGTCACTCATGTCTGACTCTGCGACCCCATGGACTGGAGCATGCCAGGCTCCTCTCTTCATGGAATTCTCCAGGCAAGAATACTGGAGCAGGTAGCCATTTCCTTCTTCAAGGGATCTTCCTGACCCAGAGATCAAACCCATGTCTCCTGCATTTGCAGGTGGGTTCTTTACCATTAAGCAGTTCATTCATACAATGGAATAGCAGGAAGGCATTACAAAAATGAGACATAACTGAGTACACTGGTGGGAAAGTTGTCCAACACATGATGGCAAATAGAAAAATAAAAAGTAAATTATATAACAGTAAGCTAAATATTTGGAGAAGGCAGTGGCACCCCACTCCAGTACTCTTGCCTGGAAAATCCCTGGTCAGAGGAGCCTGGTGGGCTGCAGTCTATGGGGTCGCACAGAGTCGGAGACAACTGAAGCGACTTAGCAGCAGCAGCAGCATTTCCTTCCTGTAACATTTTAAACTTTAGAAAATTTATATCTTATTTATGATCCAGAGAAAAATATATATGTGTGAATGTGGAGGTTTTTGGCTCAGAAATTTCATTTCTAGAAATTTTTCCTGATACTGGCTAATGTGTTTCTAATACAAAGAATGATTTAAGTAGGGGATGAGTTGAATACTGTATGCATATATACTACTAAATTCATTCAGTAAATATAAAAGCTATTTAAAGGTATATTTTTAATTAAAATGCCTATAATAGATTTTAAATTTTAGATGGATTATAAACTTAATTTATGGCATAATCTCACTTTGGCAAACAACTTTTAAAAATGTTTCTCATGTTTGTAATATATAAATGAACACAAATGTATACACATACATACCCAAAGAAAAATGTCTGGCAGATGCTAAGAGTGGTTAATTTTCTATTGTTTATGAGTGTTTTTTGTCTTTACATTTAATCATAATTCTGTTTTTTTTCTCCAGAAGGCAGTACAGCTTGAAAAGATAAAAGAAAGATATCTTTTTTAAAAAACATATGTATAAAACTGGCACATGCGAGAAACAAAAGGTTTACACTTCAGTTCAGTTAGTTCAGTCGCTCAGTCGTGTCCAACTCTTTGCGACCCCATGAATCACAGCACGCCAGGCCTCCCTGTCCATCACCAACTCCCAGAGTTCACTCAGACTCATGTCCATCGAGTCAGTGATGCCATCCAGCCATCTCATCCTCTGTCGTCTCCTTCTCCTCCTGCCCCCAATCCCTCCCAGCATCAGAGTCTTTTCCAATGAGTCAACTCTTCGCATCAGGTAGCCAAAGTACTGGAGTTTCAGCTTTAGCATCAGTCCTTCCAAAGAACACCCTGGACTGATCTCCTTTAGAATGGACTGGTTGGATCTCCTTTGCAGAGTCCCTTGGACTCTCAAAAGTTTCTCCAACACCACAGTTCAAAAGCATCAATTCTTTGGTGCTCAGCTTTCTTCACAGTCCAACTCTCACATCCATACATGACCAGTGGAAAAACCATAGCCTTGACTAGACGGACCTTTGTTGGCAAAGTAATGTCTCTGCTATTCAATATGCTATCTAGGTTGGTCATAACTTTCCTTCCAAGGAGTAAGCGTCTTTTGGTCATCAAAGAAATATTAATTTAAAACAATGATAATGCAAACTTTCACTAATAAACTGGTAAACACTTTTAAGAGACCATTCACTAGAGGCAAGATGTAAGAGATGATCCTTCATTGTTTGTGATGGATATGTTGGTTTGACGTTTTTAGAAAACAATTCAGCATTAGTTAAGACCCTTTAAAATGCTCCTAATTTGGGCCAGTAACTCAGCTTTTAAGAAAATACATTAAGAAAGTAATTAGAATTGTACGTAAAGATGTGTGTCATTTGGCTGCTTATCTGAAAACTCAGGGAAAAAAGCCAAGTATTCAATCACGGGGAAAATAATTAAACCATATTAATAATCATGTCTGAAGTATTGTGAAGCCATTTAATATTACAATTTCAAATAAATTCGAGAGCAATCATGTGACAGCATGAAGTGGAAAGAAAAAGAACCAGGATGCCAACTGATATAAATAGCATAATTCCAAAGAGGAAAACACTAACAGAAAATACATAAATGTAATACTTTCTCACTCTTTGCAGGAGAATCGCAAGTGACTTATTTGCATGTTCATCTTCAAACTTCTGCTTTTAAAAATTGTATCTTTGAAAACTACTCAAACATCTGTTGAGTAAGAGGCATGGACGAAAACAACAACTAGCATGTGATGCAAGTTTCAAAAATCAGACAGGTGGGGGGATGCGATGAGCACCTCACATATTTATTTATAGGGGGTTGCAAAGGGCAGGATCTCTGGATCAATATATCACCAAAGTTTGCAACCTGCTCAGTGGTTCTCAAAGCGGGGTCCATGGACCAGGAGCATCAGCACCATGAAGGACTTAGAAATACAAATTTTCAGGTACCACCCCAGACTTATTAAATCAGATGTTCTGAGGATGGGGCTCAGCAACCTGTGTTTCAACAAGCTTCTTTGAGAATTCTAAGGCACATTGAAGTTTGGGAACCACAGTTCTGGCAGATGCAAGAAAATCTCTAGTCCTCAGAGGCCATTCCCTGGGAATTATGCATATCCTAACTGGTTTGGGCTGCACGCATTGAAGCCAGAGGACCTGAAGGGAAGTCTAGGATCATTGACGGTGGCCAATCCTGCCAAAAATGCCATAACCTCCAATGGTTCTGAAACAACAGGCAGAAGAAGGTGTGTGTGCTTCTCATGTTTGCAAAGCTTTGGTTCTGAAAAGAAATTTAGAGGTGGTCTGATCATCACATATTTAAAGATGAGAAAAAGACACTCAGCAAGATGAAGTGATTTGATGGGGCCCCACTGTCAGAATCTGCCTGATGTCAGCTATCAGCCAACCAGTTCACAACACACTGTATTGTCCACCAAGCCAAAAGTCCTAAGGAGAGTTTTTCAAGTTTATTTTGGAAAAAATTCAATATTCTTTTATATTCCAAACAAACAAAAATAGGAGCATTTATTCCACTTAATAATATCTCCAATGTACCTTCCAGGCTTGCCATCGAACATCTGTCTTTTTTAGATAGCTGTGGGAAATTATCTACTAGAAGCAGAGTTAAACAGATTCTGTGAGTTGGGAGGAAACTGAGAGGCCAAATAGCTCATAGTTTAGGAGGCTAAAATACATACAGATTATTAAATGATATTATTATTTTAAAATTGTGAGTCCTGGAGGATCTTGTTATTCCTCACATGGTCATTGGCGGAGATAACCTGTGTATCACCTGGGAGCTTGTTAGCAATGCAAACTCTCAAGCCCCACCCAGAGCGACTGTGTCAGAATCTATGTTTTAACAAGATCTCTGTGTGATTCTTATGCACACTGACCTCTGAGAAATATTGCTCTAGGAGATTCCCATTTGCCTTTAATGTAGGAAATTTATAATTTCTTTGGGGAAAATATGGTGTATTCAACAGAACCAGCAATGTTCTTAACACGGGCATTAATATCCAAAAAGAAAAAGTATCAGGGGGTCTGATGTACATATAATCATATGCAGATTCAGAAGACATTACAGAAAGAGAGCAGAACTAACTGGGAAATGGAAGAGTTAGGGTTATCTGGTCAACAAGCAACAGAGTAACAAATCAATCTGTCCTGCATGATAATAACATTTGTTGACTCATACAGGTAGAAGTCCAGGGTAGGATAGGATCCAGATATTATGTAATCGACAACTCAGCCATGTTGAGTTGAGGTTCAGAGCTTCCCTGGTTGGCCAATGGTTAAGAATCTGCCCATCAATACAGGAGACATGGTTCAATCCCTGGTCCGGGAAGATCCCACATGCTGCAGAGCCGCTAAGCCCGTGGGCCACAGCTATTGAGCCTGTGCTCTAGAGACTGGGAGCTGAAACTACTGACCCCATGTACCACAACTACTGAAGCCACATGCCCAAGAGCTCGTACCCTGCAACAAGAGAAGCCGCCTCAAGGAGAAGCCCACACACCGTAAGTTGACAGTACCGCTGTCAGCTGCAAGTAGAGAAAAGCCTGCCCAGCAATGAAGATCCAGCACAATCAAAAACAAATAAATATTTTTAAAAAAATTGAGACTCTTTTAGTCTCTCCACTTCCCAGACTGCAGGATCAGGGTTACACTAAGATGAGTGTCCCTCATATTTTCAAGATGACTGTAAACAGGGCTATATGAATTTTTGTTTATATTCTGTGGGAGAGAGAAAGAAAATGTCTCCCCCAAGTATGGTTTATAGTAAGAGTGAACATATATGGGTAGACCTCAGAGATACTGCAAGTTTGGTTTTAGACTACTGCTGCTACTGCTGCTGCTAAGTCGCTTCAGTTGTATCCGACTCTGTGCGACCCCACAGACGGCAGCCTACCAGGCTCCGCCGTCCCTGGGATTCTCCAGGCAAGAACACTGGAGTGGGTTCCATTTCCTTCTCCAATGCATGAAAGTGAAAAGTGAAAGTGAAGTCACTGAGTCGTGTCCAACTCTCAGCGACCCCATGGACTGCAGCCTACCAGGCTCCTCTGTCCATGGGATTTTCCAGGCAAGAGTACTGGAGTGGGGTGCCATTGCCTTCTCTGTAGACTACTGCAATAAAGCAAATATTGCAATAAAGCAAGTCACATGAGTTTCTTGGTTCCTGGTGCATGTACACATTATATTTTTCACTATCCTGTAATCTATTAAATGTGCAATAGCATTATGTCTTAAAATACAATGCACATAGTTTAATTTTAAAATGTGTGCTTGCACGCTAAGTCACTTCAGTCATGTCCAACTCTTTGCAATCCAATGGATTATATAGCCCACCAGGCTCCTCTTTCCCTGGGATTCTCCAGGCAAGAATATTGGAGTGGGTTGCCACCCCCTCCTCCAGGGGATCTTCCCAACCCAGGGATGGAACCCGTGTCTCTGGCATCTCCTGCATTGGCAGGCAGGTTCTTTACCACTAGCGCCACCTGGGAAGCCAAATTAAAAAATACTGCTGAAAAATGCAAGCCATCGTGTGAGCCTTCAGTGAGTTATAATCGTAATATCAAAGATCTGATCACAGATACCATGACAAACAGCATAATAACGAAAAGTCTGAAATACTGTGAGATTACCAACATGTGATACAGAGGCAGTACAAATTAGGCCACATGCCTACCTTTTGGACTTGCAAATAGCAACCAGGGGAATATCATAATAAAACTGACTTAGACTAAAGTTGAATCCCACTCTACAACTGGAAACAGGGTGGATAGATAACTTTTTAAAATGGGAGAGGATTACTATTAGGAAAGAAGAAAAAAAAGGAGGGGAGTTAGGTAGTGGGCATGCAACTGACAGTGTCAATTACAAAATGCATTGACAGAATCCTCTGGGACTGCAAGTTCAGATGGAGCGTTGCTGTTTAGTATTCACAGCACCATAAGTAAGACAGGTGCCCCCAGGCAGTGATGTGCTCTGTGCTCATCACTAACACTTTGGTTGCCTCTGTTGCTTCATTAGGTATAATTTTTGGTGTTGAGACAGTCTTTTGTTTTGGAAAAGACTGTACTAGTAGATGGAGGATGCATTTCTTTTCTTACTTGCAAATGTAAAAGCTAGCCACCCAATGTGAGCTGTTCACATTTTTGCTTATAATTCCTTTGACTGCTGACATTTCAGTCTGGACACAACCTCATAGGGCTTGATGATAATTTGATCTTGTCTCAAATAAAGTGTTTAATGTTATTATTGTGAAACTTTTTCCAAATAATAAAAGCCCTACTGATAGCAATATTAAAGAGGTTTCAAAAGTGAAAAATGAAGCATGTCAACTTCCTGCCACTAACATAGTAAGTAATTTCACCTTGGGGATATTCTCTATCAGGCTTTGCTCACAAGCATACATATTTTAACACATATGTAATCATGGCATAACTGTAATTTTGAGTTCTGTTTTATCATTTTAGCACCAAATTTTAAACATTTCAATTTGCATGCCATTCCCACAAGCAGCGCTCAGGTGAAAAATGTCAGAGAAATGAAACCCCTGAAAGAACTGACAGCTACATGAAAATTTTCTGTTCAAACTGATATACTCCCAACCATTACGGAACTGGAGAAATAGTCCCTTTTGCTTTAACTCTAGCTTTTACTGACAATCCAAAATAAGTAATCATAGACTAAAGCCCCTAAAAAATATGGCACTGATTATCAAAGAGACGATGTGAGAAGTGATAAATGCGCCTTTTGGCTAAAGACAAAATTCTCATTTTTCACTCTTATTAGGGATTCTTTGATTACAACTCACTCTGCTGTTTGGCGATGTCTCATGGATCTGTAGAAAGGTTTGACATCTAATGATAAACTCAGGTACGTGTCCATACATATCACTTTTAAATGGAAAAAAAAATTGTTAAATGACTCTGTCCAGTCACTACAATAGATGGTCTTGGGGAGAGATAAGCAATAATCAGGGACTTGAGGTTTCTTTCTGGCTCACAGGAGGTCAGAGCGCATTTCCACCAGGACATACATGGAGGAAAGAGCCTAACGTACCAAATGGGGACTCTGCTCCCAAGGTCCTCATCCGTATGAGCCATAGAGGCTCATCCGTCTATCCCGCAGAAGAATCTTGCCCCATTCGACTGTGAGCTCCCAAATCAGATGTGAGGGTTTTATTCTTTCTTGCACTCTAGACTCCTAGCATAGTTCCAGGCTCAATAAATATTGACTGAGTGTCTAAACTAATCATGAGATAAATTCCATGGTATTTTTTAAGACAACAGTGTTCACGGCATTGTTTCTTTTAAAACTGTGCTCTCTACTTACTCAACCTCTATAAGATGCTTCCTTCATAAAAAGGCATGTTTAATAAACTGCCACTCTGATTCAGCAGGGCAATTTGTTAGAAGAACACGCTTGTGTGCGTGCTCAGTAGCTCAGTCGTGTCCAACTCTTTGTAACCCTTTGGACGTTGCCTGCCAGGCTCCTCTGTCCATGGATTTTTCAGGTAAAAATATTGAAGTGGGTTGCCATTTCCCTCGTTCAAGAGATCTTCCCAACCCAGGGGTCGAACCCACATCTCCTGCATTGGCAGGCAGACCCTTTATCACCTGAGCCACCAGGAAAGCTCAGAGAACACCTTGGGACCCCGTAAATTGCCCCTCTGCTTCTGCAATGGAAGTTTCAATGCCCCTACTTACAGGCATCATAAAGCCCCAAGTTTGCTCAATGCGTCTCAGGGAACTGGACCATTGTTTCAAGACTAACTAGTGTGGATTAAGTGTTGTGTGGTAGGAATGAGGGGAATATTTTCTGGGAATCAGTCACTTCCCTACACTGATGATGAGCAAAACTATAGGTACAACCTTTCTGAGGAAGCGGGCAATTTGCACAAAAAGATTTGGGCACAAAAATCCCACTTCCAGGAATTCATTCTCAAGAAATATTTGAGGAGTGACATAAGATGTTTTAAGTAAAAATTTTGGTACCAGAATGTGCATGTCTTCACTTGTGAAATATGAAGAGCATTTTTTTTTAACACAAGCCAGACCCTGAGCTTTCTACAGTCACAGGACTTTGATGGGATGAAGCCTGTGCCTTTTCCATCCTAAAGGGGATGCAACTTGTATATTGCCCCATATCTGTTAAGTATGGTTTTATGAAGCCTGAAATAATTACGATCTGGTCCTTTTCAGAAAAAAGTTTGTCAATCCCTGCGTAGAGGAGTACATTTTGTATATAGGACAGTGGTTTATTTTTTATACAGAGTAAGCACCCTAAGGATTTCACTCCTTTTGTCCCCAGAGTGAAGCCCTATAGGAGGAAATGCATAAAAGTAGGAAGAAAATCCTACAGTCCTGTTCTGAACTCTGATCATCCCACAGGGTCCACATGGTTGTTGACTCAGGAGGTAGAGTTCTCCTGGTCAACGAGCCTCTTATACTCCGCATGTGCCATCTTTGGCAGTTACATCTGCATTAGGCAATTACAGATAAGTTAAGCCATGCCAGTTACATCAGATATGAGACCACAATCAAGAAAATCCTCAAGGACTTCCCAGGTCCATGGGAAAAAAAGACTTTCAAAGAAATCCAGGTAGTTAAAACACTGCCATATGAAAAAGTCTCAAGACCTACAGGGATTTCACCAACTTCAAACGGTTTGGGGGTCACAGTGTCTACTTTTCCCTATTGTATTTTTCTCTTATTATTCTCACTTTTCCCATTTTCCATCCCTTGTTTCTTTTCCTCAGTGTGCTATTTTTCCCATAAGTATCCTCACCAGTGCATCTCCCCAAAGTCCATTCCTATGTTTCACTTTCCCACATGTTGCATTATAGTACGGAAAAGGCAATGGCACCCCACTCCAGTTCTCTTGCCTGGAAAATCCCATGGATGGAGGAGCCTGGTGGGCTGCAGTCCATGGGGTCGCTAAGAGTCAGACACAACTGAGCAACTTCACTTTCACTTTTCACTTTCATGCATTGGAGAAGGACATGGCAACCCACTCCCGTGTTCTTACCTGGAGAATCCCAGGACAGGGGAGCCTCGTGGACTGCCGTCTCTGGGGTCGCACAGAGTTGGACACGACTGAAGCGACTTAGCAGCAGTAGCAGCAGCAGCATTATAGTAACTCCCCTACATACAAACCTTCAAGTTGCCAACTTTCAAAGTGCCAACGTGCGTTCGTATGATCAACCATGGAAGTTAGTCCAAGTGTCTGGCATACACTGTCACGTGCGTGCATCCTCTACAAGTGGTTGTGCTTTTGTGTACTCAACTGTATGGAACTGCACAGGGTACAGTAGTACAGCACCTTTAATTCAAGCCCTGGACATCTGGAAGCAAGCACAAAAGCAGTGATGTAGCTCGTACTGCTAAGAGGCACCAGGCGGTAACAACGGAAACAGTGAAAATGATTAAGGGAGTGGAGCAAGGCGATAAGATGGTAGACATCTCTCATTCTTGTAACAAGGAGCTTACTCATGAAGACCTGATGAAACTGGAGGCCCAGAGATAAGACAAAGAGAGACAAGAGGAAGAAGAAGGAACTGAAGAACCGATGAGATTCAAGAGGATTTTCTTTATTAGAGGAAAGACGGTTAGTTTTTGAGACACAGGACCCGCACATAGATCAGCGCACAGAGGTTGCAGCAGCCGTTCAGAATGCAATCCAGCACTACTCTGTTATCCTTGATGAGAAAAAAGAAAAGACCTACTACCCAGACATCCCTGGATCATTTTTACAAGAGGGTAGATAGAAATGAATCCAGCAAGGAAGGAACCAGAACCTGTGCCATCGACATCAGGCGTGAATGAAATTGCAGCGTTCCCTCCGTCTCCGATTGCTGACGACCCTTCAGCTCTACCATCTCCCACTTCCTTCCCCTCATCCAGTTAGTAACTCTTCTTGCCTGTCCACTCAGTGCCAGCCCCTGTTTGCCAACAATTGTACTACTATACTTTTCAAGGTTCTGTACTGTAGGATTAAAAATGTTTCTTTTTTTTTTTTTGTATTATTTGTGTGGAAAGCATTATGAACTTATTACAGCACAGTATATATAGCCAGTTGTGTTAGTTGGGTACCTAGACTCACTTTGTTGGACTTACCAACAAGTTGGACTTACGGACATGCTCTCAGAATGGAACTCATTCATAAGTAAAGGATACTGTATTTTACATTTCCCACCCACCTTTGATCTCCAGACACAATTATAAAAATTAGTGAATTAGAAAAATAGAACAACCAGGTTTTATTCCAGACTTTGCCACTCTCTAGCTTGGTATCTTAGGGATATCTTTTTATTCTGTGGGTGTTAATATTAAACTGTGACTGAGTAGACTGACCCAAAATCTCTAAGACAAAAATTTGTAGGTAAGATAAAAGTAAGCTTATTTGTTTCTCCACAAAAAAATTAACAAGTAACAGGTGTTTTATGAAGCTATCCATGCAACATTTCACAGCAATGCACCAGATGTATATGGCAAGATTATCTGCAGAGCTGCCAAGAAGATTCCCAAAGATATCTCCGTTAAGGACTACAAACCACACACTAATCTCTTCTAGCCATATTGCCAGACATGCTTCTAGAGCCAAGAAAACTGGGTCTGATTTAACATAACCCACGAGCCCTATTTTCTAAGAAAATATATTCTGTAGACTATGAACGTAGATAATTTTATATAATTATTTAATATTATATATAATTCTAAAATATTCCAAATCAATTATATACTATTTGTTTTCATTTTGTCCTATATCTGGCAACTGAGAGTCATCCCCATCCACTTTTAAGGTAGATCCAGCTTCCTGAAGTCCAGCCAGGGCTTAACTCAAGGATCGCCAATTAGTTGGAGAGAAGTTCAGATAATGGCTTCTCTATCCCATGAAAAACATCTGTCAAACTGAATCGCCTCAAAGGTAACAGAATGTTGTGTAATACCGAAATTTCATAGTGAAACAACCTTATGTTCCCTGAGTTTCAAGGATCCGTCGTTCCTTTTATTCACTACTGGGAGAATGGAAAAGACTTTATTTTGTACCTGGAGAAGGTGAAGACAATACAGGACTGGACTATGGGCTGGCAATGGAAATATGAAGGAAAAGACAGAAGTTGAGAGAAGCCGGGAATGAAAATATGTTAAGGACCTAGCTGTCATCTAAATCTCAAGAGCAAAAGATAAATATTCCAGTGATGATGCAATCTTTCCAGCTTGAATGACTCAATGCTTTATTCCACTGGCAAATAGGGAAGGGAACAGGAGACCAAGCATAGAAAGAATTAATAAAAACTATTATTTTAAAAGTAAAATAAAGAACCGAATCAACACTAAGTTGTGTTTTTTCATTAATGTGGGGGTGATAGGAAATGAATAGACAGATTTTATAATTTTCCTAAGTTATTGAAATTTTTTCTTTCTAACTCCTACTGTGAAACTACCCTGAAACTCCCAGACCACAGCTCATATTTTAAACTATATTCCTTGGGCATTGTCACCAAGAGAAAAAAAAATGAAATAAAAAAGAAATGTTCAATAAATTAAAATAACAAAGCAAGTGCCATGTAATGGTAGACAAAATACAAAAAAACACCAAAGAGAGAGTCAAAAAACAATTCAATATGCTAAAGATTTTAAGAAATAGAACTGAGAAAAGGTGATTGCATTTGCAATTAGGTTACTGGATCAGTTCAGTTGCTCAGTCATGTCCGACTCTTTGCATCCCCATGGACTGCAGCACACCAGGCCTCCCTGTCCATCACCAACTCCTGGAGTTTATTCAAACTCATGTCCATTGAGTCGGTGATGCCATCCAACCATCTCATCCTCTGTCATCCCCTTCTTCTCCTGCCCTCAATCTTTCCCAACATCAGGGTCTTTCCAAAGGAGTCAGTTTTTCACATCAGGTGGCCAAAGTATTGCAGTTTCAGCTTCAACATCAGTCCTTCCAATGAATATTCAGGACTGATTTCCTTTAGGATGGACTGGTTGGATCTCCTTGCAGTCCAAGGGACTTGCAAGAGTCTTCTCCAACACACAGTTCAAAAGCATCAATTCTTCAGCACTCAGCTTTCTTTATAGTCCAGTTCTCACATCCATACAGACTACTGGAAAAATCATAATTTTGACTAGACAGACCTTTGTTGGCAAAGTAATGTCTCTGCTTTTTAATATGCTGTCTAGGTTGGTCATAGCTTTCTTCCAAGGAACAAGCGTCTTTTAATTTCATGGCTGCAGTCACCATCTGCAGTGATTTTGGAGCCCCCCAAAATAAAGTCTGACACTGTTTCCAGTGTTTCCCCATCTATTTGCCATGAAGTTACTGGATAGTCAATAATTAAACACAGTAGGAGAAGCGAAAAGTTGCTATTATTATAACACAAGATCTGACTGAATCTGCTTTCTCATTCCGAGGTGATAGTAAAATTCATATTTGGGAGAAGGTTCCATGTTTATAGGAAAGAAGGAAGAAAGAACCCTAGTGCCAAGGCAGGCAACCTAAGAAGAGAAGAAAACATCGTATTTTCAGAAATGGCAGAGAAATTTTTTTTGAGGCTGCAAGATCTTGTATTAAATTTAAGTTGAAGTCTACAATTGTCCATGGGATTTCCCAGTCAAGAATACTGGAGTGGGTTGTCATTTCCTACTCCAAAGTGACATTTAAAAAGCAAAGTAACAGGGAACTCAACTCGGTGTTCTGTGATGACCTAGCAGGGTGGGATGGTGGTGGGGAGGGAGGGTTAATAGAGAGGGGATATATGTACAGTTATAGCTGATTCACACTGTCGTACAGCAGAAACTAACAACATTGTAAACCATTATCCTTCAATATAAAGAAATAAAAAGAAAATTACTTTGTGGGTCAATCAAGAGATTGATACCCCCTGAAATTCACAGAAATGATAAGGATATTTTTATCCTGATATAAGAAGGAGTCTCAAGTTGCCATACTTAGATATTAAAATGAAGGATGACTGTCAAAATCTAGAGAATCGGCTGACTCTTAGACAAAACTACTTTGACAATTTGAGTTTTCACTTGTGTGATCAATACTGGCAACAGATGCCTGTTCTGGGCTTATTTGATGTCATTTGAGAGTTATCATGGAATTCCTCTCTACTTAAATTATCTCCCTACACTTCCTGAATGCTATAAATCAGAGATTAATTTGGGGCTATCAACTGTTCCCATATTGGTATAAAAATTAGTTCAAACAGGTTGCTTTTCCTGAGATTATCTGAGAATTTTGATGGGAGGAAAGAGGAGAAAGAAAAGAGAAGCTGGGGTTTCCCTGGTAGCTCAGTGGTGAAGAATTCACCTGCCAAGCAGGAGACAAGGGTTTGGCCGCTGGTCTGGGAAGATCCCACATGCACCATGCACCATAATTACCGAGCCCACGAGCTCTAGAGCCCATGCTCTGCAGCAAAAGCCGCCACGGCCGTGAGAAGCCTGAACATCGACAGCTCCGCTTGCCACAACTAGAGAAAGCCCACGCAAAGCAATGAAGAAGACCCAGCACAGTCAACAATAAATAAATTATTTTTTAATCTTTTAAAAAAGAAAGAGAAGCCAGGACATGCAGACCCCACTCAAGGCAAAGAGAAGATTTTGCGTCCATCCAGTGGCACTGATGCCATGGTACTGGAGGTGACGGGGAGAGTAAGAAATCTTTGTCACTGACAAAGATCATTCCACTTATTTAGAATTTTTGCCTCGATTCGGATTTGTCTCAAACTATCTATTACCTGTCTTTAAAAAAAAATTTTTTTTTTTTTTTTGCCCTTCTCTAGTTTTCCAAAGTCATCCTTAAATGTTTGTTTTAGCTGTCTGATCTCTTTTTCTTTCCTTCTCTAGATGTGGAAACAAGCAGGAAAATGGTTAAATTTAAGCCATAGGAAAAGAACGTGATGCTTATAGTGTGAGTCATAAGCTACTTGGCATTATGATGCTTCAGACTTAGAATCTGACCACATTTTTCCTGGAAGCTAGTTTCTGTTTAGTTCATAGACAATCCGTCCATAGACTGTGAACTCTTCAATAATTACATTCAGAGGATGGGCTCCGAGACTCACCCAAGAAGGAGAGGGTCACATTGTCTTCGGAGTTTAAATTCTCACCTCAGCTATTTATTTGCTCTGAATAAAGTTGTAGGATTAGAAAAAAAACCACTCACTCTCTCCCGAAGAAGCTTTTTCTGCTACAGCGATATGTCTGAGCCCTTGTCTTGAATTTTAATGGTTATTAATCTCTCTATGATTGTCTGTGTTGGTCCCAATCCTCTCCAGAAAAGAAAGTTTAAAAATGTTAAGCAATGATAAAGCTACCACTAGAACAGGTGTGTGTGAGCAAATTATAACCTCCAGTCCAAATCTGCCCTCTTGCCTCTTTTTAGCAGGTTTTATTGGAACACAGATATGCTTGTCTGTTTACATACCGATTGTGGCTGCTTCCACGCTACAGTGGCAGGACTGAGCAGTTATAACAGAAATCATATGGCCTTTGAAAGCAAAAATAGTTGCTCTCTAGCCCTTTATAGAAAAAAAATTTGTTAACTCCTGACTGCAGCATTTCACCTTCCACTATTTCTTGTTGCTGTTCAGTTGCTAAGTCATGTTCAACTCTGTATACCCCATGGACACCAGGCTTCCCTGTCTTTCACTATCTCCTGAAGTTTGCTAAAATTCATGTCCATTGAGTTGATGATGCCATCCAACCATCTCATCCTCTGCCACCCCCTTCTCCTCCTGCCCTCCTCCTAGCTGACGCGTAGATGAAATATAAATATTTGAAGACTCCTCAGAGTTGCCCAGACCATGATCAACTTGGTGATTCTCTTACTTCCTTTTCACCATTTTGAACAGAGGGACAGGGCTTCCAGAAATCTACAGATCTTCAGTGGAGTAAGTTCCAAGCATTACACAAGCCCTTCAAAGAGTTTCAACTATTCCTTAGCCAGCTTGAAGCAACACATTGTCATCATGAGGGAGAATTTTGACTCAGTGTAGCAGAGCAAAAAGTATCAGTCACATCCACACCAGAGGTATTTATAACATTGCTACTGTTGTGGTTGTTCACTCACTCAGCTGTGTCCAACTCTTGGCGACCCCATGGACTGCAGCACACTAGGCTTCCCTGTCTTTCACTATCTCCTGTAATTTGCTCAAATTCTGACCATTGAGTCTGTGATGTCATTCAACCATCTCATCCTCTGTTGCTCTCTTCTCCTTTTGCCTTCAATCTTTCCCAGCATCAAATTTCAAAACCTTTTAAACCACTTTAGCTTAGAGTGCATTTCAAATGCAGTTTTGACTGAAGACCAAAATTCAAAAAAAATTTAAAAAACACATAAATTAGAGAACAATTCCAACTCTTAACATCTCTAATTATACTTTGTAGTGTCAGACTTTCTCACTCATTGAACATCTTCCAGGAACAACTCCCTTGATGACCACAATCTGAAATCTTCCCACAAAGTAAAAAGAGTAATATTCTTAAAAATAACATTCTTCTTTTATATAAAACATTAATATTGTGAGCTCTCTATTTTATAGAACAAATATAGAGTATGAGATAAATAAATTTTGGAAAATATTTTTACACTCCAACTGACAAAATTCTGTAAGGTTTTTGGCTCTAATCATCTAAAATTTTAATATGAAGACTTCACTTAAGATAGACACTGCTGTGTCTGACTTTTTCTTATGTTCGCATGTCTGGTTTTTACTTGTTTCTAAAGGCTATTTCAGACCAACATGAACGTGTGAGACAGCCCACAGTTTGTAATTTCTGTACTCATTATACGTTGTATCAAACATATTGTCAGGCTTAAATATTCAGAGTTGCTTAAAAGTCTAAGAAACTTATTTTAAAATAATTTACAAACACTAGGTTTACAGAACTTTAATTCCATGTGTCTTGCATATCTAAATTTAGCAAACTATAAAAGAGCAGTTCCCACTGGTTTCCAAAGATGATCCAGTTGGCTATCTTTCCAAGGTGATATGCCAAATCCTAATATTTTCACTTCTTGCCTTAGGAGAGTTTGTTATTAGAGTTTGCAAAGGATTTTTTTGTGTTTAAGAACCTCTGAAGACTGGTGCAAAGCACTAATTTTGGATGTGGCAGAAACGGTTTAGTGTTGATCTGTAAAGTCCTTCTACATGTATTATCTCGTTCATTCTGGAGGAAAGGTACTGTTATTACCCCTTTTCCACAGATGTGGGATGTGAGTTCCAAGAGTGTAAGATACGGGTCATGCAGCTGGAAGGATATAGTTAGAGTTCAAACCCATGCCTTCAAGCTCCAAGATCAGATCTTGCAAACAGAAAGAAAATGGTGATTAGAATCTGGACAGATATCAGTAGTCAAAGCCAAATAGGCAAACTGTGCTCATCTGAACTAAATTTTGGCTGTAACTGCGGCAAAGGCAGGTTGCTATTGTTGTTGTTTAAGTCCCTCAGTAATGTCTTTTCAACTCTTTTCAACCCCATGGACTGTAGCCCATCAAGCTCCTCTGTCCTGGAGTAGATTTCCATTGCCTTCTCCAGGGGATCTTCCCAACCCAAGGATCAAACCCGAGCCTCGTGCATTGACAAGCGGATTCTTTCCTACTGAGCCACCAGGGAAGCCCGTAAAGGCAGGTTATGCTGTAGATTTAAAGCTAGGGAAAAAAGACAGACATCATAACAATATAAATATGGGAAATACAGTAAAACACAGTACTCAATATACAGTTGGGAAATCAGGGAACCCTTGGAAGTTGAAAGGAAAAACAAAGTTGATGACCAAAGTCCTAGAAGATAGTCAGAAAGTTACAGTAATTGGGAGAGCAAGGGAAGGCAGCAGAAAATCTTAGATTCCTAAGCTTCCAGGGACTATTTTATTGCAAGAAAGTTGCTAGGTACTGAGCATACATTAACACAATAATAGCTTAGCCCTTCACAATTTCATAATATTGTAGAAGAGAGAAATGTAGGCAAATAATTACTACAAAATGCTATAAATCATAAAGGAAAAGCCACATACAAAATTCTGTGAAAGCACTGGGAAGAAATTATATAATGACACAGTGACAAGAGATAATAACCACCTCATACCAGAAGCTTTTGTCTCATCCTGACCTGTGTAGAATGAGGAGGCAGTGGCTGGACTGAAGTGTGTGGAGCACAACGGTTGAGAACTCTCAGCTGGTGTGTGGATGAAGGAGGCCTGCGGAATCTAGTTGCACCCAGTTAATAACCAGCTGGGACAGAATAAGTCAGGAAAGCACAGAAGTTAAAAGACCCAGGGGTCAGAAAATTATGTTCCCAGGAACATTCCTCCTGGAGATGGTCTGACAGATGATGCCAGAGAGGCCAAGACAAGCTCCTCCCACTTGACAATTTTGCTTCAGATCAATTCTGCTGTTAATGAACTGGGAGGACTATATAATATATTGACCAAGCCTGGAATGGAGAGTAAAACAAAGATCTGCTGATGATTATCCAGGAAAATGAATGGTCATCTTAGATCTGACTCTGCCTGTGGGAATGTGGCCAAGATATCTTTCTGAGCTTTCATTTAAGGGGGAGTGATAACATCCATCTTTTGAGTTGCAAGCTTTTGAAAGAAAAGAAAGAAAGAAAGAAGTGAGGAAGGGAGGGGTAAAAGGAGGAAGAGTAAAAGGAAGGAAGGAAGCTATGTGAAGTGTCTGGTTTATCGTGGGCATCCCAACAAATACTATTGATAAGTAACTAAATTATGCTAGGATCTGTCCCACTTTTAACTTTGGCCTTACATTAGTGCACATTAACGGAAAGTAGAGATAAGAATAATCATGACTTTTATTTATTGCTTTCTTCATATTTATTTATTTATTTGGCTGCATCGGGTCTTAGTTGTGGCATGAGGGATCTTTCACTGTGGCACGCGAACTCTTCTAGTTTTTGCCAGAGGGCTTATTTGCTCCACAGCAAGTGGGATCTTAGTTCCCCAACCAAGGATGGAACCCACGCCCCCTGCTTTGCAAGGCAGATTCTTCACCACTGGGCCACCAGAGAAATCCCTAATCATGACTTTCAGAAGCTTGGGGAAAGAGCTGAGGAAGATGCTGTGTTGGGTAGATGTCGAGAAGACCATCCATCACACATTTCTGACTTCTGGGGCTGCTTAAACATACCCAGGCTTCTGCGGCAGCCGACACAACACTGTAGGGCTCCGTGTTAAAAACAAAGGTCATCCTAACGGTGTTATCTCGACACAAAGCCAGACCAAACAGACATGTCACGAAACAGCCTTACGTTCAAGTGAAACACAAGCAATTTGTAAGTTCTCAGGCCGAAGCATCACGAGTGATCCCTGTTTCCATGTAATCTTCTCTGTTGTCCGTGCTTAGTATTTATAATGGCTGCCTGGACACAGGAGAGCCCTGTTGCAAAGGAGCACATCTAATGTTTGCTTATCTCTTGTTTTATCAGAGCTGGCAAGTAAAAGCTGCAAAATTACAGCAAGAAGCAGGCAGACAATTCAGCAAACAAGGGGAAGAATATTATCTTCACTATTGTGGGCGATGACCAGGTACTTGAGAGGCATTCTGTGAACAAATGGAAAATGTGAGCCCACTTCCTTTTCCGTTTGCAGGGTTTGCATAGCTCAGTTTACAGTAATGACTCGAGGGTTGAAGGCACACATGGGGGAGAAGACAACAAAGAGTGATTGTCTCCCGATCCTCAACCCTGCAGCCCAAATTGACAATGATTTGCATGCAGGTTTCTCTCATTGTATGTATATATTGTTATTCTGGCGGGCTACAGACCATGGGTCAGCAAAGAGTCAAACACGACTGAGAGATTAAGCACAACACAACACAGTTTCTGTTACTAGGCATCTCTTTGAACTTGACCTTGAATTTCTTGACCTCGGTGTCTCTGTTTGCTCCTGCCTGAGGCATGCAGTAGTCCACCAGACCCCTCTGTCCACGGAATTTTCCAGGCAAGAATACTGGAGTGACTTGCCATTTCCTTCCCCAGGGAATCTTTTTGACCCAGGGATCAATCTCGCATCTGCCAAAGGGAAAAGTATTTTTCCTACTCTCTAGAACCAGTGGTATTAAAGGTTTAGAACATGCTTTTTAAAAAATGGTAACAGAGGACTTTGCTGATGATCCAGTGGTTAAAACTTCACCTTCCAATTCAGGGGGTGAGAGTTCAGTCTCTGGCTGGGGATCTGGGATCCCACATGCCTCACAGCCCAAAAAAAAAAAAAAAAAAACATAAAACAAAGCAATATTGTAACAAATTCAATAAAGAATTTGACAAAAATGGTTCACATCAAAAAATCTTTGAAAAATGGTAATAAAACACATCAGAAACAGGTTTCAAGTAGTGTTCCTTCTATTAAATAGCTACATGACCTTGGACAAATCACCTTTTATTTCTCATCTGTAAAATAAAGAGATGGGGCTCATGGGTCCTAAAAATGCCTTCTAGTTCTAATGTTCTAGGATGTCATCATTCTGAAGACAAGCCCCTCCGGCGATCGAGTGCGGGCTAGAGGTATACGTTGCTTGTACTCTGCAAAAGTTTTTTAAAAGAATATAGCTCTTTAGTCCTCCAATGACTAGAAAGCTTTTAGGAAATCAGGACAGCAAAGATTTCCTCTTTTATGGAACAAAATTGTTTCCTTTTTTTTTTTTTTTTTGAGGTTCAGAAAGATGTCATGTTTCTTTCTTGGGTGAGCACTTCATTTCCAGAATTAGAATTGATCTCAAGGAAATGAAACATTCATCACAAGTGATAAAACTCCAGTGTATTTGTCACAGCTTGAATAATATATGGCTATATTTAAAGAAGCTCTATTAACCTGGCAGTGACGTGGTGCCAATCTGAATAACCACAGAAAGTTTCCAAAGCAATAAGCAAACACTTTTGCTTCATACTCCAGAGGCAACTTTAATGCAAAAAAATTATAATAATAAAAAGGAGGGGAAGCAAAGGTAACTACACATCACTAGCTAAATTAAAAAATAAAAATAAAAACAAAAACCTCAAAAGAAATGTAAAAACTTGTAAGCCATACACATTTTGAAGAAATACAAAAATAATTTCTATTTTGATATAATGAATATGATTTCAAGTTTTGTAAGTGTGTTCTTTTTTTGGTTTCAATTATTCAGAGTTGGAAGAAGCCTCCAAAATCTTTAGCTTGAACTCTTACTTCTGAGAACCACCCTAGAGTCTGCTGAACAGAAAAAAAAAAAAAAAAACCCTCAGTTCTGATGCTTAGAAATTGGGATTCTTGTTGGGTACAAGCCAACTGACTTGAGGGAAAAATCAGACTTACTTTCTGATCAGTAAAATAATATGTTGCATGCACGCATGTTAAGTCACTTCAGTCATATCTGACTCTGTGCAACCCTATGGACTGTAGTCCACCAGGCTCCTCTGTCCATGGCGTTCTCCAGGCAAGAATACTAGACAACCCAGACCCATGGATCGAACCCAGGTCTCTTACATCTCCTGCATTGACAGACAGGTTCTTTACCACTAGCACCACCTGGGAAGCCCCAAAATAACATGCTTGAATGCCTCAAATCCTGTATTCTTGAAGTCATTCCAAACAGGTGGACCTCTTTTCTTTGCTGAGACAACTGTAGCCCCAACAATGCTGGGGAGGAGAACAAGAGGCATTCAGAGAAATGTGTTCTATAAAACCCGGCACCCAGAATGGACGGACTCAGAGACAAAGGACTTTCCTAAACCTGATTCTAACCCCTCCCTTTAGTTGAAGTCCATTTCTGTCTTCAAAGAAGGCATAATTGCTATCCTTCCTTATCCTACACCAGGGTTTTCCATAAACACGAAGAGAGTCATTAGTTATATCTTAGCTTCTTTTCATCTGCTTCCACTAGAAAAATAGAAAAAAGGCACACTTCCCTGCACCGGGGAGGAGGATAGGGGCATCACAGTTTCTAAAAATACCTTTTTTTTTTTTTGACCGCAGAGCATGGCTTGTGAAATCTTAGTTCCCTGACCCGGGATTGAACCTGGGCTCTCAACAGTGAAAGCGCCAAGATCTAACCACTGGACTGCCAGGGAATTCCCTAGAAATACTTTCTGTATTTCTAACAGAAAGTTTTAGAAATTCCAAATTGAGTCTAGATAAGAAAGCAAATGAATATCCTAATAAAACAGAAACATGTAACCAAACTGGTAAGATCATTTTAAGATGTAAAAATATGGCTTTGGTTTATCTGCTTCCCAGTTCTTCTGGACAGTTCATGCCAGATCCTACCCTGCAGTCTCTGTGACCATCTGTCTACAGCCTTTCCTTTCCTACTATTGCTATTTGTTGAACAGTTGAAAGACAAGAAAGCACTTTTCCTCTGGAAAAAGTAAATGCAAATTTTTAAAAAGAAGAAGCTAATAGCTATCGTGATTCTGCTCTCTTATATCTAAACCTTCCACTGAGGCTCTGCCCTAAGACAGAGTAGAGGACACTGGTTCCACAAAAGGAGGAGTGAATTGATGACATAATCAGGCAGGAAAGAGCTCCAACACTCCTGCCTCACCCAAACCACACAAATCATTCTGATGCAGAGATAACACAGGACAAATATTTTTTTAAAAAAATTAAAGAAATTGTCCCAAACCTTGCTGCCAAGAAGGGATCCACACCTTTTCATTAAAATCAAGTAAGCAAGGGACTTTGCTGGCCACCCAGTGGCTAATACTTTGCCTTCCAATGCAAGGGGGAACTTCTCAGGTGGCTCAGTGGTAAAGAATCCGCCTGCCAATGCAGAAGACACAGGAGGCTCTAGTTCTATCCCTGGATCGGGAAGATCCCCTGGAGGAGGAAATGGCAACTCACTCCAGTATTCTTGCCTGGAAAAATCCCATGGACGGAGGAGCCTGGAGGGCTACAGTCCATCGGGTCGCAAAGAGTTGGACACGACTGAGCATGCAGACACGCTTGCTTCCAATGTGGCGGTGCAGAGGGGTGCAGGTTCCGTCCTTGTTGGGGGAGCAAAGACCCTGCATGCCTCATGGCCAAAAAAAAATCAAAACATAAATAACAGAAGCAATGCTGTTATTCAGTAAATTCAATAAAGATTATACATATATATGTATACATGAAGTGAAGTTGCTCAGTCGTGTCCGACTCTTTTCAACCCCATGGACTGTAGCCTACCAGGCTCCTCTGTCCATGGGGATTTTCCAAGCAATAGTACTGGAGTGGATTGCCATTTCCTTCTCCAGGGGATCTTCCCAACCCAGGGATCAAACCCAGGTCTCCCGCATTGTAGCCAGACACTTAACCGTCTAAGTCACCAGGGAAGTCCCATAGTATACATACATAATTATATAATGAAATAATTCCCTTTTAAAAAAAATCAAGCAAACAAAACTTGTCCTTACAAAGCAGCAAAGTGAAGAATTCTAATGGTTCTATCAGCCAGGAAGCTGATACCTTCCTAAACGCAAAATTGTTGATATTCTTGGATGCTGAAAACATGTGATTACCTGGAAACATAAGTATGCCTTATGTGGTCCCAGTATCACTGAAGGAGGAGACTCTGTAAAGTCTACAACTGCGAGACTCTAAGATATTTTAGTGAAATTTACATAATTATGTCATCATAAGCCTGCATGAACACACATTACAGCCAACATCTTTACATCATGCACACATGGTTAACATCTCACTAACGCTTGTGAGCAGGAGAATAAAGCCTTTGTGTAACAACAAAAGGATCACACTGTTTCATTCATACAACACCCACCCTGGAGTCACCAGACCCTCCAACACCGAAGCTTTTAATAAGATACTTGCCCACAAATTAAAAGGGGTTCTGCAATTCCATCACTAGACAAGAATGTGATTTCAGCATCACAAGAGTAAATAAAATAGTAATCCTACTGTTATAAATTATGCATCGTTCATCTCAAAGGACAATAAATAAAGCATCTTTCATCCCTACGAATCCCAAAGCAGTTAACAATTTATAAACTAGCACATGGGAATCACTTGATTCACTCTGAAAGAGATCCTGTCCTGGGATGCTGTGGTATTTTTTAAATAGCACACACAGAACTATATTGAAAGATGAGAAGCAAGGAAATACTATACCAGTGGCCTAGATTTGAGTTGAGGTAGGAATCTGATTGAAATACATTCAGAAGTTCTTTTCTCCCATTTACCTCAAGGAGATGTGAATTTTGAGACTTCCCAGACATTAATTCTCCAAAGTTTTTTTTACCAGTGTTCCCATTTCTTTTCACTTGGGTTATTACAGTAAGTTTTTCTGAAGCAAATATTTGGTGTATCATTCACTTATTGACAAACCTTGTTAATTTCCTTTGCCCAGATGATGCTCAATCTTCTTAGAATAGCATGAAGGATCCTCCAACATCTAGCCGTCCCACCACACTTGGAGAAAAACATCAAAATAAGTTGAAGGACTTTCCTGGTGCTTCAGTGGTCTGCCTGCTATTGCAGGGGACGCGGGTTTGATCCCTGGTCCAGGAAGATCTTTAGCTGCCACAGGGCAGCTAAAGCAGTGCACACAACCTCCGAGCCCATGCTCTACAACAAAAGGAAGCCACTGAGATGGGAAACGCGCATTGCAGTGAAGAGCAGCCTCAGCTAAAGAAAGCCTGCACACAGCAATGAGGACCCGGGGCAGCCAAAATAATAATAATTTTTTGAAAATGACTAACACTTGGTGTGTTAGTACAAGGGAGGAAGTAGATAATATCTGTCCATGTGCTGTACTGGGTTTAGTTGCTTATTGCGTCTGACTCTTTGCAACCCCATGACTGTAGCACACCAGGTTCCTCTGTCCATGAGATTCTCCAGGCAAGAATACTGGAGTGGGTTGCCATTTACTTCTCCAAGGGATCCTCCTGATCCAAGGATTGAACCCGTGTCTCCTGCATAGGCAGACAGATTCTTTACCACTGAGCCACTTGACATATTCAGAAAGAGAAACCCTTCTCCCAAGACCTCATCTTTGGTATTGCATGAACCTCGGGATGGCTGCCAAAACCTTTCCAAAGATTGTGTTTTCCTTATTTACACATTTGAGATGTAACATCATGGGTGATGATTATAACCAAGGGCCACATTTTTTTTCTGCCAAATACAGCATCTCCTGAATGAATTAGGCATCTCTACCCTTTGGAAAAGACTCTGATGCTGGGAGGGATTGGGGGCAGGAGGAGAAGGGGACGACTGAGGATGAGATGGCTGGATGGCATCACCGACTCGATGGACGTGAGTTTGAGTGAACTCCGGGAGTTGGTGATGGACAAGGAGGCCTGGTGTGCTGCGATTCATGGGGTCGCAGAGAGTCGGACACGACTGAGCAACTGAACTAAACTGAACCCTTATATTAGACCCTAAATTTTGCCATGATCAAACAGAACAAATATCATCTACACAGCTGTTAACATCACTATGCACATACTTACAGTTTTCTTAAAAAGATATCTTTTCAAATACATAAGGGATTCAAGGTGGCTCAGAGGGTAAAGCGTCTATCTGCAATGTGAGAGAGTCGAGTTCAATTCCTGGGTTGGGAAGGTCCCCTGGAGAAGAAAATGGCAACCCACTCCAGTACTCTTGCCTAGAAAATTCCATGGATGGAGGAGCCTGGTGGACTCCAGTCCATGGGGTCACCAAGAGTTGGACACGACTGAGCAACTTCACTTCAAATATATATTTGATCTGAGATCCTATATAATATCAGAATCCACGGCATAAGTCTGGATTGTCTTCTTAGAAGCGCTTTGTATCATTTTTCCCCAGTCTTGAGTGCTGTCTATGTGCCAGTTTGTTTGTTTTGGCTTTTTTTTTTGTTTAACATAAACTCAACTTGAGCTGCACTATGAGGTCCGTGAAAGTACACATCTATAGAAAATAAGCTTCCTCCATGTTTCCAAGTCTTAGACTTTGCAAATATTGACAATGTCAGCCCTGTAAGAGTCTTTACATATGTAAGCATTCAATCAATACATGGATTGATACTTGGGATGTGATCCGAGGGCAGTTAAAAAGAGCAGTGCTTGAGAACAGTGAGGAAAGATTTGTTTGCAGCCCAGATTTCTAAATACACTGCAGAGCTCAGAATAAGGTAGGTGTTCAATAAATATTTGTTGAGTAAGTGTTGAAAGAATGCCTATAAATCTTTCTCTTCTCGCAATGACTCAGACATACAAACTAGAATGATAGCCCTTGGGCTAGGAAGGTTGGCCTTTGCCATCTCCCCATTTGCCTGCCTGATTCCAGGTGGTGGCAAAGCAGCTTGGATGCCTCTGTTTCAACTGCAAGCTCTCAGTTTTCCTATGTCTTATTAGGTAACCCATCTTTTCTTCACCCTCAACAGACTCAGGCACAGATGGCTATCCCAAGCGAAAGACTCTATGCTTGGGAAAGACACAGCTATAAAGAGAAGCCTTGGCTCAGGAGAAATTGGGTGATCCTCAGTACTTACCCTTCTCTGAAACTAACTAACCCAGGAATGCAGATTTGAAAGCAAAAGAGATTCTGCTCAGGATTTTTCTGGCGCTCCAGTGGTAAGGTATATACCTGCTAATGCAAGGGACACAGGGTAGATTCCTGATCTGGGGAGATTCCAGAAGCTGAGGGGCAACTAAGCCCATGCGCCACAACTACTGAGCCTGCAATCTTGAGTCCGCAAGCCCCAACCACGGAAGCCCATGCACCCTAGAGCCCAGGCTCTGCATCAAGAAGCCTGCTCATCACAACTAGAGAGGAGCCCGAGCTCCCTGCAGCTACAGAAAGCCCATGCACAGCAGTGAAGACCCCGAGCAGCCAAAAAAAAATATTTTTTAAAGAGCTCCTTTGCTATTTTAAAAAATAATAAAATAAAAGAGATTCTGCCCTTAAACCTTGGGCCTTTCTCTGTAAATGAGTTCCAGGCCAGGACCACCACCCATTCTGCAGTACAGTCATGCTGTCTCCGTCCACTTAAAGCTTTTCTTGTTCAAGGGGAATGAAACTCAGGAGAGCACATGAATGACCAGCAGCTACTATTACCCTCTAAAAGACAAAATCGTATTAGCTGAGGACAAAGCAGGTCCTTACGCATCTGGCCTTATTTGGGGACAAGGAGTTCCACATTTGTGAATTTACCAGATAAATGGTTTAAGAAATGGCAGACTCTATAAGCAGACCATATTCAAGGGACCACGTGATGCATGATCTGAATTAAATCCATGTAAAACAGTAGAAACAGTGTCAGACTTTATTTTTGGGGGATCCAAAATCACTGCAGATGGTGACTGCAGCCATGAAATTAAAAGACGCTTACTCCTTGGAAGAAAAGTTATGACCAACCTAGATAGTATATTCAAAAGCAGAGACATTACTTTGCCGACTAAGGTCCGTCTAGTCAAGGCTATGGTTTTTCTGTGGTCATGTATGGATGTGAGAGTTGGACTGTGAAGAAGGCTGAGCACCGAAGAATTGATGCTTTTGAACTGTGGTGTTGGAGAAGACTCTTGAGAGTCCCTTGGACTGCAAGGAGATCCAACCAGTCCATTCTGAAGGAGATCAACCCTGGGATTTCTTTGGAAGGAATGATGCTAAAGCTGAAGCTCCAGTACTTTGGCCACCTCATGCGAAGAGTTGACTCATTGAAAAAGACCCTGATGCTGGGAGGGATTGGGGGCAGGAGGAGGAGGGGACGACCGAGGATGAGATGGCTGGATGGCATCACGGACTCAATGGACGTGAGTCTGAGTAAACTCCGGGAGTTGGTGATGGACAGGGAGGCCTGGCGTGCTGTGATTCATGGGGTCGCAAAGAGTCGGACACTGAACTGAACTGGAGAAGAAAGTAGGAATTATAGAAGGTAAAGAAAATTAAGTCCTCAAGAATTCCTAAAGAGATTGTGGGGAATTCTGGGTTTCCTAAAACACACAGAGATTTGAGCAAATAGTGTGTGAATCTCAAATGAAGCTATGACTTCCAGATAAAACTGATCATGAAGAAAGTTGCAAAACTGGGATTAGAATCCAGGTATTTTCAATCAGTCAGTGGCTCTTCCCAAAAATCATTTTACTCTTCACCTGTATAAAAATGTGCTCCTTGAATCTGTCCAAGATCGAGGGGAATTTTAGAACGTAACTGTACAAAGGACAGGAGTTGTGCTTTAAATACATATATATGCAGGTGGCATGTGGGTTTCCCAGGTGGCACTAGTAGTAAAGAACCTGCCTGCCGGTGCAAGAGTTGTAAGAGATGCAGTTTCAATCCCTGGGTTAGGAAGATCCCTGGAGAAGGAAATGACCACTCATTCCAGTATTCTTGCCTGGGAAATCCCATGGACAGAGGAGCCTGGCGGACTATATAGTCCATGGGGTCACTAAAGAGTCGGACATGACTTAGCAACTTAACGACAACAAGAATGCTTTATAATGCACAGCGGGGTTTCCTTCCTTCTGCACGATCATGACTAATCAGGGCCCTTCCACAGCACAGGCAGCCAAGGAAGAAGAACTGTTCAGGGCCAAACCAGGCTTGTTCCCACTTGCCACACAGGTGAGGAGCAGTGCCACTGCCAGCTGCCCTGAGAGTGACTCCGTTTGCCCTGCCCCCTATCACGGCCCCAGGCCATGCCCACACCTCTCCAAGCCCAACTGCAGGCCTTCTTAGAGGACCTGGAGGCCCCAGTGTTACCTGGCAACCGCGCACCTGCGAGTTAGGTCAGCCAGGCGTGCTAACCTGTGTGTTCGGGCTTGCTGGCTCTGGATGTATTCTTATGCTCCCTTATTATAGCTCACTCCCCCAGCTCAGAGAGAAGAACAGAGCTGATTGTTTTCCTTCTCGGTTTCCTAGAGACAACAGATCCTCTGATTAGCTCTATGTTGAATGTGCAAAAAGGCTAAGGTATACACCACAGCATTAACCTCGAAAACGGAGCTTTCAAGCAAGTGTCCAGTTTTATTTTGGGAACTGTATCTCTGCTAGGAAAGCAGCTCCTTACCTTGGAAGATTTAAGAACTCTGAAAAATAAATTTTTAAAAATTTTAAAGGAAAAATTACTTAATAAGTAGGCTTTGGGGGTTTTTTGCTTAATCTCCGTGTCTCTCCAGCCCCTTCCCACCAGAAGAGGTTCCTGGCATCAAAATTTCAAGGGCAATTTAACAAAAGGCTCTGGGACTAGCCTTCTGACCATTTCAATGAGCTGCATTGGTGCACTGGGGTTTGACCAGCTGTAACCCTCCTATGTACCTAGTTCTTGTTCCTGGCATGGAACCCTGACATTGACCTCACTTCCTGTCTGCTGACCTCTCTCCTCTAGGACACCGTTTTCTGGAAGCAGATGAACATCTGTAAGGACAGAGAACCAGGCTGCTACAGGGCCTCCTCCTTCCATTGCCCCAGAGGGAGTAAATCTGGGCAGGGCAGGACCTACCCAGATGTGGATGTCTGAGTGCTGCTGGGGCAACTCAATAAATATTTTGTAAACGTTTCCTCAGTCCACCTTAGTGCATTAAGAAAATGCGCTGTTCCTTTTTTTCTTTTCAGTACCATATCCCTACCCTCTTAGTTTTAGGCATGGATTAAGGTTTAGTAAAATCGGACTTCCCTTGCTATCTAGTTTTCTTTGCTTTTCTCTGACTGTTCGCCCTCACCACTGGTTTCTCTCATGTCTCACTCTCTTCACATATCACTTGTCATCTTATCCCATTTCTCTTTGCTCTGCTCTCTCCTCTGCCCTATTTATCCTTACCCCATTCTACAGCCATTGACTGCCTGGCCTGAAAATGGCCAAGTTAGGATGTTCAAGCTCCCATGAAAGGCATTTTCTGAACCATCTTGTTTGATCAAAAAGCTGGAATGTAAGGATTTCCCTGGTGGTCCAGTGGCTAAGACTCTGTATTCCTTACACAGGGGGTCTGGGTTTGATCCCTGGTCACGGAACTAGATCTCACACGCCAACATTGAGAGTTAGCATGCTGCAATTAAATATCCCACGCATTGCAATGAAGACTTGACACAGCCAAATAAATAAATAAATAAGCATTCTTTTTTTTTTTTTTTTTTTAATTTAAAAAGCTGGAACATAAAGGAAGCCAAAATGTGAAGTAAGCCAGGAATCCAGTGGCTTCCAAGACTTCTTTTTAGGATCAGGCCATCCTCATTGTGCAGACGCAAATACTGATTGTTATTGCCCTAATAAATTTCATTTCTCCTATTTGGGGGGCCATCGCTGAATCACCCTAATCCCCTAAATCTTCTGTTGTTAAACTTTGCCCCTAAGAGTGTTTGTTTCCCAGCCACTTTGCAGACATTACCTCCAGGTTCAACCCTCAAAGGCTCTGAACTACTAGAACAGAAGGTGAGCTGTTAGTCTAGGCTTCTTTACAAATGCCTGAGCACAGTAATGGAGAAGTCAAGGTCTCTCTGTGTTTCCTTCCTTTTCTTCCTTCCTGCCTTCTCACAAACACTCAGATGTTTTTATTCTAGTCAATAAAACTGTTACATTGAGATTGTTGATTTTCAAATGTGTTACTTTAAAAAAAAAGTAAGTGTAGGAATAGAATACTAAACAAGCTGTTTTTTAAGAAAAAGAAATCTCTCCCTTTAGGGAAGGGTTGATTATGCTTTGAGTTTTCTTGTTTGAATAAGAAACATTTACATGTTTTATGTGCTGTGTGTGTGTGTGTGTGTGTGTATATATATATATATAATAGAAATCATTAGCAGTGCTGAAAGTTAATAGCCTTAGAATGTATAGCATAATATACTGCGATGTCACTGGTAGAGTGAAAAAGATTTAACATAGGACTCAAGGGGAGAAAGTATAAACAGTATGAAACTATTACTACTCCAACTAGTTCTGAAAGAGCTCAATGTGAAACCAAGCAGAAAATGATCATCCCACAACTATAAATATAAAGCACTAAAAAAGACAAAAGCTCTCTGGCATTGTGAAAAATCCATAAATAAAAAGCACCCCCAAAAGCATTTGCTGGCAAAAGTATTTAGTGTGGCAATAAAAAAGAGCATTTGTTTTCTTTATATTAAGTGAATTTTTATGGAATCTGTACAATTAAGCACTACATAAGAACATAAGAATTAGAGTTACGTTTGGCACCTATTTGAGACTAGAATCAGGAAGATGCAGAATTTGAAGAGGTTGTGTGCCTTTACTCAGTACAGTCAAGGTTACTTGTAATGTCTTGTTAAATGAAAAATGCTCCATACTGAAAAAAAATTCATGTTTTACATATACACATCAACACACAATATAAAACACGGCTCTCTTTCATGGCTTTATATATTACACACAAATGTTTCAGTACAAACAGAATAGCATCTTGAGGCAGGGGTCTATACTCCAAAGAGATAATTCTACCAGGCCAATCTTCATATCAAATATATTTAATAAACATATTAGTATCTCATTTTATTTCGTTGCTATTCATTAGACTACACGAGAAAGAGTGACTTTAAAAAAAAATTATTTACCTATTTGGGTGTGCTGGGTCTTTGCTGCTGCATGTGGGCCTTATCTAGCCTCTGGGAGTGGGGGCTACTCTCTAGCTGTGATGAGCCGGCTTCTCGTTGAGGTGGCTTCTCTTGTTGCAAGAGCATGGGCTCTAGGGTGCTCAAGGGCTCAGCAGTTGTGACTCTGGGGCTTAGATGCCCCTTGGCATGTGGGATCGAACCCTGTCCCCTGCATTGGCAGGCAGATTTTTAACCACTGGACCATCATCAGGGAAGTCCCCAAACAGCGGCTTTTTTAAAGACAGAGTTACCTGTTCTCTCAGCTAAAAGAAAATCACAATAGTCCCAACACTACATATGAAGCACTTTAGAACCAAAAAGTAGAGAATTAAAGAATAAACTTAACAAATTACACATAATATCGTCTTGATTCATCAAGTTAAAGATTTCCAATCCTTAGCCAGACATTAGGGATTATGGTGTTAATAATGAAATAATAATAAAAGTAATTTTGCCTTATAGATGTTTGCACTTCCATGAGTCCAAGTGACTAAAGTGTGTGGACCAGCTGCTTCAGTCTGTGGGAGACAGAGGTAACTAGTACATCCTGATGGGCAAGATGCTGCTATGAAGACACAGCAACTGAAGTCGGCGTAACCTTTGCCCCCACCCCAGTATCTTTAGCAAAAGTGTTGTTAATGCAACATGAGGTGGAATCACGTGCCCTTCCAATGTCTAGACTGTAGCTCAGATGGTAAAGACTATGCCTGTAATGCAGGAGACTCGGGTTTGTTCCCGGGCTTAGGAAGACCCTGGAGAAGGAAATGGCAACCCACTCCAGTATTCTTGCCTGGGAAATCCCTTGGACTGAAGAACCTAGTGCAACCATGGGGTGGCAAAGAGTGGAACGCAACTGAGAGACTTCCTCCCCTCCAATGTATGGATTGCCCCAGGGCACTTTGAAAGGGAAGTATTACCACTATTTACAGTGTAAACTGGACTATTTACAGCGTCCAATAATTGCCTGAAAAAAAAAATCCACTAAGAATAGCAATTTCAGATGAATTTAATAGTCAAAGACTTAGTACAGAACTTGATCCATTGAGGATAGTTTGCCTGCTGCAAAAGAAAGGTTCTTAACTCACCCAAATCCACTTGTTTTTACAAGTCTCTTCTCTCTGAGAGTGAGAACTTTTGAGGGACTATATACCTGGTTATCACAAAGATTAAATCAAGGGGTGTCACATAGAAATTTGTCAAGAACTTACAAATTACACATGTTAGCCTCTGGAATGCCCACAACAACCTCTGAGAAAGGTAGCGCTATCATCTCTTTATAGACCGGAAACTGAACAAAGAGACTTCAGCAACTTGCCAGAGGTCAGAAAGGCACTGAGTGGTAAAGCCAGGACTTCAAGTTCAAGTTCAAGACTTCTATTTAGAAAGCTAGTCTTTCTCTCTCTCTATGCCAGTGCCTGTCTCAGGAACTTGAAAATGCCCTTTACACAACAATGGTGTGGAAAGTCTTATGATCTATAATGATTCTCCAAGGAAGGAGGAAGATTAGGGCAGATTTAAAGTTGATTCCAGATTTCAAAGCTACAGAGCTAGGAGGATTTCTCCTGTATTCACAAAAATAGAGACCTCCTAGAGAGAAGCCGGGTTTGGAGGGAAAGAGGATAGGTGTATTTTTAAACCCAGTGTTCAAACAATTTGTACATTATGGACATGGTTGGAGGTGGTCTACAGAGAGCTCAGAAAAGAGGGTGAGAATTAGGCTGAGGTCCCTCAGAAGCTGGATGAGATCCGCCAAGGAAACAACTACGCATGGGGAAGGGCTGAATCTCAGGGAGACATGGAGGAGGGTAGGGGACGAGCACATCTCTTCCAGAAAGATGGGAAAAGTAAAGTCTCATTTCAAAGAATGGACAAAATAGTGAAAGATCACTCCTTCCTCAAAGATAAAAATGAAACATTTTAGTAAAGGCATAAAGAAATCGTGACGTGCAAGCAAAAACAATCAAGAAAGTGCAGTCCCTGATGGCACTAGTGGTAAAGAACCCATTTGCCAGTGCAGGAGATGTAAGAGCCACGAGTTCGATCCCTGGGTCGGGAAGATCCCCTGGAGGAGGGCATGGCCACTCACTCTAGTATTCTTGCTTGGAGAATCCCATGGACAGAGGAGCCTGGTGGGCTACAGTTCATGGGGCCACGAAGAGTCCGACATGACTGAAGTGACTTAGCATGCGCACACACGCATGTCTGAAAATCCCAATGCTCTCATTAAAGATAAATGTAATGTTCTCAAAAGTAAAATTTGGGGACAGTTACCATGGGCAAGTTAGAAGAGTGGACCTGGAGCTGAATAAAAGCGAAACTGATCTGCAGGGAGGGCCTAAGTGCTGTCAGATGAACCGAACATGTAGCAGGAAAATAATCACTACAACCAGAATTTCTCTCGAGAGCAGAGAAATGGAGGAATTTAACCAGGTTCAGGAATTAACAAGAAACATGTGCTGTAAGGTCAGAAGAAGGAGAGAGATTTTAACATGATGTGAGAACTTAGCCAAAATGGCCAAGTGTAGAGTCTAAGGCTGTATGTATAAGAGGGAATGGAACGAAAACAGGAAAGATCACCATAAAGACGGACAGGAAGTTGGCTGAGTGTGAAGGTGGGGAAGGAGGCACGGAAATACAACCTGTGTGCTGATTCAGGAGGCTGGACACAGCATCTCAAATTCACCAGTTTTTAACACTTTCATGTTCATTTTCAACCATTCACTTTACCTACCTGTCCCTCGAGAACATTTGAGTTTGCAGTTATTTGTCAAATTTTTCTGTCTTCAGTAGCTTAGTGGTAGAGTCCATTTGCCATTGCAGCAGGTGTGGGGAGATGCAGGTTCCTGAGATGGGAAGATCCCTGGGTTGGGAAGACCCACTGGAAGAGAGCACGGTAACCCACTCCAGCATGCTTGCCTGGAAAATCCCATGGATAGAAGAGCCCGGCTGGCTACGGGAGGCCCACAGGGTCACAAAGAGCTGGACACAATAAGCGACTTAGCATGCAAAGTGACATTCATAAGAAGTGGTTCCATGTCTCAGTCCCGCTGCCATCTCTTCCTGTTCTCTTCTCAGTCACCCGTTGTCCCAGGCTGTTTTCTAGACTTCTTGTTCCAACACACTTTGCCTTTTGTCTGCCATCTTTCCCTTTAAAATATCAAACCAGAGTGATCTCATTCCTTTCCTAAACTTTGTACTATCAATCGTTAGAATACTGTATCATCCTTTTTTATAAAAGAGCCCTTGCTTGTTTATCCAAGCCAGTGAGAGCAGAGAACCAAAGATGAGCGTGCTTTAAACCTTGGTTTTGTGTAAGAATTTGTACTACCTTTTAGTTACGCATCTGTTGGTTACACCAGGTGCCACCTCTGTGCTATTGACAGAGCAGTGATAGATATGGTCTCTACCTTCAAATAACTTTCAATCTATGGGGGAGAAATGAAATTAAATATATGCTATCTAAGCAGTGTCTTAGACAAAAGTGTTTACTGGGAGGAGTTTTATCCAAGATTGATACAATATGGACGTGACTGAAGCAACTTAGCACGCACTCACGCGGCCCCCCACAGTTGCCACTGGCCAAATGTGGCCATCAAGCACTTGAAATGTGCTTGGCTACTAAGGAACTGGATTTTAAATTAGTTTCCTTGTAATAAAATTTAAGTAGCCACATGTGATACTATTAATAACTCCCTCATCAAATGGTGCAAATCTAAAGTGCCCTCTCCCCTATGGGACAATCCTAGTGAACTTCCTGTTCGTTCACACTAGATGTATTTCTAGTGAGTGACTGTCTTTCAGGACTCAATCGTCACCTTCTCTGTGAAGTCTTCTTAATGACTCCAGGTTAAATTATTTGATCCCACTTTTTTCTTTCTGTAAGTCATTTCCCATTATATTGTTGTATATAATATTATAGTCATTTATTCTAGTAAACACATAACATATGCTACATATTATATGGGGCTTTCCTGGTAGCCCAGATGGTGAAGAATCTGCCTGTAATGCAGGAGATCCGGGTTCCATCCATGGGTCGGGAAGACCCTCTGGAGAAAGGAATGGCTACCCACTCCAGTATTCTCACCTGGAGAATTCCATGGAAAGAGGAATCTGGTGGGCTACAGTCCATGGGGTTGCAAAGAGTCAGATATGATTATATTTTACATAGATATGTAATTTTATAGCTTTATATGCTTGTGTCATGAACTCCTTGAAAAGAAAGACTATCTCTTAAGTCATTCTATAGTTTTAAAGCCAACACAGGACCTGGTACCTGTCTACTGAATCAACAAAGAAAAAAAAAAAAGTAACTGCATGCTGCTTGGATGTGACTTTGCATTATGAGAGAGAAAACAAGGTGCAGCTCTAAAACACTAGCTTCTGCTTCCTTTCACAATCCCCTCATGAGAATGGCCAAGTCCAATAATTCAGGAAGGTTCTTCATCCATAAGTTGGATGATAGAAAAATCTTGTTTTTTGTTTGTCTGGTTTGGTTTTGGTTTTTAATGAGTTGCAATTTTAGCCTTAAACACTGGGAGTTAACATGGTTAACTGGATGCATGGGCCATTTGGCTGTCACCCTGCATGACTGAAGTACAAATCATTCTAAGAACCACTCTTCTCTGAAATCTGAAATATGGTGATTTGGAGAATTCCAAATAGTGATGCATAATTTTTCAAAACTGTAGCTAAAAGGGGTGGGGGGGGGAGGTTGATACTTTGGCTAAGAGAGAGAAAAAGCAAAAAAGGTCTCTGATTTGGGCTGTAGCATGTATGTGGGTGCAGGCATCTGTTAATGGAGTAAACTGGGGGTCCCCAACCTCTAGGATCTAACCCCTAATGATCTGAGTTGGTGCTGGTATAATAATATTAGAAATAAAGTACACAAGAAATGTAATGTGCTTGAAACCTTCCCAAACCATAACCCTCCCCATCCATGGAAGAACTGTCTTCCACGAGACCAGTTCCTGGTGCCAAAAAGGCTGGGGCCTCCTGGAGTGGAGGACAGCATCGGTAAAGAGTTAGGCAGGCATACAAATTGCAGAAGAGGAGACTAATGGAGGCTTTTTCTGGTCCTGTGCATTCAGCCCACCATTCACCGCCTGTGGCTGCTCTTTTTATGAGAACTGGCGCACATTTAACTGCTATAGCTGTTGGCTTCTAGGCTTCCTTCTACCCACAGAGGAGGCATTCATTCACATTTCAGCTATCATTTCCATTAAACCATGAAAGTACTAATGGTACCTAATCTAACTGGATAAGGCACAACCAAAAAATACCCTAATTATAAGGTATCTAGAAACACAGTGGTGGTACTTATTGAAAATAACTACATTAACTGAAAACTTAAAATTTTCCTTCCTAAGTATATGGAAAAACCAAATAATCTTTGTGCAGAAAACAGGGAGTAGCAATTCCATTAAGATATTTCATAGGGGAAAAAAAAAAAGCACTAGTCCCATTTTGTCTATTTCAAGCTCCATTTTGCTCATATGGTAACTTAGAGAATCATTCAGAGAAACAGTGGGAGGAAGAAAGAGCTACATTTCCTTGGAAACTTAGATACATTTTTCTCTCCTGTTTTATCTGAGCACACAGGTGACATCTTCTTAATGAGGGTCTTCAAAAGTCTCTGCCTTTCAGAAGTGTCTCTGGTGTGCCCCCGGACAATAGTCTCTGATTTTAGCTTTCAAATATGCTCAGGATATAGAGTAATTTTTTTCACTTAACACTATTCATTGTTTTACCTGCCTTAGTGGGAATTATGGATTTGATTAATGGGCTCAAAGATTTGGTCCTTTTTAGGTTCCTTATCTCCATTCCTTCCTGATGCGTGATGTTTCCAACAGTCTCTGAATACTTGTGAATCATATCTGCAAGAGGACTTTAAAATAAAAGCAGGGTGGTTTATCCTGGCATGTGTGGTGACCACTTACATTAAATATATTCATACATATATGTCTGTGTTTAGTCATATATTTACTTCTTCATTCAGCAGACTATTCTGATTAGGCATTAAGTATGGTACTTGGAAGAATCTGTAGTGATTTTAGGCTCTACTGAATTAAATGAGATAGTGGGACTTCCCTGGTGGTCCAGTGGCTAAGACTCCATGCTCCTAATGCAAGGAGCCAGGGTTTGATCCCTGGTCAGGAAACTCAATCCCACATGCTACAGCTAAGGTCCCGTGAGCTGCAACTAAGATCTAGAGCAGCCAAAATAAATAAATATTAAAAAATAAATGTAAAAGTTACAAAAAATAAGGAGATGGTGGCCAACCATGGAGCTCCACTTTAACAGTCTCCATGGTTATGACAATGCAAATAGGTATGCAAAGTGAAATTAACTGTAGCAGGGCTTGTTTATTCTGTTTTAATTTTGGTCACCCTGTTAATCAAATAGATAATCAGGAAGCGCCTGTGTTCAGTGAGTTAATAAAAATGTATGACACATGCTCCCGATGAAGCAAACTACCAACATTGAAATCCACAGGTGCTACAAAAATAACCACAAATAACCAGGCAACTAATCCCTCATCACTGGGAGTGCAAGCTTTGAGTCAGATATGCATATTTATCACCTCAAGTGGCTCTTAAAGATGAACTAACGCTTATAGGTTTATTCAAGGCCTTGCAGAAGAAGGATTATCTAAGAACACAAAGTATTTGGGTGTGGGGAGTTAATATACATGATTTCAGTGACAGCTTCTCCCCAGTTTGTATTAACCAGTAGAAATGTGCTATTTTTGACACACGCACACCTTCATGGACAAGTAGAAAACTAGACAAGTGTTTAATCCGTGGGGTGATCAGATAAAATAAAGTCTAGTACTAGGATGGCACTAACAGCCACTCCTCGGAAAAGAGTGTATTTTTTCCTCCATTTGGGCAGCATATGAGTAAGTTCACTAAAATAAGCTGGAAAATATTCCTGACTCGTTCAAATGCAATCTGTGAGCTCCAAAAATAAATAAAGATTGCTCCTAAGAAGTCTAGAACATGATACGATGAAAAGCAGTGGTAACAGATTAAGTGCTCTCATACTCCCAAACATCTGAACCAGCCTGTTCTGCCTGGTTAACAAGAAAATAAGATGTGCACAGAGATCTTAAATTATGACTTTTCTCACAGGTCCTCAGATCCGGAATTTTAAAAATGCATTTGTTGAAACGTTAAGTAGTGGTGATAAATATGTGTGCGTATTCACTCTGAAATGTGACATTCGTTCAGTCACTCAGTCATGTCCGACTCTTTGTGACCCCATGGACTGCCATGAGCACACATTATTTCACACTTATTGATGGGCATAGGAAACACAATGTGAGAAAGTGAAAGTGTTAGCCACTCAGTTATGTCTAACTCTTTGGAACCCCATGGACTGTAGCCTGCCAGGCTCCTCTGTCCATGGGATTCTGCAGCCAAGAATACTGGAGTGGGCTGCCATTTCCTTCTCCAGGGGATCTTCCCTACCCAGGGAATGACCCTGGGTCTCCTGCATTGCAGGCCGATTCTTTACTGTCTGAGCTACCGAGGAAGCCCAGAAGAACAGAATGGTACTGCTACTACGGAAAAAGTTCCATATTCTGAGTAATTATAAAATAAGCAAATTTTGCTTAATCATAGACACACATTGGTATACACACACAAGCTCAAACTCTTTCTACCATCCCCACAACAGCACACATGATCCTTAATACAGAAGAATTCAAGCACAAATGATAGTGGGTATGAATTTGACTATAAGTTGATGACAATCAAGAAATTTCCAGAGAAACTTTAGATGTACAAGCATGCTTACTCATGTCCAACTCTTTGTGATCGCATGGATTGCAGCCTGCCCAAGGTCCTGTCCATGGGATTTCCCAGGCAAGAATACTGGAGTGGGTTGCCATGTCCTCCTCCAGGGGATCTTCCCCACCCAGGAATCGAACCTGGGTCTGTTGCATTGCAGGCAGATTCTTCACCACTGAGCCAGCTGGGAAGCCCCAAACTTTAGATGACTTTGCTTATATATGCACATATCAAGTATAGTTTTTAAGGTTCTTACTCTAGAGTCAGACAGATATAGTTACAGATTCCAGCTCTGATACTTAATAGCTATGTGACCTTTGATAGAATGTTTTCCAGCCTGGTAAGAAAATTGTGAACATAGCAAGTGTTTAATAAATATAGCCGCTGCCACCACCACCATCAAAACCATCATTATTATCAAAATAATCATCATCATTATCATAAAAAATTTGGGGGAAGAAAGAATATGATCCAAACTGCGCCTTCGGAGATGGACTTGGCAGGAATGCACAGAGTGAACTGGAGAGCCGAAGCAAACCAGAAATACTCTGGTTCTATTTAGAATATCTCTATCTTGTCCATCATCCTCTTTGCAATACCCCACACACCCACATGCACAAGAGTTAGAGTAGAAAACCTAATACTATGACACAAATGAAGTAAGGCTGGCATTGCGGCCTGAAGTGAGTAATAGCCAAGGATCCAGACAGAAGTCATAATACTCCCCATCCCCACTTTGCTCAGGAGCTCAGGACTAAAGAGCGGACAGACATATCTCCGGGCTCACACCTAGAGATCTCGCCCTCAGCATTCACTTGCGATGCTCCTCCATGGTCTCTGCTGCCTGCATTGCTGGCCATCTGTTACAATGGCATCGTGCCAGCTTACAGGATAGCTCGCCGGCTTCACAGAAGCCCCGGGGCCAAGAAATGGTTTCAACAAGAAGCCCTTATGAAACTCACAACAGTGCCTGGAGAGAACTCCTGATTGCCTCTTCTTTTCCCCACACAGTAATGCTGATGGTGATTTCTGCTTCATGACATTTTATTTCACCTGTTGATTAAACGAGTAGGGTCCCCAATCTAAATCTTGAAATCTGGAGAGGAAAAACACGAACCATGTGTAGATACCTGTGGCTGCCAAACAGACAGGTGGTGTTATTGCCTGCTTCTTGGCAGGGCTAATGGGAAGCAGCAGGGTTTCCATCAATACTCTGCGAGTGCCTCCTCTAATTCCCCAGGATTCTCCCCCCGCAACGAAACCCCCTCTTTCCCAGTCCTTATACTATCTGTAAGGTTTAGCAACAATGGCTTTGCGTAGCTCATCTTCCACCTGTGTCCACATTAATTTAAATACATACACATAAGTTGTTCTTGTAAGACACAAAGAAAGATATTTAAATACATCTGGTGTTTTGAACTGATGCATATGTGTGACTGTAATATGTTTTATCATTACATTAAAGAATATATATCCTTTAGGGCTGAGAGAACCAGAAGAATAAATGTCAATTTTAAGTAAATAAAATAAAAATCTTCAACCTAATGATCAAGAGCATTTTCAGTTTATATCCATTAGGTATTAGCATTTTTTAAAAAATAGAGAATGCATTCAAAACAAAAACACTTTAGTCCTAATAGTAAGTATTTCCATCTGGTGGACGGAAAGTGCAGTGGTGAGAGCTTAATGCCACCTGATAGGGCTCCCCAGGTGGCGTAGTGGTAAAGAACCTATCTGTAAAGGCAGGAGATGCAAACTTGATTCCTGATCAGGAAGAAGGAGGAAACGGCAACACACTCCAGTATTCTTGCTTGGAAAATTCCATGGACAGAGTAGCCTGGCGGGCTATAGTCCATGGGGTCGAAAAGAGTCAGACATGCCTGAGCAGCTGAACACGTGCACAATGGGGAAAGGAATGTTGATTTTCCAGGCTTGATTTTGACTGGTTCATTCATTCAACAGCTGGGGACCAGGTATTCGGCTTAAGGTTAATATGCAGATAGCAAGTCAGCCAGAATAGCTCTGGTCAAGAATTTTATCATCTAGTGTCATATGTGTGTGTGTATATGTGACCAGACAAACACAAAACAAAACAAAACAAAACAGAAATTCAGTGATGGGGACACACACAGGTATTATGAAAGTACTTACTCCAGCCTGGAGAGAAAAGAAAACTTCCTGGAAAAGCCCCAAAGCAGGTTTCATTAAAAGTCTGAATTCACAAAGCATAAGAACTATACATCACTTGTCGTTATCTAACTGGCTGGATGATCCTACACATATATTCATTATTCAAATTTTGCAAAAATTTCTGAGAGAGATTAAAAAGGGCCTATGAAATGGGACTAATTATTCTTCTCTGTCACCACTGGGAGAATATAAAAATCCAGAGATAAAGAAGATGGCACTGTATAAATGCAAGTTATTATCATTTATCTCTAGTAGTCGTCTGCATCTACCAAAGGATCAAACAAAGAAAAATAAGGAAAAACTACAAGAGATATAATGAGTAGTCTTTGCTCATTCATTTCAGAGATGAAGTTTTCTAGATGATCATGGAATCTTGGCACCAGCAAAGGCTCTGTGAGGGTCCTTTGTCCACCTCTCTGGCTTCTGAAGACGAGAGGAACCCCAAATGGTGAGAAACTTGCCCATTCCTTCCAGCACTACTAAGATTTTCTTCCTTTCCGGAAGCATTCTCCTCATTAAGATCCCTCCTTGTTTATATTACAGGTGGGATACAAGATAAGGGAAAAGCCACAAATGCTGACAACTGCACTGAATCCTCAAGAAACAAGCAAACGAAAGACTAAATATCCAGTTCTTCAATATAGATCATTACCATTGATACGTTTTCTTCTATATAACTCAGGTTGCTTCCTGACACTCGGTTGAGAGTAAAAGAAGGAGCTGTTTTGAAAATGTGCCTAGTCCCGGTCTAAGCAAAAGCAACTTGACAGTTTCGAGTAAGTGATAGAAAGGAAATGGACAAGATAGAGTTGGGGTGGGGAGTGGTGATATTGTATCACCGCTGACCTGAAAGAGCAGAACCTGAATTTCAGTCCCAACCTAAACCCTGCTTCACTCTGAGACTATCCACCAGGAATTCAATAGGATGTTCATTTCTTCATCTAGTATATACGTCAATTCCCAGACTCCCCTCCAGCTCGCAGCCAACCAAAATCCTGAACCAAGTGGCTCTGTCTCCATAAGCTCCATCCATAGCACTAATGGTCTTCATGGCACCGTGGAGATTTACTAATGTACGTGAGAAGCCCATAACAGATTATAAACTTCTACGGGTCAAATGCCAACGCTGTAGCTTCCATTGTTTATAACCTTTTATGTAACTCCTCATAGATAAAGAATCTTATTTAAACATGCTAAAAAAAAAAAAAAAGAGGTAGAATGATTAACTTTCCTAATAGTTCGTGTGTTTGCCTCTTTCTGTTACTGCCTAGTATTTATTTGTACTGATACTTCAGAGGCAAAATAATGAAACATGACTTTTTCTTTTTCTTAGAGTGTTCAAGAAGAGTTAAGTTCTTGGATTCCATTTGAGTCAATATGATAGGATTAGCTATTTCCCAGAAGGTGGGAGGGCAGTGAAGGAGGGATATTTCAACATCTAAATATTTGAAATGAAAACCTTGTGTATATATTCACATATAGGCATGCAGCATCCCCAAGCATGTATATATATTCTCCCTTGATGTACGATCTCAGTAAAATATCAGAGAGAAAAAAATGTCAGACATACATAGCATAGCAATCAAGGGCTAATGAAGATCCAGGTATTAAATCAATTAAGAAGTATCAAAAGCTACCTAATCATCAAGGAACAAAATTGGCACCACAATATGTAGTGAGTATGGGAAAGCCTAATTTACTAAACATACCCTGCAGTCACATAATTGCATGTAATTTTACCAGCATAATTAACTAATTTAATTACCACTTCTCAAGTGCATCAATTATTGACATTACAGAGTTTTCAGACAGCAGAATTACTGTGTGGTACATCCAGAGAATGCAAAATGCTTTGTACGCCGATTTTCCCAGTCACAGTCAACTACTGAAGAAGAATGTGGAGTTGCAGGGAGAAAATTCCTGTGGGGGAAGCCTCTGTTGGGCAGGTTGAAAGAGGGAGCACCCCCAAATGTGTCTGACGTGAGGCGGAGAAGAGGAGGAAGCCCCAAGATTATGCTCCTCAAGGCATTCTTTGCCAGGGTGCAGACAAAATGTGCAGAATCCAGGTGGGGAAAGACATAGAAGGCTCTAATTTTTCAGAAAAAATGATACAACAGCAATTCAAAGTGTGCCAAAGAAGAATACTACCAAGAAGGAAAGGAAATAAGAGAGACAGAAGTTGAGCGTTTCATTGAAGAATCAAAGCCAGCCTTGGAAAAAAAGGTTTTTCATATATAGAGAGAGATAGGTTGGTAGGTAGAGAGATTTAATAATATTGATATAAGTATTACATATATATATTTAGTAACAGTGATAAAACCAAAGCTTGCCTTTGAGAGTATCTAATATATATATACAGTTTCCCAAGTGGCTCAGCAGTAAAAGACTCTGCCTGCCCATGTAGGAGATGCAAGAGAGGCGAGTTTGATCCCTGGATTGGGAAGATCCCTGGAGAAGGAAATGGCAACCCACTCGAGTATTCTTGTCTGAAAAATACCACGGACAGAGAGTCTGGTGGGCTAAAGTCCATGGGGCTGCAAAGAGTCAGATATGCCCGAGCAAATATACACACAATAAAGGATAATATTTATTGCATTTCTATGATATCCCAGGACATCTGGGAAGTCCCCTACATCTGCTGTCTCATTTCTCCTAATGGTCCTGCGAGACAGATACTAGAGAGAACATATATAAATATATATACGTTATCCTACTTGTCAAGTCAGAAAGATGTTGTATTTCACTCTCAGATGGCTCATAGATTCACAGCTGTTTTGAAAAAATAGGCATCATCATTTAAGCCTGTTCTCGTGTCATGAACTTTGTGAACAGAGATTGCTAAACTCCAGGAGCTCTGTTGGATTTTGCGTTTCTTATCATGTCGCCCTCTTGCAGCTGACATCTGCATAGCTGCTTCATCCTAAATGGAGGTGTGAATCAGGTCTCACATTAGCGGGCTATTTTAATGAGCCCATTTAGTTGGCATAAGGGATGTGAGACTAGCACATCTCCCTTACCTTTCGAATCCTTGGATATCCATAATACGGTGCCTTTGGATTTAAATTGGGATTTTTAAGTCCTTTATTGGCTATGGGAATAAGAAAGGAAATCTTTATTACTCCAGTCTTTAGGAGTTGATTTTTTGCCTTCCTTGTAAGTGAGTTAGTCAAGCAATTCAAAAATTAACTCAAAGGAAAGGAAAACATATTTTCACTCATGTGGTTGAAAATGAGATTGCAGTCTAAAGATATGAGCCTTCTACTGGGGAAAACCTTTCAAAGCCTGGGAATAACTGGTTGCAAATTTATTGGGCCTGGTTTTACAAAGAGTCAGTATCTGAGAATCATGTTTATTTAATTTATATAATAAACTTTTTGGAACTGAGAGCTGGAGACCTAGAACTATCACCTCATCCTTGGGGCGCATCTCTAAGCAGGGCAAAGTTGTTGTGAGCATGAAGTTTCCTTTGAGCTTTCACTGACCCTAGTACATAGTGTCTTTCGGAGAAGGCAATGGCACCCCACTCCAATACTCTTGCCTGGAAAATCCCATGGACAGAGGAGCCTGGTAGGCTGCAGTCCATGGGGTCGCTGAGGGTTGGACACGACTGAGCTACTTCACTTTCACGCATTGGAGAAGGAAATGGCAACCTACTCCAGTGTTCTTGCCTGGAGAATCCCAGGGACGGGGGAGCCTGGTGGGCTGCCGTCTATGGAGTCACACAGGGTCAGACACGACTGAAGCGACTTAGCAGCAGCAGCAGCAGCAGCAGTACATAGTGTCTTTAATAACGGGCGATGCTTTTTCCCCCTTCTACCACCTATCAAAGCCCCCAGAACTTCTTTTTATCTTCTTCTACCAGAGCTTCTGGGAAACACAAGCTGGAATCAAGATTGCTGGGAGAAATATCAATCACCTCAGATATGCAGATGACACCACCCTTGTGGCAGAAAGTGAGGAGGAGCTAAAAAGCCTCTTGTTGAAAGTGAAAGAGGAGAGTGAAAAAGTTGGCTTAGAGCTCAACATTCAGAAAACGAAGATCATGGCATCTGGCCCCATCACTTCATGGGAAATAGACAGGGAAACAGTAGAAACAGTGTCAGACTTTGTTTTTTGGGGCTCCAAAATCACTGCAGATGGTGACTGCAGCCATGAAATTAAAAGGCGCTTACTCCTTGGAAGAAAAGTGATGACCAACCTAGATAGTATATTCAAAAGCAGAGACATTACTTTGCCGACTAAGGTCCGTCTAGTCAAGGCTATGGTTTTTCCTGTGGTCATGTATGGATGTGAGAGTTGGACTGTGAAGAAGGCTGAGCGCCGAAGAATTGATGCTTTTGAACTGTGGTGTTGGAGAAGACTCTTGAGAGTCCCTTGGACTGCAAGGAGATCCAACCAGTCCATTCTGAAGGAGATCAACCCTGGGATTTCTTTGGAAGGAATGATGCTAAAACTGAAGCTCCAGTACTTTGGCCACCTTATGCGAAGAGTTGACTCATTGGAAAAGACCCTAATGCTGGGAGGGATTGGGGGCAGGAAGAGAAGGGGACGCCAGAGGATAAGATGGCTGGATGGCATCACGGACTCAATTGACGTGAGTCTGAGTGAACTCTGGGAGTTGGTGATGGACAGGGAGGCCTGGCGTGCTGCGATTCATGGGGTCACAAAGAGTCGGACACGACTGAGCGACTGAACTGAACTGAACCAGAGCTTCTTTTTCTCTTCTTCTACCCTCTGTCTTGGGGCTTCCCTGGTGGCTCAGACGGTAAAGCATCTGCCTGCAATGCAGGAGACCCGGGTTTGATCCCTGGGTTGGGAAGATCCCCACCCACTGCAGTACTCTTGTCTGGAAAATTCCATGGACTGAGGAGTCTGGTAGGCTACAGTCCATGGAGTCGCAAAGAGTCGGACACAACTGAGCCACTTCACTTCACTTCACTTTCACCCTCTATCTTAAAGTGGCTTAAATTTAAGTCAATGTGTTACCTCTAACATATTGTATTATCTCTAACAGAGGTACTGAATGTAAGCTTTCTCTATGATTTTCTATGCAAAGTTTTAGATCTTTTTGAACAATTACAACTTTGTAATATGATTTCTAATGTTAATAATCAATGAGAAATGATGTTGATGGCTTGGGAGGTGAGTGGGTAGAGGGTCTGCCCTGTGCTCCTAAAACTAAATCAGATTAGTAGCACTTCTTCCACAAAAGGTTGTTTCCATTATTGAGACACATTCTTGTGACTTAAGCCCACTGAATTTTTCAGTCCTAATCCAGTTCTCTCTGAAATGTATTCATATAACCCACAGAACAGTCAATAAAATATGTCCTGCATGAGAAAAGCCTTTCAGGAATGCCTGTTATGAGAAGTTTATTAATTTAAGTCTAAGCTTCTGTCTAGAGGAAGTCCTTATTAATGAGGCTTTAAAATTAACCTCTGTCTTGGGGACCTGGTAGGCCAGTGACTAAGACTCCCTGCTCCCAAATGCAGGGATCCTGCATTCAATTCCCGGTCAGGAAACTAGATACCACATGCTGCAATATCCCAGGGGCTTCCCAGGTGGTGCAGTAGTAAAGAATCTGCCTGCCAAAGCAGGAGACACAGGTTCAATCCCTGGTCGGGAAGATCCCCTGGAGGAGGAAATGGCAACCTCCTCCAGTATTCTTGCCTGGAAAATTCCATGGATAGAGGAGCCCGGTGAGCTACAGTCCATTGGATCACAGAGTTGGATACGACTGAACAACTAAGCACATGAATGCTGCAACTAAGATCCAGCACAGCCAATTAATTAATTCACTAACCTCCATCCTCAATGCACTCAAACTAAAGATATTTACTCTTCACCTCCTGTCATCATTATATTGTCCCTTTGGTAATGTGGATCCATGGGAGCAATGTTTCAGGAAGACCAGTTAAAAAGGAAGAGGTCACTGGAGTCAGCTGGTACGAAAATAATTCAACTGGACCAAAAACACCCCTTACCATCATCAAGAAGAAGATATAGAAACAAAGGCCATATGGAAAGATGCAAGAGGTCCTGTAGAGAGAGCTAATATGTGTAAGGCATATTCCTTCCAATGGCATTCATGATCTGGAGGCATTTGGAGCTGTGCGTAAATAAGAATAACACAAGAATAAATCAATGCACTGGAACTATTCAGAAGGAGAAAACAGTTAAGAATGGTGTTCAGGGAATTCTTTGTAGAAGATGTAAAATTTTAAAGAAATCTCAAAGGACGGGATTTCACAGAGACTTAAGAATGTAGAACAAGCTTAAGAAACACCATGATCAAAAGCACAGAGGTGGGAAGTTTGTCAGGAGACAGGTGGTATCTACATGGCTAGAAGCAGATACAAAATCATGAAGGCAGTGGGGAGGGGAAAAAATATATGAGTGAGGTCCCCAAGCTGTAGTTCCAGCCTTACTACTAAGTAGTCACAAAATCCAGAAAAGCTCCTTCATTTTCCAGTTGTCAAATGATCAGGTTTAGTTGAACCATCTCTGTGTTCCTTCCCAAGACTACACAAATCCTAAGCATTGAAACTGAAGTTCACCTTTTATAGGCTAACGTGTGCTAAGTCGCTTCAGTCGTGTCTGACTATTTGTGACTCCATGGACCATAGCCCACCAGGCTCCTCTGTCCATGGGGTTCTCCAGGCAAGAATACTGGAGTGGGTTGCCATGCCCTCCTCCATGGTATCTTCCAGACCCAGGGATCAAACCTCCATCTCTCATGTCTCCTGAATTGGCAGGCAGGTTCTTTATCACTGGGGCCACCTGGGAAGCCCCTTACATGCTAATAAATATCGCTTATTTTTCATCTCTGACACACCTTCTTGTTCTTCTCCATAGCTACTACAATTTCTCATTGTACTATCTTTCCCGTGTTGAATCAGTTCATGTTATAGCAATCATACTTGTAATATCGCTGTCATTCACATATTTGAGGTGGAATTACAGCACTCCCTACAGAGGAGCTCCAAAGAGCAGTCAGCTGAGTCAAGGATGCCTACAGATTGTTTGGGCCATTCAGGTCCGGTCTTTTCTGCCAATGCTTTTCAAGCAAGTGATCTGCCTACCTGCTCTCCCTATCCTCAAAATCATAGGCTCACCCCTTACACTTAGAACTGGCTTCTGTCACCACTCAATTTAATGTAGCACAGGGAGCTCAGCTTGGTACCCCGTGGTGACCTAGATGGATAGGATGGGGGAAGATGGGAAAGGGGAGGTCCAAGATGGAGGGAATTCGGGGACTTCCCTGATGGTTAAGTGACTAAGACTTTGCATTTCCAATGCAGTGGGCCCAGGTTCAATCCCTGGTCTGGGAACTAGATCCCTCATATGCTGCAACTAAAGACTGAAGATCCTGTGTGCCGCAACTAAGACCCAGAGGAGCCAAATTAATAAATATTTTTAAAAGGCGGGAAGGGATATATGTATACATGTAGCTGATTCACTTCCATGTACATATAGCAGAAACTAAATAATATTGTAAAGCAACTATACCTCAATAAAATTTTTTAGAAGAAGATTATTGGCTACCTTCTCTGAGTTCTCTGCAGCACTGTTGATGTATAGCTACAAAAAGTGACATTCATGGCTAAGAGTTAGAATACACCCATGTTAGTCAGAACAGAGTAAGAATGATGAATTCCCAGAATTTATGAATATTACTGATTAACTCAACACCCTCCAGGACTGCAGAGAGATGTTTTTTTTTCTGATGACACTAAATATGTGGTGTCTTTACAAATACCCATCAATTATCTGATCCTCGGACACCAACCGGGTGTCTAACAATTCAATTTGATTTTGGTACTAAATACCCAGAGTTATGATCAGACCCTAAAGTTTAAGGGTTCAGTTCTACAAGACTGCTCTCATTTCAGACACTAGCAGCAATGGTGTACCCGGACTACTCACACTTCTTCCTGACTCCCTACAAATTCAGTGTTTCCAACCACCTCCCACTCAGGTTTGGTAATTCACTTGAACGACTTACAAAATTCAAGAAAGTGCTTTATTTACTAATACTAGTTTATTAGGGCTTCCCTGCTGGCTCAGCAATAAAGAATCCACTTGCAATGAAGGAGATGTGGGTTTGATTCCTGGGCAGGAAGATCCCCAGGAGGAGGAAATGGCTACCTTGCTTGGGAGATCCCATGGACAGAGGTGCCTGGCAGACGACAGTCTATAGAGTCGCAAAGAGTTGGATACAACTGAAGCAACTGAACACACAGACACTCGCTGGTTTATTATAAAGGCTGCAACTCAGGAACACGCAAAAGAAGAGATTCACCTGGCAATGTACGGTTGGCAGGGGGCCGGTGGAGGGGCGTGTCTGTGCGGGGCTTTCACAGCTTCTCCAGACGCTCCATGCTCCCACCACTCCGATGTGTTCACCAGCCCAGAAGCCCTGCAAATTCTATTGTTTGGAAATTTTCATGGAGCTTTCATTATGTAGGCATGTTTGATTAAATCATTGGCCTTTGGTGACTGAATTCATCTTCAACCCTCTCTCCTCCCAGAGATCGGAGCCAGGAGAAAGCAGTGAAATATCCAAACTTCCAATCTTATCTTGGTTCTGGTGACCGGTCCCCATGCAGAAGCTAGGAGTCCCCACCAGGAGTCATCTCACTAGCATGAAAAAAGCCACTGTTATCACTCAGATTTGCCAGGTTTTTGGAGCTCTGTGCCAGGAACCAGGACAAAGATCAAATATTTATTTTTTTATCATACCACAACTACCTTATCTAATATTACTGGGGCATGTCATGATTCTACCCCCTGGCTCTTAAATAAGCACTTCTTTCCTTTGGTCCAGGGAGAAAATCCAGGATGACTTGGGAGAAACATTGCTTATGGCCATCTCTCTATCCAGAACTGTATTCATTAGCTATTCGAAGCATGCAGAGACATAAGAAGGCTAACGGTGGTAAATCTGAATTATTGAGGATCAGTCAGAAAGAGGATAATTATTCATCATGAATCCACGGTTGTTTGGACAACACTCAGTCCTCAGCCCTCTGCTCATTTCACTCTCCTCATTTCCTTCAGATATCGTCTCATGGCAAGTTTCCACCGTGGAAATGGTGATCTGTAGGAACGCTTTCAAGTCCATCTCTCTAACCCTCTCCCTTGAACCCAGACCTTCAACATCAACTGAAAACTGTGTGCTGTGTATGTTAGTCACTCATTCTTTGTCTGACTTTTTGGGATCCCATGAACGCCTGGGATCCCAGGCTCCTTTGTCCATGGAATTCTCCAGGTAAGAATACTAGAGTGGGTTGCCATTTCCTCCTCCAGGGGATCTTCCTGGCCCGGGGTTCAAACCGGGGTCTCCTGCATTGCACGTGGATTCTTCACCATCTGAGCTACCAGGGAAGCCCAACTGTGTGTTACCTACTGAATATTACAATATCATTTCCTTCTCAACACCCCCAAAGTAGGCCTATCATCTCTCCCTGACATAAAATTCCTCCCAATGGCTTCTACTTCTTTGTTTGTGGTTAGGACAACTATGCACTTCAAACTCTCAAGTTCAAAATTTGAACACAAACTTTAACCTTTCCTTGATTCCAAATCTCATATCCAAGCAGTTATCACTCGTCAACTCTTTCTCAATAGGCATTCCTACAGAAAAATACAAATACTACATACCTCTCTTACATGGGGAATCTAAAAACCAAAACAAACTAGCTCATAAATGCAGAGAACAGATTGATGATTTCCACAGGTGGAAGTTAAGGGAGATGATGGGAAAGATGTTCAAAAAGTACAAAATTCCAAGCTATAAAATAAATAAGTCATGGGAATATAATCTTCATTATGATAACTGTAGTTAATAATGTAATGCATATTTGAAAGCAACTAACAGTAGATCTTATAAGTTCACATCACAAGAAAAAACAATGTGTAACTATGTACGGTGATGGATATTAACTAGACTTACTGTGGCAATCATTTTGTGATATAGACAGATATCAAATCATTAGGTTTTACATTTGAAACTTATATAATGTTACATCACTTACACTCCAAGTTAAAAATAAATAAAACTGAAAGGCAAGGAACTTTCCTGGTGGTACAGTGGCTAAGAATGTGCTCTCAGCACAGAAAGTCCAGGTTCAACCCCTGGTCAAGGAACTAGAACACGCATGACTCAATTATGATCGTGCATGCTGCAACTAAGACCCAATGCAGCCAGATGACACTAATAAACAAATAAAAATAAATATTTAAAAACTGAAAGGCAAGAAAACAAAAAACCAAGAAGTGCATATCATAATGAATATACTAATAAACTATAATTACTTTCTTAATAAACAGAATTATAGTACGTTAAAAAGAAAACCCACCATCCTTATATTTTCTCCTCTATTCCCATTTCTGTGGCAACCCCTAGCCATGAAGGTCAGCTGTACTCAATGCTGGAATACACTGAGCTGCCACCTTATGATGGGATCATGGCTGATCTGTCAGCAACAATTTCTCCATGTTCAGCTAACTATACCTACCACCCCAGGATTAATTTCATTACTACAGTGATTCTTTACTAAGATTTCTCCCTTCAAAATGTAATAGGGCCCATTTCCAAATTTCTCAACCTTTCCTTTAAGAGTTTGCCTAATCTTACCCTCAATGAATTTTTTAGACACTTTTTCCTACTTCTCTTATGGATGAAACCTTCACTCCAATTAGACTGCTCTCCTCCCATATCCTTGAAACCAGAAAACCAGAGTTCAAGTCCAGCTTCAGCCACCTTCCTGCTGTGAGACTTTGAAAATTCACTTCCCCCTTTGTAGTTCTATTCATCAAAAACTGGAGGTAATAAATACCATCATCTTAAGGTTGGATTGATTATATAATTAAATATCAAATATTTACACAAAGAGTTCCATAAACCCATCTATATTATTCAAATTAAATGATTTATTAGTTATTATTCAACCAGGAAATAAACTGTGCTCCACTCATTGTTTTATATCTAGCATTTCACATAGTACCTAATGCATAGGCCCTCAAAAAATATTAGCTAGGTAGAATGGCTATATAAGTAATATTATAATTGCCTTTGCTATATCCTGAGACTCATGAAGAACCTTTTCTAACACCATTTTTCCTCAGAATCTTAGGTACTTATGGTCTGTAAAACATTATCTACACTCTTATATCAGTTTCTCCCAGGCCCTGGTGGCTCAGATAGTAAAGAATCCGCCTGCAGTGCAGGAGACCTGGGTTTGATTCCTGGGTTGAGAATACACCCAGGAGAAGAGAATGGCAACCCATTCCAGTATCCTTGCCTGGAGAATTCCATGGACAGAGGAACCTGATGGGCTACATTCTATGGGGTTGCAAGGAGTCAAATATGACTAAGCAACTAACACTATATAGGCTTGCTTTGTCTTCCCAGCCAGAGCAGAGCTGAAGTGAGGGTGAAGATGTCCTTGTATCTCTTTGTATTCCTGCAGAGTGCCTATCATCTTAACAATAACTTTGAATCTCTTAGCAATACACAAACATTTCCATTTTCCTTAATTCAGTTCAGTTCAGTTCAGTCGCTCAGTCGTGCTGACTCTTTGTGACCCCATGAATCGCAGCACGCCAGGCCTCCCTGTCCATCACCAGCTCCCAGAGTTCACTCAAACTCACGTCTATCAAGTCGGTGATGCCATCCAGCCATCTCATCCTCTGGCATCCCCTTCTCCTCCTGTCCCCAATCCCTCCCAGCATCAGAGTCTTTTCCAATGAGTCAGCTCTTCACATGAGGTGGCCAAAGTATTGGAGTTTCAGCTTTAGCATCAGTCCTTCCAAAGAAATCCCAGGGTTGATCTCCTTTAGAATGTAGTTCTTTAAATTATAATGGAGGAGTGAGTGTGCATGCATTCGTGCGTTTGTGTGTGTGTGTGTGTGTGTGTGTGTGGTTGTATGTACCAGATCTAACTACGCTGGAAAGCACAAGTCACTTCTGAATTAATTGGACTCTGAAATCAAACATCTCACCCTTATTAGCAAGTATTTCCAGACACAGTGCCTTTCTCCGCTGCTAATTTGAGGAAAATACCTTACACTAACAAATCTTCATTCTCCCCATCAAAATGATGTCTAGGATGCCATCCTTGGACAAATATGCTCCTCATTAGAATTTTCTACTTGATATGTTTCCTTTATTTTTATTCCTAAACATCTGAAATATTTAGTTGTACAGAAACATGAGCCTCTCTTATGCATGGATCACAGATTTATTTATTTTCTTTGTTAGTTTAAAACTAAAGCCATTTGGAAGGGATTAAGTGATAGAACATCCAAATAGATGTTCTTAGGAGTTTTAGGGTAATGAGAAGAAGAAAAAATCTCTCTGGGCTTAGAGAGTAAGGTTAATAAAAATCAATCTCCCATCTCAAATTTGAAAATTTCATCCATACAACTGACTTCTTCACTTTAGCTTTTTACCATCACGATGACAGATTCTGCAGCAGAATCAGAACAATTTACAACATCTTGTGTCACTGTCACTGCTTTTCATTTTGTTGGGGTTGAGACTGGGAGAAGCCTGAGAGTTAATTTTAATAAGACTAATCAGCCCATCTTGAAATAGAGGGGAAGGAACAGGGACAGGTAGATGACTGTGTGTTTTGACATCAGGCCATTAACATGCAAATTGTATGCAAAAATCATATGCTAACAAGTTTGAGCCTTTGTTTGTGGTTGGACACTTTTATTTCCTTAAATGGACAACAGCCCGGATGAAGGCCTGACTCAATTCTATACAGGAAGGCACTTAGCAAGGCACTTGATATGCATAAGAAAAATATAAAATGCTCTTTGATCACTTGTTTGAACCTCTTTGGAAGAGTGGGATCCCTTTAAATTTGACTAGATTGCCTGCTCACCAGAAGGAAGCGCCGAAGCATGGCAGGGAACCGAAGCCCGTGTAATGCCCATGCTCACTGCACACAGTAAATAACAGTAGTGAGAACACAGGGCAACCAATGCAGACTGTGTCCTTCACATCACCCAGAGGCCACTGCGGAGCTCCCTGGGACAAGTAGCATTAATTATAGACTAATGATCCCATTTGCATGCACATTTTTAAAAAACAGTAGCGAACATACCCCTAATGATTGAGGATGAGTGAGATGAGGCTGCATTAAAATGCTCTGTTGAGCCTCTTATCTCATTTTTTAAAAAGACCTCTATCACCTTGGTGCTCATCAGTACACATTAACACTGGGTAACCACGCGACATGGAACATCATGCTGGTTCTCTGCAGATCTAGTCACTTCATCAACCCGCTTTTCAAGTGTTTCCTCTCTCTATAACCTCTTCTGATCATCAGCTCAAGATTTTGGTGAGCAGTACCAATAAAGCATAAAATAACTTAAAAAAAATTTTTTTTTGATGTGGACCATTTTTAAAGTCTTCATTGAATTTGCTACAACATTGTTTCTATCTTATGTTTAAGTTTTCTGGCCGTGAGGCATGTGTGATCTTAGCTCCCCAACCAAGGATTGAACCCAAACCCTCTGTATTAGAAGCCGAAATCTTAACCATCAGACCCCAGGGAAGTCCCCAAATATAATAACTTTTGATGTAAATGAGAAGACAAAAATAAAGAAATTTTGATGTAAGTGGAAAGTGTTACATAAATAATAAACCAAGCATCATTTTGTATGTATATCAGGAATATGTTCAGGAACAATAAAGTATCAGTTTGTGTAATCCAGGCAATTATCAAACTGGAGGACAACAAGGAAAAAATCAGTTCAAGAAAGTGGCTTAAAGCCATGGAGGGTCTTAGTACTGTTAAGGGCTCAAGAATAAACTTCACGGCCTCAGAGGAGGGCATCAGCCAAACCAGGAGCTGAGGTTTTGCAGCTTACAAGGGCCAGGGAACCCTGAACTGAACTTGGTTTCCATAGGATTTCTCTGTCTACTGTTGAAAGAAATGATGGTCAGCCAGGAGGCCTTTGATGCAGAGCTCTTTGTTTTTTGAATCGAGAAGAGTCAGGCAGATGGACAGCTTGACATCTGTTTAAAAGTTTCTCATTTTCACGGGACTTCCTTGGTGGTCCAGTGATTAAGAATCCACCTTGCAATGAAGAGGACATTGAGTCGGGAAGGTCTCCTGGAGAAGGAAATGGTAATCCACGCCAATATTCTTGCCTGGGAAATCCTTGGACAGAGGAGCCCGGCAGGCTACAGTTCATGGGGGCTGCAAAGGGTCAGACGCAACTGAGTGACTGAGCATGCAGCCACGGGGAACTAGGATTCCACATGCCGCAGAGCAGCTAACCGCACACGCATCAACTACAGCAAGCTACCGAGCCCTGTGCCCCAACTACGACCCAATGCAGCCATAAATAAAGCAATACACTATTTTCTAAAACAGTTTTTCCTTTTTGTAAATTCATTTTATAAGACATATTATATGGACTCTTTTTATTTCATTTGACTCATGCTCATATGTTGTACAGAGCATCTTTGAAACAAAAGAAAGTGCCGATTCTAAGCCCATTTAGGGCAGCATCTCCCACTCTGACTCTACTTCCCACAATCCTTTTATAATACCATTTTTCAAAAAATGCTTCTCTCATGAGATAAAATTAAACTTCATTTAGGAAAAGAAAACTTCAACCCCTGATTCTCCTCATAGCAAATATCAATATTTTAAAGTCCTCCCAATATTAAAAAAACTGGAGACTGAATGGACAGCAGCTTAAATATTTACAACCTCCAATTTCAATAAGGTGTCTTAATAAAAGTTACGGCATCAGGAATGAAGCTCTGTGAGGTCCTGGAGTTTTTATAGGAGGTGTTAAGCTGTTTCAGGATCACTTGGCTGGTCCATGATGTGGTTTAAAGAGGTCTCAGGAGATCAAAATAAAAGTCCCTTATAAATAAGGTATAAGAAAGTATGTTAATGGAATATTTACAACTGAAAAAAAGCCATCACAATCATCTACTTACTCTATGTCCTTATTCTGAAGATGAAAATGCTGGGATCTAGAAATTATTACTTTACCAAGAATTACAAAGCATATTAATGACAGACTAAGAACTAGAATAGAGGTCACGTGACATGCATTCCAGAGTCTGGGGTTGTTTCTCTTCCCTCATGTGAGACAGGTTATAATAAATGTTTTCACAGGACACTGGAGTTGGGAAAGGTCATGTTCAGTGTTTCACAGAATATGATGTGGGCAGTTCTTACAAGCTTTGCTGCGGATATTCCTCTGCCTGTGTGAAATAGGCATTAGGGCCTCATACAGGAGGTACATTGGAGCTTATTATGAATTATATGAATGATAACATTTTATATTGCTGTAGGTTTATGCCTTTATCAAACTACTTCCATGAGCTTCATTCATTCACTCTATTTCATAAGTAGCATGCCCTTTGCTAAGCCTACATTATTTTAATTAATTTTCATACCAAGCCCATAATGCAGATGTGATTAGTCTATTTTACAGACAAGAAATGGGCCAACAGGGATAACATAACCTGCCCCAGGTAACTCTTACTGGCCAACAACAGAACCAGGTATCAAACCCCAATCTCTCTGACTCCAAAGCCCACGTTCTCAACCCTGTTACTAGGCAACTTCCACAAAGACATGCATGTGCGTCCACCTGGCTTGGTTTATCTAATCATCACGGGGCTTCTCTGGTGGCTCAGTGATAAAGAATCCTCCTGCCAGTGAAGAAGATGTGGGTTCCATCCCTGGGATGGCAAGATCCCCTGGAGGAGGAAATGGCTATCCACTTCAGTATTCTTGCCTGGGAAATCCCATGGACAGAGGAGCCTGGTAGGCTACAGTCCATGGGGTCTCAAAAGAGTTCGACACAACTTAGCAACTAAACAACAACAACAAATCATCACAAAAGTACCAGAAGGTCTAGGGTATGTAACCAGTTCAGTTCAGTTCAGTTGCTCAGTCGTGTCCGACTCTTTGCAACCCCATGAATTGCAGCACGCCAGGCCTCCCTGTCCATCACCAACTCCTGGAGTTCACTCAGATTCTCGTCCATCAAGTCAGTGATGCCATCCAGCCATCTCAACCTCGGTCGTCCCCTTCTCCTCCTGCCCCCAATCCCTCCCAGCATCAGGGTCTTTTCCAATGAGTCAACTCTTCGCATAAGGTGGCCAAAGTACTGGAGCTTCAGCTTCAGCATCATTCCTTCCAAAGAGATCCCAGGGCTGATCTCCTTTAGAATGGACTGGTTGGATCTCCTTGCAGTCCAAGGGACTCTCAAGAGTCTTCTCCAACACCACAGTTCAAAAGCATCAATTCTCCAGCACTCAGCCTTCTTCACAGTCCAACTCTCACATCCATACATGACCACTGGAAAAACCATAGCCTTGACTAGACGGACCTTAGTCGGCAAAGTAATGTCTCTGCTTACAGATCATTTATACAGTCAACCAATACGTGTGAGAGCCTACTGTTTCCTAGCAATCTTCTACTCAAGGAGGTACAAGGATGAATAAGATGCAAAATATTTCTGTACCCTCATGGAGATTACTTTCTAGCACAGAAAACAGGCTATAAGCAAGCAAGGGTGTAAATATATAACACAATTTCAGGTAAATGCCAAGAAAAAGCTAAACAGAAAAATGGGATAGAACAGCACTGGGAGAAGAGAGGGGCATATTTTAAATACGGAGGTCAGGGAAGGCATTCTGATGGGTTATATCAAAGGAGAAAACTTCATCCTGAGAAGGAGTGAATTACATAAAAATCTGATGAAAGGAATCTTTAGAAGACAATGGTTAACCCAGTCACAGAAAAATTAAGTCACCTAGTCTCAAGTCATGCAGCTGGGCGTTAATTCCAAGCTTCCCAGTAAAAAGTCTCATCTTTTTACTGCAACACAGATGAGGTTCTCAGGTCAACCTTAGACCAACCAGTCATAGCAAGTCCATTTCCTCTCATTGTATACAATTGCATTTAAAAATTTTTTCATACAGAGACAAATAAAAGGAAAATATGTTTTCCCTTTTGTCAGCTTTTGCCATCCCATGGGCTGTACCGGCCAGGCTTCTCTGTCCATGGGATTTTCCAGGCAAGAATACCAGAGTGGGTTGCCATTTCCTTCTCCACAGGAAGATCCGGACCCAGGGATGGAACCCAGGTCTCCTGCATTAACAGTTCAATTCAGTTCAGTCGCTCAGTCGTGTCCGACTCTTTGCGACCCCATGAATCGCAGCACGCCAGGCCTCCCTGTCCATCACCAACTCCCGGAGTTCACTCAGACTCACGTCCATCGAGTCCGTGATGCCATCCAGCCATCTCATCCTCGGTCGTCCCCTTCTCCTCCTGCCCCCAATCGCTCCCAGCATCAGAGTCTTTTCCAATGAGTCAACTCTTCGCATGAGGTGGCCAAAGTACTGGAGCTTCAGCTTTAGCATCATTCCTTCCAAAGAAATCCCAGGGTTGATCTCCTTCAGAATGGACTGGTTGGATCTCCTTGCAGTCCAAGGGACTCTCAAGAGTCTTCTCCAACACCACAGTTCAAAAGCATCAATTCTTTGGTGCTCAGCCTTCTTCACAGTCCAACTCTCACATCCATACATGACCACAGGAAAAACCATAGCCTTGACTAGACGGACCTTTCTTGGCAAAGTAATGTCTCTGGTTTTGAATATGCTATCTAGGTTGGTCATAACTTTCCTTCCAAGGAGTAAGCATCTTTTAACTTCTGGCTGCAATCACCATCTGCAGTGATTTTGGAGCCCCCAAAAATAAAGTCTGACACTGTTTCTCCATCTATTTGCCATGAAGTGATGGGACCAGATGCCATGATCTTAGTTTTCTCAATATTGAGCTTTAAGCCAACTTTTTCACTCTCCTCTCTCACTTTCATCAAGAGACTCTTTAGTTCTTCTTTACTTTCTGCCATAAGGCTAGTGTCATCTGCATATCTGAGGATTGATATTTTTCCCAGCAATCTTGATTCCAGCTTGTGCTTCCTCCAGCCCAATGTTTCTCATGATGTACTCTGCATATAAGTTAAATAAGCAGGGTGACAATATACAGCCTTGACGTACTCCTTTTCCTCTTTGGAACCCGTCTGTTGTTCCATGTCCAGTTCTAACTGTTGCTTCCTCCCCTGCAGACAGGTTTCTCAAGAGGCAGGTCAGGTGGTCTGGTATTCCCATCTCTTTAGAATTTTCCACAGTTTATTGTGATCCACACAGTCAAAGGCTTTGGCATAGTCAATAAAGCAGAAATAGATGTTTTTCTGGAACTCTCTTGCTTTTTCAATGATCCAACGGACATTGGTAATTTGATCTCTGGTTCCTTTGCCTTTTCTAAAAGCAGCTTGAACACCTGGAAGTTCACGGTTCGTGTATTGCTGAAGCCTGGCTTGGAGAATTTGAGCATTATTTTACTAGCGTGTGAAATGAGTGCAATTGTGCAGTAGTTTGAGCATTCTTTGGCATTGCCTTTCTTTGGGATTGGAATGAAAACTGACCTTTTCCAGTCCTGTGGCCACTGCTGAGTTTTCCAANACCATCTGGAAGTTCATGGTTCATGTATTGCTGAAGCCTGGCTTGGAGAATTTTGAGCATTACTTAACTGGTGTTTGAGATGAGTGCAATTGTGCGGTAGTTTGAGCATTCTTTGGCATTGCCTTTCTTTGGGATTGGAATGAAAACTGACCTTTTCCAGTCCCGTGGCCACTGCTGAGTTTTCCAAAATCGCTGGCATATTGAGTGCAGCACTTTCACAGCATCATCTTTCAGGATCTGAAATAGCTCAACCGGAGTTCTATCATCTCCACTAGCTTTGTTCATAGTGATGCTTCCTAAGGCCCACTTGACTTCACATTCCAGGATGTTTGGCTCTAGGTGAGTGTGAGTGATCACACCATCATGATTATCTGGGTCGTGAAGATCTTTTTTGTACAGTTATTCTGTGTATTCTTGCTACCTTTTCCTAATATCTTCTGCTTCTGTTAGGTCCATACCATTTCTGTCTTTTATTGAGCCCCTCTTTGCATGAAATGTTCCCTTGGTATCTCTAATTTTCTTGAAGAGATCTCTAGTCTTTCCCATTCTATTGTTTGCCTCTATTTATTTGCACTGATTGCTGAGGAAGGCTTTCTTATCTCTCCTTACAATTCTTTGGAGTTATGCATTCAAATGGGTATATCTTTCCTTTTCTTTGTTTTTCGCTTCCCTTCTTTTCATAGCTACTTGTAAGGCCTCCTCAGCCATTTTGCTTTTTTGCATTTCTTTTTCTTGGGGATGGTCTTGATTCCTGTCTCCTGTACAACGTCATGAACCTCTGGCCATAGTTCATCAGGCACTCTATCAGGTCTAATCCCTTAAATCTCTTTCTCACTTCCACAGTGACAGTGACAGTGAAGTCGCTCAGTCGTGTCCGACTCTTTGCGACCCCGTGGACTGTAGCCCACCAGGGCTGCTCCTCGTCCATGGGATTCTCCAGGCAAGAATACTGGAGTGGGTTGCCATTCCTTTCTCCAGGGGATCTTCCCAACCCAGGGGTCGAACCCAGGTCTGCTGCATTGCAGGCAGAGGCTAATTTTCCAAATGCAGTGTGTATTTCACACTAAAAGTACATCTCAATTCAAACAAGCCATATGTGACTAGACTTCTTGAAAACTATTTCTTCCTACTATTATGCTTATGAGTGTTTTTTTTACGATATACATGAGTGTATATTGTATTTGTTTTTGAAACTGAAGTGTCTTGCTCCATTCAAGCCAAAATTGGAAGAAAATTCAGTCTGAGGCATTTTATGGGGACCTGCCCTCACTTTCCTGAGATTATCTGAGTACTCTGGGCTGAGGCAGTCTGAGAACTGTGGACAGGGGGAGCTGTGACTCCCCACAGGTTGCTCGCTGCCCACAGTCACTTGGCACACCAAGGGATGGCTCTTGCGACAGACCCCACACTTTCCAAGCTAAAGTCAGAGCCAGGATCTTCACTGCCACACTCAAAGCCACATGTTTGGTGACCTGACCTCGGGTGTCCCCACTGCCTCTCCTCAGAGGTTCTGCCACCTCCTGGGGCATTCCTGGGACATGGGTACCAGTTGCCAAGCACTTTCATCTCTCTGGGACAACCCAACAAAATACACTTTTGCCAGACTCCGGACACCAAGGCAGTCTCTTCCCTCCACTACTCCTTCTCACACCCTAAAACTCCCAGGAGAATTTATTAAAACACAGATTGTAGGTCTCTACCACAGAGATTCTGCTTCAGTCAACCTGAAGCAGAGCCCCCCCACCCTGAGGTGGGGCTAGAGAATGTACAGTTCTTTTTTATTATTATTTCTTTATCTAGCTGTACCCAGTCTTAACTGCAACATGCAGAACCTTTAGCTTCAACGTGTGGGATCTAGTTCTCCAACCAGGGATTGAACATGAGCCCCCTGCATTGGGAGTGCAGTCTTAGCCACTGGCCCATCAAGGAAGTTCCAGAAAACGTACATTTCTTTTTGTCATATATTTATTTATTTCACTGTGCCGAGTCTTAGTTGCAGCACACAGCATCTTTAGTTCTACCACATGAACTCAGTTGTGGCAAGCAGGATCTAGTTCCCTACCAGGGATGGAACCCAGGCCCCCTGCCCCGAGAGCACAGAGTCTTAGCCACTGGACCACCAGGGAAGTCCCCCGAGACTGTACCCTTCTAACAAGCTCCTGGGTGATGCCGCTGGTCCCTGGACCCACTCTTGCAGTAGCACTGCTTATGTTACTTTTGCTTAAAGGGGAGAAAAACTTACCTTCTCATTCTTTTTGTGGAAGACTGCAGGTCTGCAAAAAGGACAGGACCCCAATTAACTTTTCAATAACTCACACTGTTACACTAGTGAAAACAGAAGAGGCAGAAATAACAAAGGAAATTTTATTTCCTGAAACACAGGTGTGGAATGCTTCTCTGAAGGGGGCCTCCTCTACTGGCGGACCTCCTAACCACTGTTGCCACCCCATACCAGATCTTGGCTTATAAACCCACTCTCAGGTAGAACAGCTGCAAAAGGAATAGTTGAGAAACTTTTTATAGGCAAGTCTAGGCATTTCCTTTTCAGCCCCAATTAACTAGCCAGAACGAGAATGCTCAGCCGCCCTGGCCCACAATACAGTCCACACAAATACTCATTGTGTTGCAAAGAGTGTCTCTCATAGCATCAAGAATTTCATATAGAGTGTGTGAGGGGAAATGAGGGAAAGAAAGAAAGTACATCTATGTATAACACATTTCAAAAACCGAGAACTATTTCTCTTGCCCTCATGCATTTTTCACATTTTTTATTTCCTACATAACACTATAATCCTGTATATATTTGCCCTCTGCTTTCCACTGCAATACCCTGATAAGGCTATATTTTTTCCTTGGTTTTCTGCTGGCTTTTGGCAAAGAAGTAGCCTGGACTCTTAGGAAAAAACACATTTATCTCTAATACTTCTTTTCATAACCTGCACCTTCACCAAACCTCATTTCAAAACCTAGTCCATGGATTCTGCAAAAAATATGAAAGAAGCACATTGTCGTGCAAGGAATCAATGGATTTGGGCAGAGACAACATTATAGTATTTGGCAAAGCTTGTTTCTTCCCACCCTCGTACCCACATTTTCATAAGAAAGCTAGGAAAACCAGAAACAAGAGTGTGTTCTGGAGGTTACTTAAAGGAAGTGACTTATACATCAGCTCAGTCACAAGTAACTGTTTTCTTTAACGTAAAATAATCTTGAGATGCTCTGGGGAGACAGCTCTGCACTTAGAAGCTGTGTAAACAAACAACCTGGAAAATGTTAACATGACACCCAGGCTAGGTAGATACCCAAGTATTGAAGGGATGCCTCGAAATTACCATGGAACCTTAAAAGGAGTAAAGGAGATGGAGAAATACCAGCAACAATAACCACTATTCACCTAGAGCGATCCTAGGTTACTATGACAGTGTGATCTCCAATTCAGTCTCATTGAAGATACATCTGGAAAGAGAAAGAAGGAAGTCCTTCCTTTATCCTATCCAGAGGCTACACTCAGTTTAGATATGCGCATGCTAAGTCACTTCAGTCGGGTCCAGGTCTGACTCTTTCCAACCCCATGGACTGTAGCCCGCCAGGCTCCTCGGTCCATGGGATTCTCCAGGCAAGAATATTGGAGTGGGCTGCCATGACCTCCTCTAGGGGATTTTCCTGACCCAGGGATCAAACCCGCATCTCTTGTGCCTCCTGTATTGGCAGATGGGTTCTTTACCACTGGTGCCACCAGGGAAGCCTCAGTTTAGATATCCTGGCAGGCAAATTCTGCACGTTCCCTTTTTCGGCAGCCTCTATCGTAAGAATGTATCTGGCCGGTTAGCTCAGTTGGTTAGAGCGTGGTGCTAATAACGCCAAGGTCGCAGATTCTATCCCTGTACGGGTCAGATTTTGTGGTGACTACCGTTAGCTACTCCCTAGTGGCTCAGATGGTAAAGCGTCTGCCTACAATGCGGGAGACCCGGGTTCATTCTCTGGGTCAGGAAGCTCTCCTGGAGAAGGAAATGGCAACCCACTCCAGTACTCTTGCCTGGAAAATCCCATGGATGGGATCTCTGGTAGGCTACAGTCCGTGGGGTCGCACAGGGTTGGACACAGTGAACGACTTCATTTCACTTCATTATAAGAACACCAGGTATCACAATGCATCATTCATTCACCCATTCTTCGACCCTTCTCTCCCCTTTAGTCACAGTTACAGGAAAATTTTAGATGGGTCAAGTAATTCAGTTTTGCTCAACAACCTGGATGAGACAGAGTTGTTATCTATTTAAGAGAAAACAATATTTTCAATACTTATGGTCAATAAAATAACCTCCACAAACGTGAAAGCAAACACAGGAAAATATAGCTTTCAAAAAGGAACAAGTAGAATCATTTCCCCTGGCACATCAGTGTAATTTTTTCTCTCCCAATGACAATCAAGACTACAAATCCTCTCTATATGTGAGAAAATGGAGCTGGGGATTCTAGTCACCGACTTGCTAATTAATACTTGAACCAAGAATGCTCTGCTAGAGATATTAGAAATCAAGTTCCCTGCAGGACTGGCGCCTTGTTTTTAACCCAAGGCAATGATGCCTCGGCATACTGCTCTGAAGGTTTCATTACTGTCTGCTGCGTCTTCATTCTCCTCTGGAACGTCTCCAATTTCCCCAGAAACACAGGTGGTCTTTTGAATAAACAGAGCTAACATATTGAGCTCCATAAGCTCTATGATGATATGCGTTTCTCTCATTCACAGCTGCTGCTTGCACAGTTGGAATACTGTGCAACTATGAGGTGGCTACTTAGTGAGCTGGAGGTTGCTATTCAGGGGATAAATTCATAGAAAGGCATCTTCAGGTAAAGAAGGAACAGAAAATAGCAAGCGGGGCCCCACAGGGATCTGTACATTTTTCATTATCTATGTGAGGGAAATGAAAACATGTGTTGAGGGATTCTTTGAAGAATTTGATGGCATTCATCCTACTTCAGAAGCATCCCATGCTGAGCAGATTTCATTCTATCATGAAATAATTGGTACAGAGGGCCTTGAATAGGCATGCCCTATACTTCCGGCATTTAATAAAAGTCAAATGGTAGCTGTAATGAAATTATTTTTACCACTTATCATTCATGAAGACTAAAGGTGTTTGAGGAATTCATGGGCTAACATTGATAAAACATGCATTTCACAATGACACCAGTGTCAGTGTTCAAAGGTTTAAATAACACAAACAGAGTCAAACACCCAAGCAAGGACAATGGTGTTTATACTGCAAAGTTCTGACACCTCACTTCGGGCAGAGCAATCTTGAAATGTTCTCAGCTGTAATTTCTCTCCGAATGTAAAATCAACCATGAAGACTTCCAATAGCTTTACTTACTGAAGGGCACCTTATTATTTACAACAACTCAAGGAAATGCTTTAGCAAATGAGACAATGTTACTTTATGCCAAAAGATGGAGGAGACGTCTAATGACAAAACCGAAAACAACAACAAAAACCAACTATTGATAACACAGAGGTAAACTTTTTATCAAGGGTTCTAAAATGACAAATGAAATCTAAACTGGACTTTTTATTTAAGAGGGTGGTAAGCCTAGAATAAAATCTTCTTTTTCATAAGACTCATAAAAATGATAGAAAAGAGCTAGAGAAAAATGATTAGACACATATTTATGCTTGGAAATGAAAGAAGAGTATCTCCATAGGTTAGAAAGACATATCTCAAAACAGGAAACAAATAGAGAGCTACTGTGTTGTTTTTTTTTTTAAAAAGACCAATGCTTTCAAAAGACTATACTGCTATAAATGAAAACATCTGCATATATGTGTGTGTGTGTGTATGTTTCTGTGAGTGTACATTTGCAAGAGAGATTTTATCAAACACGCCATCTAGTTGTTTGCAATCAAAGGCTCGTTGATAATTTGAACTCAAGTTCTCAAGATTTGGGTTAATGCTCCTACTGGATGGTCTTTTAGGAGGTCATATAGAATCCATGATGGGCAAAGAAGTCATTCTTGAAAAATGAAAACACAGCAACAAGAGATGAAGCATTGGAAATCTAACATGTGAAGGAGGGAAACAGGATGTGCTTATGGAAGAGTTTAAACAGGAAAGAATAGAAATAAATGGGAAAACGTGAAGATGTTTTTAATACGTATACTTAGTACCCAGGAAGACAGAAATAGTTATTTGTTTTTTGCAGAATATGAAAAATATGCTATTGACTAATGCCTAAAACACATGAAGCACACTATGATGTTAGCCATTATTTTCTTCACTATAACTGGTTTCATGAAGGCAGAAATTTTTTTTATTTATCACTATATTCTCCAGCACCTAGTCTTATATATGTAGCAAAACCTGAACAATTAATTTTTAGGTAAAAATAAATTAGATAATTGCATATGTGAAAGAAGAACTAAACAAGAGTAGTGGTTATGAAACAAGAACAAGTTCTTATTTAGAAAAACTCATTAGGTATCTTGGATGTGAGAGAAATAATGATTGAAATAAAAAAGAAAACCTTCACAATCAGTGTATCACAAATGGTCATTGCTCTAGAGAGATTCACCTCACAGTAACAAGAGCCTAGAAAAAACTTACTCTTGAAGGTACTATTGATCCCATGCAAGGTAGGAGCATTTTCCAAGAGAGCCTGCTGAGAAATAAATGTGGGTGTAGCTTGGCATACAGGGGCTGGGGTTTCTGAGGCTAACATCTAAGGAGTCATTAGGAACTTAGGAGTATTAGGAATAAATTAGGAACATGTAGGAATTTAGGCCAGGATAGCCAGGGGCTGAGGCCACAGAGCTGAAGAAATGTGCTAGAGAAGAAGGGACATTGTTTTAATGAACCAGAGAGAAAATAATATGATGGAATCCTGAGGTATGTAAGTCTGAGAAAAGTCAATCAGAGATAACATGTCTTAAAGCCCTCGTCTTATTTAAGATGTAGATGAAAGTATTGTTTAGCTTTTGATTTTATTATGCTTAACATGCCTGGAAAGTTTCAGTGCTAACCAATAAGAGAGATTAAGTATGATGTATAATTTTGAATGAGAGAAAAAAAATGAGAATAAAAAAAGATCAGATATATTCAATACAAAAATGGTAAGAGAAGGACTTTGCTGGTGGTCCAGTGGTTAAGATTCCATGCTCTCAATGAAGGCATGAATTCTATCCATGGGGCCTGGGTTCAATCCCTGCTCAGGGAACTAGATCCCACATGGGGCAGCTAAAAGAGCTCACATGCCACAACTAAGACCTAGTGCAGCCAGATAAATAAATATTAAACATATATATATATATATATATGTTTATATATATATATATAGTAAGAAGAAAGAGAAATGGGGCAAGAAGACATTAATAGGAAAAGTTCATAAGAACAACAGTCAAGATAACCAAATGAACTAAATTCAAAGGTTTAAGGAAAAAAGAGTCACATTGGATTTAATAAGTATGTGAGTCCTAAAGGACTCAGCCCAATTAAGACCAAGTGATCAATTCACAAGGGATTCCCAGGCGATGCAAATAAAGAATCCGCCTGCCAAGCAGGAGATGCAGGTTCGATCCTAGGTCTGGAAGATCCCCGAGAGAAGGAAATGACAACCCACTGCAATATTCTTGCCTGGAAAATCCCATGGACAGAAGAGCCTGGTGGGCTACAGGCCATGGGGGGGTCACAAAAGAGTTGGGCACGACTTAGCAACTAAAAAACAACAATCAACTCAGAAACAATATTACCCAAATCACTGCTGTTAGCATCAGCAAACAAAAACAAGAAATAACAGATTTAGACTCATAAAAACTGCAGATGTTTGACTCACTGGAGATTTTTCACAGCTTCATGAAATGATTTAACAAGTAAAATATTTGAAAATATTTGATATAAAGTTGAGTATTCAGCAAGAAATTATTGGCAATAGAAAAAATACTAGAAAAAAATCTCCTAGAAATTAAAAAATGTATTTGTTGCAATAAAAAATTATCTGGATGACCTAAACATCAGTTTTATGTAATAAGGATAGAACTGGTTAACTGAGAGATATATCCAAAAATTTTGTCTGGAATATAACAAAAAGGGAATAAGGAGAAGAGAAAATACAAAAAAGAATTTAAAAGACTGCAACATAAAATTATAAGCCCCGCATAGACAGCATAAAGGGATTTTTTCTTGGCCACCACCTTCATCTGTAAGATCTTAGTTCTCTCACCAGGGATCAATCCTTCACCCCCTGCATTAGAACCTTAGAGTCTTACTGCTCTAAGGGACCTCCAGGGAAATCCTCAGACAGCATGACAGGAATGGAGGAAAGGCAATATTTTATCTCTCAGAAAAGATTAAAAAACAGATCCATAGACCTAGTAAGGACAACTTGTCCCAAACAAGATATATCAAAAGAAATTCCCTAAGGCATATCTTAATAAGACTAGAAGACTTGGGGATCAAGAAAATATCCTGAACACCCAGAGAGAAAAGACAAGATCATATTTTGTTTAAGATAAAGATTAAGTTTTTGTGTGTGTGTTAAACATGCATGATAAAATTTCAATGGTAATCAAAAAGAGATTAAAAGTAGTGTATACATTTGAAGAGGAGAAAAAATTGAGCCTGAAAAAGTGACCAAATATATTAAATTCAAAAATGGTAAGATAAAAGAAAAATGATACAAGCAGAAAATAATTGAAAAAGTCCAAATATTTTAAGAACCAGAATAACCAAATGGGGGGCTTCCCTGGTGGCTCAGTGGTAATTATTATGTACGTGTGCTCACTCTCATCCAACTGTTTGCGACGCCATGGACTGTAGCCCATCAGGGATTTCCCAGGCAAGAATACTGGAGTGGGTTGCCCTTTCCTCCTCCAGGGGGTCTTCCAAACCAAAGATGGAACCCATGCCTGCTGCATTGCAAGCAGATGCTTTACTGGTGCCTGCTAATGCAGGAGATGCAAGTTCAACCCCTGGTCCACGAAGATCCCACATGCCCACATGTCTCAGAGTAACTAAGCTCACAGGCCACAACTATTGAGCCTGTGCTCTAAGCCTGGGAAATACAACTATAGAGTCCACATCCCACTACTACTGACACCTGCTGTTCCTGTGAGCCTGTGCTTCACAACAAGCTCAGTTGGTAAAGAATACGCCTGCAATGCAAGAGACCCCAGTTTGATTCCTGGGTTAGGAAGAAAATCTGCTGAAGAAGGGATAGGCTACCACTCCAGTATTCTTGGGCTTCCCTTGTGGCTCAGCTGGTAAAGAAACATCCCACAATGCGGGAGACCTGGGTTTGATCCCTGAGTTGGGAAGATCCCCTGGAGAAGGGAAAGGCTACCCACTCCAGTATTCTGGCCTGGAGAATTCCATGGACTGTATAGTCCATGGGGTTGCAAAGAGTCAGACACAATGGAGCGACTTTCACTTTCACAACAAGACAAGCCACCTCAGAGAAAAGCCCGTGACCACAACTGGAGAGCAGCCCCCACTCTCTGCAACGAGAGCAAAGCCCGGGCAGCACAGCCAGAAATAAATGAATAAAAGTCTGAAAAGAAAACAAATAGCCGAATGGGCTATATTCATAATTTTGTTTTGTTTGGGCCGCACCACAAGGCATGTGGGATCTTTGTTCCCTGACCAGGGATCTAACCTGAGCCCCTTGCAGTGGAAGCAGGGAGTCTTACCCACTGGATTGTCAGGGAATTCCCCAGAGTATATTTTTTAAAAAATCAGTCATATTGGATTTAACAAATGTCAGTTTTTCCATTGCTAAAGACAATCAGTCTCCCAGAATTTCCTCCCAAAATATAATGAAACAACTATATAACTAGGAAAACTTGACACTAAACTGTGCCCTAGCTATTAACATTTATATCTATCTACTAAGGTTCCCATAATAAAATACCACTGACTGGATGGTTTACACAACAGAAATTATTTCTCAAAATTGTACAGGCTGGATGTCCCAGAACACCGTCTAGAGGGTGGGAGTGGAGGTGCATTTTTGGGTGGGAGCTCTCTTCCTGGTTTGCAGACAACAGCTTGTCTTTGCATATCCTTTCCTCTGAGCCCACATGGAGAGAGAACAAGCACTCGTGTCTCTTGTTCTAAGGATACTAATCCCATAGCATCAGGGACCGACCAATATGACCCAATTTATCCTTATGTACTTCCCAGCTTCAAATACAGCCACCCTGTACTTTGTCAACAAAGGTCCATCTAATTAAAGCTATGGTTTTTCAGTGGTCATGTATGGATGTGAGAGTTGGACTATAAAGAAAGCTGAGTGTCAAAAAATTGATGCTTTTGAACTATGGTGTTGGAGAAGACTCCTGAGAGTCTCTTGGACTGCAAGGAGATCCAACCAGTCAAACCTAAAGGAGATCAGTCCTTAATATTCAATGGAAGGACTGATGCTGAAGCTGAAACTCCAATACTTTGGCCACCTAATGCGAAGAGCTGACTCATTGGAAAAGACCCTGATGCTGGGAAAGATTGAAGGCAGGAAGAGAAGGGGACGACAGAGAATGAGGTGGTTGGATGGCATCACCAACTCGATGGACATGAGTTTGAGTAAACTCCGGGAGTTCATGATGGACAGGCTGGCCTGGCGTGCTGCAGTCCATGGGGTCACAAAGAGTTAGACAGACTGAGCGTCTGAACTGAAATAAACTGAAGATTCACTCCAGCAAAAATATCATGCCCACCCCAAGGCTCTATGAGTTAGCTCCATCCCCTGGGCAAGGGGCAATGTCATCTGAGCCCTTGAAAATGAAGAGGCCCCTGATTTGGAACAGAGGAGAAGCTAACCTTGCTTCCTGGGTCTGTGTTGATAGTGTCAGTTCTGTTGAACTCTGAATCACTTCTGGGGTCATTCTTCCTGTTTCTTAAAAGATGAAACATGTTTGCAGGAGGACAGCTTTATTGTCTACTCATATAAAACCTAAGAGGTCTAATGCACATGTATGCATGCTCAGTGGCTAAGTCGGGTCTGACTTGTTGCAACCCCATGAACCCACCAGGTTCCTTTGTCCATGGAATTTTCTGGGCAGGAATACTGGATTCCATTTAAATTCATTTGAATGCAGAGTTCCAAAGAATAGCAAGGAGAGAGATAAGAAAGCCTTCCTCAGTGATCAATGCAAAGAAATAGAGGAAATCAATAGAATGGGAATAACTAGAGATCTCTTCAAGAAAATTAGAGATACCAAGGGAACGTTTCATGCAAAGATGGGCACAGAAATGGTTTTGACATAACAGAAGAGAAGATATTAAGAAGAGGTGGCAAAAATACACAGAAGAACTGTACAAAAAAGATCTTCATGACTCAGATAACCATGACAGTGTGATCACTCACCTAAAGCCAGACATCCTAGAATGTGAAATCAAGTGGGCCTTAGGAAGCATCACTATGAACAAAGCTAGTAGAGGTGATGGTATTCCAGTTGAGCTGTTTCAAATCCTAAAAGATGACACTGTGAAAGTGCTGCACTCAATATGCCAGCAAATTTGGAAAACTCAGCAGTGGCCACAGGACTGGAAAAGTTCAGTTTTCATTCCAATCCCAAAGAAAGCAATGCCAAAGAATGCTCAAACTATCGGACAATTGCACTCATCTCACACACCAGTTAGGTAATGCTCAAAATTTTCCAAGCCAGGCTTCAACAGTACACAAACCATGAACTTCCAGATGCCCAAGCTGAATTTAGAAAAGGCAGAGAAACCAGAGATCAAATTGCCAACTATACATTGGATCTTGGAAAAAGCAAAAGAGTTCCAGAAAAACCTCTATTTCTGCTTTATTGACTATATCAAAGCCTTTGACTGTGTGGATCACAATAAACTCTGGAAAATGCTTAAAGAGATGGGAATACCAGACCACCTGACCTGCCTCCTGAGAAATCTGTATGCAGGTCAAGAAGCAACAGTTAGAACTGGACATAAACAACAGACAGGTTCCAAACAGAGAAAGGAGTATGTCAAGGCTGTATATTGTCACCCTGCTTATTTAACATATGCAGAGTACATCATGAGAAACGCTGGACTGGAAGAAACACAAGCAGGAATCAAGATTGCCGGGAGAAATATCAATAACCTCAGATATGCAGATGACACCACCCTTATGGCAGAAAATGATGAAGAACTATAGAGCCTCTTGATGAAAGTGAAAGAGGAGAGAGAAAAAGTTGGCTTAAAACTCAACATTCAGAAAACGAAGACCATGGCAATCTGGTCCCATCACTTCATGGCAAATAGATGGGGTATCAGTGGAAACAGTGAGAGATTAATTTAGGGGGCTCCAAAATCGCTGCAGATGGTGATTGCAGCCATGAAATTAAGATGCTTGCTCCTTGGAAGAGAAGCTATGACCAACCTAGACAGCATATTCAAAAGCAGAGACATTACTTTGTCAGCAAAGGTCCATCTAGTCAAAGCTATGCTTTTCTCAGAAGTCATATATGGATGTGAAAGTTGGACTATAAAGAAAGCTGAGTGCTGAAGAATTAATGCTTTTGAACTGTGGTATTGGAGAAGACTCCTGAGAGTCCCTTGGACTGCAAGGAGATCCAACCAGTCCATCCTAAAGGAAATCAGTCCTGAATATTTATTGGAAGGACCTATGCTGAAGCTGAAACCCCTGTACTTTGGCCACCTGATGTGAAAAACTGACTCATTGGAAAAGACTCTGATGCTGGAAAAGATGGGAGGAGAAGGGGACAACAGAGGATGAAATGGTTGGATGGCATCACAGACTGGATGGACATGAATCTGAGCAAGCTCTGGGAGTTGGTGATGGATAGGGAGGCCTGGCATGCTGCAGTCCATGGGATCTCGGAGAGTTGGACATGACTGAGCGACTGAACTGAACTGAACTGCCATTTCTTCCTCCAGGGGGTCTTCTTGACGCAGGGATGTCTCCTGTGTCTCCTGCACTGGCAAGCAGATTCTTTACTGCTGAGCCATCTGGGAAGCCCCAAGAAGTCTGACAGCTCTCTTTTATATTATGTCCTACTTTTTCTGTCTCTTTTGGAAAAAAGTTTGCAGTGTTTCTGCTGATACGATCTCATCTCTATTCCTGGCTTCTTTGGAGATGGCTGATTAAATTCATGATTCACATCAGTCCTAATTCCCTTATCAAATGATGGTTTAGCCACACCCTTAGCTGTCTCATGAGAACAAGCTTTCTTGTATTTTGCAATAAATACAGATAAGCTAGAGCTTTCCATTTCTTCAAGTTCTGTTTCCTTTTTGCTTATCAGTTCCTTCAACTTTCCACACTCCTCTCACTTTTTACTATAAGCATTCAGAGGATCCAGTCCCCACCTTCAACATTTTGCTTTGTTGTTCAGTTGCTAGTCATGTCTGACTCTTTGCAACCCCATGGACTGCAACACACCAGGCTTCCCTGTCGATCACCAACTCCCAAAGCTTACTCCAACTCACATCAGGTAGCCAAAGTATTGGACCTTCAGCTTCAGCATCAACTCTTCCAGTGAATATTCAGGACTGATTTCCTTTCGGATGGACTAAATGACTACATATTTGCCCCCGAAATAATTATTTAAAAAAATTCTTTTATGGCTGCCCTGAGTGTTCCTTGCTGTGCACCAGAA
>SJXQ01001073.1:76047-117537 GCA_006408695.1 Aepyceros melampus
TGATGCCATCCAGCCATCTCATCCTCGGTCGTCCCTTTCTCCTCCTGCCCCCAATCCCTCCCAGCATCAGGGTCTTTTCCAATGAGTCAACTCTTCGCATAAGGTGCCCAAAGTACTGGAGCTTCAGTTTTAGCATCATTCCTTCCAAAGAAATCCCAGGGTTGATCTCCTTCAGAATGGACTGGTTGGATCTCCTTGCAGTCCAAGGGACTCTCAAGAGTCTTCTCCAACACCACAGTTCAAAAGCATCAATTCTTCTGCGCTCAGCCTTCTTCACAGTCCAACTCTCACATCCATACATGACCACAGGAAAAACCATAGCCTTGACTAGACGGACCTTAGTCGGCAAAGTAATGTCTCTGCTTCTGAATATACTACCTAGGTTGGTCATAACTTTTCTTCCAAGGAGTAAGCGCATTTTAATTTCATGGCTGCAGTCACCATCTGCAGTTGCCACGAGGCATGTGGAATCTTCCCGGACCAGCAATTCAACCTGTGTCCCCTGCATTGGCAGGCGGATTCTCAACCGCTGGACTCAACCACAAGGAAGACTGTGTCCATGATTTTGTATTTGAACTGACCACACACCTGTGTTAGGATTTTTGTCCCACTGTGAATCTGTACCCTAAATTACATCATCACCTCTACACAATACTGAAATCACCCTCGTTATCTGGGACACCTTTGCCAGGCAGTAAAATCAATTCAAAATACTGAGGCTCTGAGCCATCTGTCATTCAGTTCAGTTCAGTTGCTCAGTAGTGTCCAACTCTTTGCGATCCCATGAATTGCAGCACGCCAGGCCTCCCTGTCCATCACCAACTCCCGGAGTTCACTCAGACTCATGTCCATCGAGCTAGTGATGCCATCCAGCCAAAGTGCCCAATTATACTATGCAACTTTCTGGAAAATTTTCATGGTGTCAGATCTCCCTAACCCACCTCGACAAACTCATTTTTTAAAAAGCACATATTTCAACATTTGACATTTCATATTGGTTTGTATCTGATACCAGGTGGACAATTTGGCAGGTAAAGGGACTTCCTAAGAAAGTCAAGCTATTCACCTATAATCAACATGAATTCTTTGCCTTATAACTTTTTTGAAAGACATATGTTATCATAGATTTCTGTCATCACACTGTCTTGGTGATATCACATGCAAACCATCTAGGAATAATTTTTAACTGGATGCCTAGTGTCTGGGATTTTAGATCAAGCTATAGGATGTTAAAAATTAACAGGTTCCTGGTGTTTCTTATTAAAGGATGCTAAGAAGCAGTTTGTCGCTCAATAATCAAGAACAGGAGTCAGTCATTCTGAACTGACTTGCAAGCCTTGACAGTCTCAGTCAATAGGGAGCTGAAGGTTTATGAGACTAGCCAGCATCTACTCTGAGAACTTTTTATAATCCCTTTGCTGGAAAACTGAATTCCTGCCTTGGTACTGGAGGGTTCCAAGACTGTCTAGGACACAAGATGTGCAGTCTAAGACTCATGATAACCACTTTTTAATTGACCTTCTCAAGAAAACTAACTACAGAGCCATTCTTCTTGATGTACAGTACTACATTTCCATTTCATCATCTGGCATTAAGTTTTTTTTCAGCAACACCTGCTGTAAATTAAGAACCCAAGGACTGTCCTGGTGGTCCAGTGACTAAGACTCCGCACTCCCAACTCAGGGGGTCCAGTTTCAATCCCTGGTTGGGGAAGGAGATCCCACATGCCGCAACTAAGATTTCACATACTGCGATGAAGACTGACGATTCCGTGGATTCTGCATGCGGCAACTATGACCTGGCCCAGCCAAATAAATAAATCTTTTTCTAAAAAATAAAATAAAAACTAAGAAACCAATGTGAAGGCAATACATAGAATGAGTTCATTTTAAGTTAAAATGTAGAATCACTTGGGATAGCTCTACTCACAAGCACTGCACAGAGAAAGGTCATAACAAAACACAGATTAACTGGTTACAACTTGGTGTTACTTTTGAAGAAAGGATTGTATACATGTGAAACAAATACTGCTGGTCAAAGTTTCTGCTTTTATTTATTGAATTCCTGCAGAGAGCTGATTAGCCAAGGGCAATCTTGCAGCAAGTAAATGATAAGTTGTTAAATAACTCTTCTTTCTCTTCCTGTTCATCACTGCTCATTAGCAGATTTGGATACATACCTCCTGTGAGTGATAGTACCTAATAAACTTTATTCATTCTCTTTTAAAAAAAAAAAAAAAATTGAATCTTACCGCATACCAGGTGATGTAAGAACAAAGCAACAGAAGAGAGTTTCTGTTTACAAATAGTAGGATCTCACAGCTCAACGAATCTGCATACTTTTATAATGAGAAGAATGTTTACAGAAAAACGCTGTCTCTGTTTTTTTTAATGAGTTCACATAAATAACTTCTTAGGGACCAGGCCACATTTTTATACTTCATAATTTTAAAAACATACATCATCCATTTCTACACAATTCCAAAGCATGCAACAGTTTCAAGTTTTATAATTATTTTTATAGCATCCATTTAAAATAGGCTTATCACAGAGAAGCTAGTGAAGTCGCTCAGTCGTGTCCGACTCTTTCCGACCCCATGGACTGTAGCCTACCAGGCTCCTCTGTCCATGGGATTTTCCAAGCAATAGTACTGGAGTGGATTGCCATTTCCTTCTCCAGGGGATCTTCCCAACCCAGGGACTGAACCCAGGTCTCCCGCACTGTAGACAGATGCTTTACCGTCTAAGCCACCAGGGAAACATGCACTTTAATCAGAATGCTCTCAATCATCCTATAGAAGAGATACAGTCCATGAAAGTATTCTACAGAATTTCCCTGCTCAATACTGTAGCCACCAGAGATACATGACTATTTAAATTTAAGTTCTTTTTTAAATTGAAGTATAATCAATTTATAATGTCTCAGATGTACAGCAAAGTGATTCAGTTATGTATCTATCTAACTATTTTTTAAGATTCTTTTCCATTATAAGGAAAAGAGGAGGTGCAGTGCTAAAGAATTCACCTGGCGATGCAGGAGACACGAGAGATGCAGGTTCAGTCTCTGGGTTGGGAAGATCCCCTGGAGTAGGAAATGGAAACCCACTCCAATACTCTTGCCTGGAGAATCCCCACGGACAGAGGAGCCTGGTAGGCGACAGGCCATGGAGTCACAAAGAGTCAAACACTTCTGAGCGACTGAGCGTACACACCACAGGTTATTATCAGATATTGAATATTATTTCCCTGTGCTATGCAGTAGGTCCTTATGTTTACTTTATATACAGCGTGTATCAGCTAATCCCAAGGTCCTGATTTGTCCCCCACCTTTCCTCTTTGGTAACCTTAGGTTTGTTCTCCCTGTCTGTAAATCTATCTCGGCTTTGCAGATTCATTTGTGTCATATTTTAGATTCTACATAGAAGTGACATCACGTGACATCGATCTTTCCATTTCTGACTTACTTCACTCAGTATGATAATCTCTAGCGCCATCCACAAAAACTCAGCTCCTCAGTTATACAAGTCGTATTTCAAGTGCTCAAGAGACATGGTGGCTAGAGGCTACCATATTGCACAGCAGAGAATATGTTTTTCATCACAGGGAGTTTTGTTGGAGCACACATAGTTGTCACTGTAATCATCTTTACCCACAAAGGATGATACCATCTTGACTCAACGTCTTAGCCTTTTGCACAATTGTAGACTCTAAAGGATACCTGAGAACATATATGAAAGTGAAAACTGAAAGTGAAGTCGCTCAGTCATGTCCGACTCTTTGTGAGCCCAGGGACTGTAGCCCACCAGGCTTCTCAGTCCATGGGATTTTCCAAGCAAGAGTATTGGAGTGGGTTGCCATTTCCTTCTCCAGAGGTTCTTTCTGACCCAGGGATTGAACCTGGGTCTCCCACATTGCAGGCAGACGCTTTACCATCTGAGCCACCAGGGAAGTCTATCAATACATTATCACCTGAAGGAACTAACGCTGGGAAAGTTTTAGGTAATGGGAAGATAACTAACTCAAGGTCTTTCTCTACATTCTGAAGTCCATCATGCATTGAAATCTTTAGTTTTCCAGTCCCTGAAAGGACGATGGTGATTGATTGAAATCTAGGACTCAGATGATCAGATTTTATCTACTGTGACAGTGCTGATTGAATTGTAATAGCTCTTGATTCAGGCTCGTGAACTCAGAGAGAAAAAGTGGTTTGATACATTAATGATGACTTGTAGGCTGAGAGCTGATTTCATGCACACCAGGCATTTTCTGTTACTAAAAGTATTAGCTAGCACTAATAAGCACACACATAGTTGTAAGGTACACAGGCAGATGGAAAACAAGTTTTAAAAAATATTTATTTATGTATGTACCTGGCTATGCCAGATCTTAATTGCAGCATGTGGGATCTAGTTCCCTGACCACGAATCGAATGTGGTCCCCTGTATTGGGAGCACAGAGTCTCAGCCACTGGACCAGTAGGGAAATCCCTATAAAACAATTTAGAACAGTCCATGGAATTCTCTAGGCCAGAATACTGGAGTGAGTAGCCTTTCACTTCTCCAGGGGATCTTCCCAACTCAAGGACCAAACTCAGGTCTCCTTCATTGCAGGCGGATTCTTTACCAGCTGAGCCGCAAGGGAAGCCCAGGAATACTGGGGTGGGGATAACCTATCCCTTCTCCAGGGGATCTTCCTGACCCAGGAATCAAACCAGGATCTCCTGCACTGCAGGCAGATTCTTTACCAGCTGAGCTATCAGGGAAGCCAAATGAGAAGCAAGCAACAGTATTATCTCACATTTCCAAGACTACCTGAAAAGTCATTCTTCAGTTTGGGCTCTGCAACTTCAGCAGGATATAGATAGAACTCTGCTGACAAATGAAAGAAATTTAAATTACGTTCTCCTTTTCCCAACTTCTAGTCTATCCTCTCTACACTTTTTATAAGAGATATGAGCCCTAACTGGACTAAGAAAAACCTCTTTGGAATGAGTCTAAGAAAGAAACTATAAAATAACCTTTCAAGAGAGTCTTTTATGGAGAAAATAAAATGTCACCTCACTTGCTGTGGCTTAAAAATATGTTTTCCTGAAAATCAGAAGACACATGGAAAGACTTCTTTAAGCCACATGCATCTGTGGTCTCTAGAGAGATTTAAGAAATAGATTTTCTCATTCTTAGGATCTGTCTGACCATTGCATAAATTCCTAGTGCACTCTGCCCCTAGAAAAATAATGTATTATTTGCTCGCAGGAAATTCAGTTGGAGATCTGCCCTGCTTTCAGTTTCTATTGGAAGGTTGAATTTTATAAAGAGATTTCTAAGCTTATCCATCTAAATCTCTTTGTTGAAAGCACTGGTTCAGCCACTGCGATGTTACACAAGGGGTGAGTCCATTGTGAGAGTAGTCTGGGAGCCTTGTTTCCGCTTTGCTTTTCTTTAGAACTTTGCCATACTCCCCTGGGAAGAAAAGAAATGTAAATCTAATTCTTCCTCTTTGTAAACAATGCTCATAGAATATGTTGGTTAAAGCAGAAGTCCTTTTTAATGAATTGTGAATTTTTCAATAATCTGTGTAAAGTTTCTCCCTCCTCCTTTTCACCTTTACCCCAGGATAACTGTAAGTATGTAGTATGAAAATGGAACTTTAACAAAAATCTATTATTCTTATTTTATTTATCTTTATTTCTTGGCCATGCTGCACAGCATATGGGATCTTGGTTCCCTGACTAGGGACTGAACCTGTGCCCCCTGCATTGGAAGAAGAGTCTTAACCACTGGACCAAGGAAATGCTGGAACCTGTCTTTAAAGCATAAATTTTGAAAATGAAATTCTTCAAAAGACTCTGTATGTGTTGGATAATTTACTTCCTTTGTTAGGATTAGAAAGACCACATTTACAAAGCAGAAAGACTAAGAATTTAAATGGGGAAAAAAAACATCTATAAGGAAAAGGATTCAATTTGGTTGAGAGATAGAGTACCCGATGAACTGTGGAATGAGGTTCATGACATTGTACAGGAGACAGGGATCAAGACCATCTCCATGGCAAAGAAATGCAAAAAAGCAAAATGGCTGTCTGGGGAGGCCTTACAAATAGCTGTGAAAAGAAGAGAGGCGAAAAGCAAAGGAGAAAAGGAAAGATATAAGCATCTGAATGCAGAGTTCCAAAGAATAGCAAGAAGAGATAAGAAAGCCTTCTTCAGCAATCAATGCAAAGAAATAGAGGAAAAGAACAGAATGGGAAAGACTAGAGATCTCTTCAAGAAAATCAGAGATACCAAGGGAACATTTCATGCAAAGATGGGCTCGATAAAGGACAGAAATGGTCTGGACCTAACAGAAGCAGAAGATATTAAGAACAGGTGGCAAGAATACATGGAAGAACTGTACAAAAAAGATCTTCACAACCCAGATAATCATGATGATGTGATGACTAATCTAGAGCCAGACATCTTGGAATGTGAAGTCAAGTGGGCCTTAGAAAGCATCACTACGAACAAAGCTAGTGGAGGTGATGGAATTCCAGTTGAGCTGTTTCAAATCCTGAAAGATGATGCTGTGAAAGTGCTGCACTCAATATGCCAGCAAATTTGGAAAACTCAGCAGTGGCCACAGGACTGGAAAAGGTCAGTTTTCATTCCAATTCCAAAGAAAGGCAATGCCAAAGAATGCTCAAACTACCGCACAATTGCACTCATCTCACATGCTAGTAAAGTAATGCTCAAAATTCTCCAAGCCAGACTTCAGCAATACGTGAACCGTGAACTCCCTGATGTTCAAGCTGGTTTTAGAAAAGGCAGAGGAACCAGAGATCAAATTGCCAACATCCGCTGGATCATGGAAAAAGCAAGAGAGTTCCAGAAAAACATCTATTTCTGCTTTATTGACTATGCCAAAGCCTTTGACTGTGTGGATCACAGTAAACTGTGGAAAATTCTGAAAGAGATGGGAATACCAGACCACCTGACCTGCCTCTTGAGAAATCTGTATGCAGGTCAGGAAGCAACAGTTAGAACTGGACATGGAACAACAGACTGGTTCCAAATAGGAAAAGGAGTACGTCAAGGCTGTATATTGTCACCCTGCTTATTTAACTTATATGCAGAGTACATCATGAGAAATGCTGGACTGGAAGAAACACAAGCTGGAATCAAGATTGCTGGGAGAAATATCAATAACCTCAGATATGCAGATGACACCACCCTTATGGCAGAAAGTGAGGAGGAGCTAAAAAGCCTCTTGTTGAAAGTGAAAGAGGAGAGTGAAAAAGTTGGCTTAAAGCTCAACATTCAGAAAACGAAGATCATGGCATCTGGCCCCATCACTTCATGGGAAATAGATGGGGAAACAGTAGAAACAGTGTCAGACTTTGTTTTTTTGGGCTCCAAAATCACTGCAGATGGTGACTGCAGCCATGAAATTAAAAGGCGCTTACTCCTTGGAAGAAAAGTTATGACCAACCTAGATAGTATATTCAAAAGCAGAGACATTACTTTGCCGACTAAGGTCCGTCTAGTCAAGGCTATGGTTTTTCCTGTGGTCATGTATGGATGTGAGAGTTGGACTGTGAAGAAGGCTGAGCGCCGAAGAATTGATGCTTTTGAACTGTGGTGTTGGAGAAGACTCTTGAGAGTCCCTTGGACTGCAAGGAGATCCAACCAGTCCATTCTGAAGGAGATCAACCCTGGGATTTCTTTGGAAGGAATGATGCTAAAACTGAAGCTCCAGTACTTTGGGCACCTTATGCGAAGAGTTGACTCATTGGAAAAGACCCTGATGCTGGGAGGGATTGGGGGCAGGAGGAGAAAGGGACGACCGAGGATGAGATGGCTGGATGGCATCACAGACTCAATGGACGTGAGTCTGAGTGAACTCCGGGAGTTGGTGATGGACAGGGAGGCCTGGCGTGCTGCGATTCATGGGGTCACAAAGAGTCGGACACGACTGAGCGACTGAACTGAACTGAACTGAACTAAAATGTTACATTACTAAGAATTTTTTTTTTTTTGCTCTTATTTGTGTTTGGTGTCACAATTCAGATTGGCTTCACCCTGGAAATCTCATTTCAATTAATTTCTTAAGAAAATTCACCCGTTTAATGACCAGAAAACCTTTGATAACTTAAATGGAAGTACCAGGTATTAATCCACGGCATTATGGCTCTTGGACAAGGAGTTTCCCTGTAGACTTTAAATACAGGCAGTAGTTATGAAACCAGCGCAAGAGCGACACAGGCCTTCTACCAGCCAGATGTTCCAGGGTGCACAAAATGAATATCTGACGATGAAAGGTGTACTTTAAAAAATTCATAATGTAAAAAAGAAGTAGAAGAAAACAAAACTGTCTTTATAATCTTGGAGAAGAAAAATAACAAAAATATCCACCAAAGGGCAGTGGTTAGATAAAAGTTGTGTATCTCTTCTATTCATTTTATGTGGCTTCTAAAAAGAACAGTGGCAGTCTTTTTTTTTTTTTTTTAATTGGCAAAAGATTTGCAGCCTCTTCAGTAAAGAAGGTAAATAACTTGCAGATATGCACATGGAAAGATGCTCAACATCACACATCAACTACAATAACAGGTGTAATATGGTCCCATATGGAAACATATAGGTGAGACATATGTGAGAAGTTTACATAGAAACTGTAGAATTCCTACATGAAGAATATTTTTAACAACATGACATATGAATGTCCTAATTACTAAGCATTTAGTCTAAGCATTCTAGAAGGAAATGTGATTAAGTTATGTAACATAGGTAGAAGACCTTTTAGAGAAAAAAGGGAGAATGGGATGGCAGTTCTTCTTTTAGTCATATATTTATCAAATTTGAGAATAGTCAGATAAAATTTTAATTTCCTTCTATGTTGTTTACATATGTGATAACATTTTAAATGTTATAAAATATGGTATATTAAATTATTTTTATTAAGGATGCTAGGAATACTCAAGATTATAATTAGTACACAAAATCTTTTTCAAAATAAAAATCTGACTGCTGGTGGAGCTATTTCAGCATTCCAAGGTTGATGTCTTCTTAAGGAATGTTTAATTAAACTTTTTTTTTTTAACTCTTATTTCTTTATTTTATTTTCTTGGCTGCACCACATGGCATGTGGGATCTTAGTTTCCCAACCAGGGATTGAGCCTGTGCCCCTTGCATAGTAAGCTCAGAGTCTTAATCACCAAGAAAGCCCCTAATTAAACTTTTATTATGTTTTTCCAAATAAAAGTGGAGGTAGCTCTCAAAAACTGGTTTCATCTTAAGGATTTTTTAAATTACATTTTTGTTATCTACTTATGGGATTCTTTATACAGCATTATATAAAGTGAAAGTGAAACTCGCTCAGTTCTGTCCAACTCTTTGCAACCCCATGAATTATACAGCCCATGGAATTCTCCGTATACAGCATTACATAAACACGCTGTCAAATTGCTGGTGGTGGTGTAGTCACTAAGTCCTGTCTGACTCTTAATGACCCCATGGACTGTAGCCCACCAAGCTCCTCTGTCCATGGGATTTCCCAGGCAAGAATACTAGAGTAGGTTGCCATTTCCTTCTCCAGGGGATCTTCCTGACTCAGGGATGGAATCCCAGTTTCCTGCATTTCCTACACTGCAGGTGAATTCTTTACCCCTGAGCCATCGGGGAAGCCCTAATGCCAGACTACCAAGGGACAAAAGGCAGGATAAGTGATTCCTAGTTTCAGTTCAGTTCAGTCGCTCAGTCTTGTTCGACTCTTTGTGACCCCATGAATCGCAGCACACCAGGCCTCCCTGTCCATCACCAACTCCCAGAGTTCACTCAGACTCAAGTTCATCGAGTCAGTGATGCCATCCAGCCATCTCATCCTCTGTCATCCCCTTCTCCTCCTGCCCCCAATCCCTCCCAGCATCAGGGTCTTTTCCAATGAGTCAACTCTTCACATGAGGTGGCCAAATACTGGAGTTCCACTACTCCAAAGGTCTTTTTTTGTTGGGCAGACTACAGGGCTAACCCTTCCCTGTATCTCTGCCCCTTCCCATTCTGTTCCTATCGCTGTGTCAGAAACGGGAGTCAAGCCACCTGAGAGGAGAGGGAGGTGAATGGCTTAGAAATGAATGTTTTAGTGAAGAAAGCCTTTTGGAGATCAGATAAGCCTCTTGATCAATGCATCTTTGTAGATTTCTTTTAACTTCATAAAATAGAAAAATTCACAACCTTTCTTTTCCTGTAGTTTTTGTTTTGAATTTGAGACAGAAAATATCAGGGAATTACTAGACTTTTCATGGAGTCATTTTATCTGTAAAATGTGAAAGTTAAACTTGATCATTAGATATATATTTATTTTTTATTTATTTTATTGTATCAGGGGCACACAGGATGGTCAATCTTCTTCTTCGAAGTATGCTAGATCTTTAGTTGGGGCATTCGAATTCTGAGTTGCGATATGCAAAGTTTTAACTGTGGCATGTGGGATCTACAAACGAGGGCCCCCTGATATTGTCACCCTGCTTATTTAACTTATATGCAGAGTACATCATGAGAAATGCTGGGCTGGAAGAAGCACAAGCTGGAATTAAGATTGCTGGGAGAAATATCAATAACCTCAGATATGCAGATGACACCACCCTTATGGCAGAAAGTGAAGAGGAACTAAAAAGACTCTTGATGAAAGTGAAAGAGGAGAGTGAAAAAGCTGCCTTAAAGCTCAACATTCAGAAAACGAAGATCATGGCATCCGGTCCCATCACTTCATGGGAAATAGATGGGGAAACAGTGTCAGACTTTATTTTTTTGGGCTCCAAAATCACTGCAGATGGTGATTGCAGCCATGAAATTAAAAGACGCTTACTCCTTGGAAGAAAAGTTATGACCAACCTAGACAGCATATTCAAAAGCAGAGACGTTACTTTGCCAACAAAGGTCCATCTAGTCAAGGCTATGGTTTTACCAGTAGTCGTGTATGGATGTGAGAGTTGGCTATGAAGGAAGCTGAGCACCGAAGAATTGATGCTTTTGAACTGTGGTGTTGGAGAAGACTCTTGAGAGTCCCTTGGACTGCAAGGAGATCCAACCAGTCCATTCTGAAGATCAGCCCTGGGATTTCTTTGGAGGGAATGATGCTGAAGCTGAAACTCCAGTACTTTGGCCACTTCATGAGAAGAGTTGACTCATTGGAAAAGACTCTGATACTGGGAGGGATTGGGGGCAGGAGAAGAAGGGAACGACAGAGAATGAGATGGCTGGATGGCATCACTGACTCGATGGGCATAAGTCTGAGTGAACTCCGGGAGTTGGTGATGGACAGGGAGGCCTGGCGTGCTGCGATTCATCGGGTCGCAGAGTCAGACACAACTAAGCGACTGAACTGAACTTCCCTGGGAATGTGGAGTCTTAGCCACTGAACAACCAGGGAAGTCCCTAAGCTTGATCATCTTTGAGCTCCAGCTCTGAAACGTGTGAGGTCTTGATGCTTCAAGAAATAGGTAGAACCTTTGTCTACTCATACCTGTCTGCTTTCTTCTATATGAAGGATGTATATAATTCTAAGCATTTTAACTTCTATCTTCCTAAGAGAATTAAATAAGCTCCTAAATAAGAAGATACAGAAGATTATTTAGCAGATTCCTAAGGCTTTACGAGCCCCTAATAAGATAATGAATTAAACAAAAGAGTAGTAAGTGAAGTGAAAGTCGTTCAGTCGTGTCTGACTCTTTACGACCCCATACAGTCCACAGAATTCTGCCGGCCAGAATACTGGAGTGAGTAGCCTTTCCTTTCTCCAGGGGATCTTCCCAACCCAGGGACTGAACCCAGGTTTCCCTCATTCCAGGTGAATTCTTTACCAGCTGAGCCACAAGGGAAGCAAAAAAATAATAGTAAAGGCATGACAAATAAGTCAGTGTTTGTTTGTGAATTGGTGAAACCCAACAACTTAAGATTTATTGTTTGCAAAAAACTAAGATAGGCCCTCCTCCCACGCTTCCTTCTATAAATGGAAAGTATAAATGCATAAATATAGTCATATCTCAAATAGTTACATTGCAAAAAAGATGGGAAATGAACCAAACCCTCAAGGGTAGCTATTTCTGAATGGTATAACTATAGAAAATAGATTTTTTTATGCACTCAAATTTCCTGTTATTTTTAATCAGAAAAAAAGTATTTTGACGCCACTATTTTTTTCGGTTAACAGTCCCCTGGATGTGATAGGCTTAAAATTTTTAGCAAGAAAAATGTTAAATAATTTTTAGCATAGAAAATCATCTATGACCTAAGTACCTATGAGCAAGAAATATGAGAAGTTTGATTTAAACACAGAAAAGTTGCCCTTAGGTGGGGCATCTAGAATAACAACAAAAAAAAACAACAAAATGGATTCTGGTCAAAAGTGATGGTTGGTGGGCACAGTTCACATTTCATGGTTTATGTAGCAAGAGATTTTGCTTTGCTAACTTTGTAAGACCTAATTATTACATGATGCAATAAAAGATATAGGAACTATAATTGATACAGTGAGAATTTGTGGACTACTTGGAAGGAATTGAAGCAAATCGTGGTTCTTTAATGTAGTCAGACAACATGGTGAAAATTTGTTGAAGAGATTTACTAAATGAGGACATTTTTTAGACCCAGGATTCTTAGAAGCCTAATTCCTTGGATTCCTGTTGACCTTATGTATAACTGAATAATTTTGTTGTACACTGAAACTAACACAGCATTGTATATCAACTATGCATGCTAAGTCACTTCAGTTATGTCCAACTCTTTGCAACCCTATGGACTGTAAGCCAGACAGGCGCCTCTGTCCATGGGATTCTCCAGGCAAGAATACTGGAGTGGGTTGCCATTTCCTTCTCCAAGGGATGTTCCTGACCCAGGAATCGAACCCAAGTCTCCTGCATTGCAGGCGAATTCCTTATTGCTGAGCCACCAAGGAAGCCCCAAGAGGGTGTGGTTATCTTTGAGTTTCTTGCATGTAGTGGTCTTTTTAATCAATTTTTAATTTTCCCATGAGGTTGAACCATTGAAAATGTAAAGTAAATAAGGGTTAGATGTATTCATTACCATGGTATTGAATTACATACTCAGGATAGGAATATTTGCGGGCTTATCTTATTTTTCTGAGATTGAAATCAAAGAATACAGTAATTGGCTTTTCAACCATTGTGGTGACAAAGACAGAGTCTACACCTGGACCTTGCCGTGGTTCAGTCATTGTTACACCCATGTGGGTATGTTTGCTACATGAGACTCCAGACTGCCATAGGGAACTATAACATTCCCACATTCCTCTTCACTTTATTTATCTAGTGATACTATCTTTCATTATAGGGATGAGAATGACCAAATGGAAACAGATTTTTACGGATGGGAAAAATTAAAACAAACACTTCAAATATAGCAATAAAGAGTACCCAGTTCCTTCTCTTTCTTTGTGTTAAGTATGTGTTACTAAGGCTTACCTCATTTGTGTCTAATAGGCTGCCTTCATACTCTCTCCATGAAGCCAGAGATATACATATTAAACACAGGAGTTTTTGACAGCTTCTCCTCCCCTAGGGCAAGATTGCTCAACTAGTAATAACTAAGATATCTTTTGACAAGTGCAGCTAAGAGCTGGTAAAGCTTAGTCAATCTACATCAGCCTTGTTGGCACTTCCCATTTCAGGCCTGCATCACCTTGAATGATGGAAACTGGAGAATGACTGCAGAAGCCAAAAAATCCAAGAAGGATTCTAGGTGAAATCAGGTAGGGTGGGTTAGAGGGGATGAACACAAAACCAGACTCATCTTGATCAGAGGCAGGAAAATACTTTTTCCAACTGCAATTGCAGCTGAAATCCATAAATTAGATGATTGAAGTAATAAGACACGTGAATGGCTTTTAAGTCCACTACCCGCTCTGTGTAATAAATTTCAAATGACATCGAGCTTTTAGTGGAGAGAATGATTTATTGCCATCTGCAAGAAGGAAGCTTTCAGGGATTATCTCTAAAGTGGCAAAACACTATTCCAAATTTCACAAAATTAGCAAAGCTTCGTAAGCTTGGTGACAGAACTGACAAGCAAGCTCAAAAAAAAAAAAAAAATCTTAATGGAACAAAAATACTGCAAATGTGCACTCTCATATCCCAATACTTAGACATGCATTATCTCCTCAAAAATATTCAAATTTACATTAAATGAGAATCTCTTTCAATTTGCTAGAAAAGAATTCCTGAGAATATTTGATTTCTTTTTCCTTTTTTGGCCCTGCCAAGGTCTTAGTTCCCCAACCAGGGATTGAGTTCATATCCCATTCAGTGGAAGCAGGAAGTCTTAACCACTGAAGTCCCAATATTCCATTTTTAAAATTATGTTTAATACATAGCTGTATCCCCAAATGATATATATAAAAGTATAAATTTATACCAAAATGATACTCAGCATGGTATGGACTAAATCCTAAATTGGTTGAACTTTTCTTGCCTCAGGCAACACCTTTACTTGCTGCTCACCTTGCATCTTGGTCTTTTAAGGAAAATTGTGATTAGGCAACTCAGGTAAAATCTGAGGGGTCCTATATATTATTAACACCTTCCAAGCAGAAGGTATGGAAGAAAGTGACAGGGATATCTGAGAACTCGGATAGGCAGCAAAAGGATGATGCCGTGAAGACCTGGGAAGGGTGTCTGGAGCTAGGATCTATCTGATGCTTTCCTCCTGTCCATCAAGTCTTTTCACTCTAGCTAGTTTTCAAAGAATAGGAAAGTTAGGAATCAAGAAGTATGCCTTTTCTGCAAATAATATAGGCATTCACTGTTAGAATTTTCAGATTCCAAATGTGCAATGATCCTAGATTTCTTTTTATCCCGACCCAGCAGCACACGGCTATCAACAGGAGACAACAGTAGGCTTACCCCCTCATTGTCCCCTCCAGCCCAGTTCTTTCTCTTCTTTCACCACGAGTCCTCTCACTGCTGTAGGACATTTATTTGATTCTGACTGAGATATAACTGGCATCCATTAATTAACCATTTATTGTACTTCATTGTTTTCCTTCCGTGTCACCTATTTTATCACCAAAAAACTCAGATTTCATTATCTCATCTGTCAAGACTACAGTCTAAGAAAGGAAATGTTTTGGATATGAAAACAGTCTCCTTTATCCCCCCCTCAAAATTTAATGGTAGTGTATTCCAACTTTTAATGATTCCTCAATGACAGTAAGATTTTTTTTTTTAAGCCAAAAAAAGTGCCTCTTTCAGTTCACATAATTAAAATGAGTATCTTCCTTAGACAATTTGCAAGTTGCCAGTCTGAGAACTGTACATGGTTTGATCATTAATAAGTGGTAGGACAAATGACTAAAGTGGAAGAGAACTGTACAGTTTAATATTGCATTTTCCTTCAAGTCCTCTTCATATAAACCAGTTCCTTCTACAAATGATGATTAGTGATCAAAAGCCACAGCACACATTATATCTGAGGTAGCCAGTGTCTTTGAATATGACTAGGTACATTCTCCACTAATCATTTACTAAAATGCTCTGTCTTACAGAATTAAGACATGAACCTCAAATAAATCAGTTTTGTTCCTCAACATTTTCATTGGCCCTAAATCTGAAGATGAAGAGAAATTAGTTCTCATCAGAAGAAATGGAATATTCCTCAAGCAAGTAGACCCATAATTTTATACATGTGGAGAAGTCAGGGCAGGACTCCCCAAACTCTGTGATCTGCATTTAGAAATGAATTAATGATGAAATGATTTTTCAGTTTCCGAGTTAACTGAATGGCCAGCATTCAGGAATAGTGGTGAAAGTGAAAGTGTTAGTCGCTCAGTCATGTCTGACTCTTTGCAACCCTACGGACTATAGCCTGCCAGACTCCTCTATCCATGGAATTCTCCAGGCAAGAATATTGAAGTGTGGTTGCCATTTCCTTCTCCAAAGGATCTTCCCTACCCAAGGATGGAACCTGGGTCTCCTGCATGGCTGGAAGACTCTTTACAATCTAAGGCACTTGGCTATCTCACCATAAACACTATTCTAAAATAATGTAATTCATTGTAAAGTGGTTCTTTCTCAGAACCTACTTATCCTAATACCTATTGCTATGTAACAGACCACACTCCAAACTTAGTGACATAAAAATAGCAACTATTTTATAGTAGTCATGGATTCTGTGCATTCGGATTTTGGACAGAATAGAGTGAGAATGGCTTGTCTCTACTTCTGGGCATTTGGGACCTCTGTTTGGAAGACTCAAACGGGTTGAGGTTGATTTAGTCGGTCGGGGACTAGAATCATCTGGAGGGTCCTTCACTCATGTGACTGATGCTTGGGTTAGGATGACTCAGAGTCTGGGCTCACAAGATCTGTTGACCAGCATGCCTGCCTGGAGTATTTCCATGTACTTTGGGCTTATCACAGCATGGCAGCTGGGTTCCAGGAAAAGTCCCCTGAAATGGAACAGCTGATAGTTGATTATTCCAGGAGATAAACGCTAATATTGCTGACTTCTGGCCCAGCCTCAGGCAGCATCACTTCCAGCAAGTTTTTTTGTCTACAGGTGAGTCCTGGAGGCCAGCTCAACTTCAAAAGGAGTGCCCTGAGACTCTTCCCCTTGATGGGACAGACCCGGGGTCATATTGTTGAAGGATATGTCAACACACGATATTGTTGCAGCTCTTCTTAGAGAATAAAATATGTCACCCCAAGGAAGGCAGACAATGGAATATGAAATACACTTAGCACCTTCTATATAGCACTCTCTCTTCTAGGCAATATATACATCATGACATTGAGTTTCCAACTACTTTGTGAATCAGTCCTAGCACTTGCCACATTATATTGAAAATACCGGATTTTAATCTATCTCGCCTACTCATTGGCAAATTTCTCCAGACCAAGAACTCCCTTTGAATCAATTCCAAGTGCCTTGAGTATCTGGCATGTAATAGATGCTCAAGCATTTGTGAAGTAAAAATTATCTCTGTAATTCATTCATTGTATCTCATGTATTCCTTATTAATTAGTAGCAATTATTCATTTATACACGTTTTCTCTGTTAAACTGTCTGCCACTTGCTGACTCAGACTCTGTGTTATCTCTGAAACCTAACCATTGCCTGGCACAGAGTAGGTTCTCAATAAGCTTTTATGAAACCAAACAGGCCTTTTTTGGAAGATGGTTCCACTGCTTGGAAACCAATAATGAACCTCGTAGGATGCTAGACTTTCACTTTATTTGTGATCACCTAACGATAGAGACTAAAAGAATGTATTTCTTTTATCTTATTGCTTCAAAACAAACCACTTCAAAAGCTACTGACTTCGAACAATGACTGTTTTATTTTACAGAAAGTCTTCTAGTTTTGAACTTTCAAGGACATGAATATGCATTCCATCAGCGTTAGCCGTGAGTGAAACTGCATCTTGCCCTCCGACGTCTCCTGCTGCTGACGATCCTTCAGCTCTACCATCTCCCACCTCTGCTGCCTCCTGCTGAACAGGTAACTCTTCCTACCTGTTCACTAAATGCCAGCCCCACTGCGCTGTACTACTGTACTTTTCAAAGTATCGTACTGTAAGATTAAAAATGATTTTTTAATGTATTCTTTGTGTAAAAAGTATCATAAACCTATTATAGTACAGTACTATATAGCCAATTGTGTTAGTTAGATACCTGGTTGGACTTATGAACAAGTTAAAACCTGGTGCTCTTAGCACAGAACTCTTTTGTATTTAGGGTTCTTGCTGATTTTATTATCATCTGAGATTCTACATGTTAACTAGGCATGTAGTTAACTAGGCAATGTAATTCTACATGTTAACATAATAACTTCTAATAGTGGCTGAGCCTATAGTTATCTGAAGGCTCAACTGCTCTGGAACCACCAATACGGCCCCATGGTTCAGATAAGCAACCAAGAGTGCCTGCACGACACCTCCCCTAGTGGCTTGAGCATCTCACAGCTTGGAAGGGTGGCTCTGGGATGACCCAAGAGTAAGAATTCCAAGAGAAAGCTGCCAGTCCTTGAAAAGCTAGACTCAACTACCCAAGTATGATTTAGATAAAGTTACTGGTTAAATCATCTATTTATTCTATTGTCATGACACACATTCAAGGGAAGAGAAGATAAGTTGCGTCTTGAAAGGTACAGTCAAAAAAAAAAAAAGGTTAAAAGGTACAGTCCCTTTTAACCACCACAGAACAGGAAGAGTGAAAAAGGAAAAGCAAGTGAAGACTATTTGGTACAACTTCTTCTATGTGTGAGTACTTAGGCTAATCAGACCTGATGCAATTAGTTAAACACAGCTCAAGGCAAATACCCTGAATGCTTTGTGCAGAGTTCAGAAACAGAAAACTTAATCTTTCCCCAACTGTCCAGTAGGGCTGAGATGCTCTACAAAAAAGGTTCATATTATTTCTTTATGGAGCATTTGAGATAATCTAAAACAGTGAAGAGCGCAAGTTGGTTGGACATATACCAGTTAACACCCTGAACACATGTCCATATATTTTCACCAAAGCAAATTGAAAAAAAAAAATTGCATAGGAAAATAATTGTGACATTCGTTATTTTTTTTTAAAGCTTATAACATTTATAATAGTTTTTTAATTTATAATATTACCCCAATTATGCTTTTGCTTATATGTAAACAAATTGGAGTGTTGGCATTTAAAAGGACATGAAAACTCTGGCTTCCCAGGTGGCTCAGTGGTAAAGAATCTGCCTGCCAATGTAAGAGAAGCAGGACACGGGGGCTCCATCCCTGGCTTGGGAAGATCCCCTGGAGTAGGAAATGGCAACCTACACTGGTATTCTTGCCAGGGAAATCCCATGGACAGAGGAGTCTAGGGGCTATAGTCCATGGGGTCGCAAAAAGTCAGACACAACTGAGCTACTGAGCATGCACACACATACGTAAAAACTCAAAAGTTATTATCTTTTGCTGCTTTTAGAAGAAGCTGTACATCCCGAGGGGTTGAGTTTCCAGATTAGATGTCAAGACTGGAAACTTCTTAGCTCTTGGAATGTTAAATAGTGTATGCTGGATCTCAAGCCTCAGAATCTGGCCATCTTCAAGATGGAGTTGTTCAGATGAACCTTAAATACTGCGATACAAACGACTGGGAAAGAAAGGCTGGGTATTTCTAAGATTTAGGGGGATTATGACCTGATTTGGAGATGGACAGGCAGCAATTAAAATAGTGAAGGGGTCCTCAGGATCATGAGAAAAGGACAAAAAGTTGCAAACATCTTCAATGAGTGACTCTACATGGAAAATCTAAGTGTGTTTGAAGAGCAAGCAGGAACGGTGGGACCTCCAAATGGGGGTGTGGGGCAGGGGCCCTGGAGTCAGGTCAAGAAGCTCTGTGGCTCTGGAAGCTCTAGTAAGTCCCCACGTGGAACAGGGCAAGGGACTCTGGTAGACAGTCTCTAAATAAACTAAAGAACAGAAGCTCTTCCTGATTTCCTGGATCACAGAAATGCTGCCATTCTGTTCCAACCTAAGAAAGATGGGAGCAGATGCAGAAAATAACCAAGATTGGACCTCAGCCATAATGACAAGAACAGTGTCAAATGAAATTTGATTGTACCCAGTATTAAGAATGGAGAAGGCAATGGCACCCCACTCCAGGACTCTTGCCTGGAAAATCCCATGGACGGAGGAGCCTGGTAGGCTGCAGTCCATGGGGTTGCTAAGAGTTGGATACGACTGGGCGACTTCACTTTCACTTTTCACTTTCCCTCATTGGAGAAGGAAGTGGCAACCCACTCCAGTGTTCTTGCCTGGAGAATCCCAGGAACGGGGGAGCCTGGTGGGCTTCCGTCTATGGGGTGGCACAGAGTCATACATGACTGAAGCAACTTAGCAGCAGCAGCAGCAGTATTAAAAAATGTGAAGGACTTCCCTGGCAGTCTATCAAATGGGGGTGTGGGGCAGGGGCCCTGGAGTCAGGTCAAGAAGCTCTGTGGCTCTGGAAGCTCTAGTAAGTCCCCACGTGGAACAGGGCAAGGGACTCTGGTAGACAGTCTCTAAATAAACTAAAGAACAGAAGCTCTTCCTGATTTCCTGGATCACAGAAATGCTGCCATTCTGTTCCAACCTAAGAAAGATGGGAGCAGATGCAGAAAATAACCAAGATTGGACCTCAGCCATAATGACAAGAACAGTGTCAAATGAAATTTGATTGTACCCAGTATTAAGAATGGAGAAGGCAATGGCACCCCACTCCAGGACTCTTGCCTGGAAAATCCCATGGACGGAGGAGCCTGGTAGGCTGCAGTCCATGGGGTTGCTAAGAGTTGGATACGACTGGGCGACTTCACTTTCACTTTTCACTTTCCCTCATTGGAGAAGGAAGTGGCAACCCACTCCAGTGTTCTTGCCTGGAGAATCCCAGGAACGGGGGAGCCTGGTGGGCTTCCGTCTATGGGGTGGCACAGAGTCATACATGACTGAAGCAACTTAGCAGCAGCAGCAGCAGTATTAAAAAATGTGAAGGACTTCCCTGGCAGTCTAGTGGTTAGGACAATGCCTTCACTAAAGAGGGCACAGGTTTGATCCCTGGTCAGGGAACTAAGATTCCCACATATGGTGTGGCCAAAAAAAAAAAAGAGAGAGAGAGAGAAAGAAAGAAACATGAGATACTTTTATGTGAAGAGCAATTTAGACCTCTCTCTCTCTCATATACACACATAGGCATGCACACACATACATATATACACACATGAAGAAAAGAAAACATATTATAACTATTAACAATTGTTATTTATATGCTATTAAATTATGGCTGGCATTGTTTAGTTTTTCAGGGTTTTTTTTTTTTGCAGTGAATATATGTTAACTTCAAAAGTGCAAAATATGAGGAAAAAAATAGAACCTAATTAGAAAACATAAAGCAAAAACCCAGAGTATATCTTACTCCCCAGCAGTACCTCTTGATCTGTAATCAGGCACATGGCTCCAAGCAACATTCAATGAGTGAGTTTATATGGTCAAAAATAGAGCAAGAAGACACAGCCAAAATAGTTCTCCTAAGTAGAGAAGAACTAGCTGCCCAGTGTTTACAAATTTTGGCATAAACAGTGTAACAGCTCTTATTTTAGCATGCTTGCTATCTGTTTTCATTACTTTCAAAAGATGGAAGATTACTCTGAAGCAGACTCTAGAAATGTGTCTTTACTCATATTTCAGTGAAATTAAGCTTTCGATGAACTAAAGAAAACAAATGAAACATTTGGAAAGAGTAACCATTTTACATTTTCATCTCTGAAAAAGGTAAGGCAGTGAGGCAGAAGGAAGGAGTGAGAACAGGCAAGATGTTGTTTTTTAAAAAATAAGAAAAAGAAGAAAGAGGAAGAATGGATAACTCACTGAGTAGCAACTATAGTTTGGTGCTTAAATGCACTAAATTAGCTAGAATCTTTTTAGGTGTTGTTGAAGTGGGTGAGCATCTTTCATGAAAGTGATATTTCCAACTCATATTATGAATCAAAAAAATACAAATTTCTTTCTCTGAGACCCCAGCAGTGAAAAAGATGAAACAGTGCAGAGGAAATAAATATTCTCTTTCATCAAGCAGTGGAAAGTTGAGGGCAGGGGTGGTAAAGAGATTGGGATCAAGGCATAAAAATATGACTCAGTGGCTTCTGACTATATCAACTGAATTTTTAAAGTATTGTATCAGGGCAGCTTAACCATGGGGGGAAAAAATACTGATTTAGTCATTTCTCCAGAGAAACAAAATCAATAGTTTGTTGAAAGAGAGAGATTTGTTCTAAGGAATTGGTCCACATGATTTGGAGAGCTGACAAGTTCAAAGTCTACAGAGCAGGTTGTCAGGTTGGAGACCCATGGAACAGCTGATGCTGCAGGTAGAGTCCAAAGTCAGCCTCAAGATTGAGTCCTGCCTCCTCAGGAGACCTCAGTCTTTATTTTAAAGCCTTCAACTGATTGCACAAGCCTCACCCACATTATGGAGACTAATCTGCTTTACTCAACTGTCTAGTGATTTAAATGACAATCACATCTAAAATCTACCTTCATTGCAACTTCCAGACTGATGTTTGGATATCACTAGCCTAGTCCAGTTAACACAGAAAATTAACTATCACAAAAACCAAGCAAACGAATGCAGAGAGTGCCCAAGAGAAAATAAAAGATGACTGGCTTAGAGAATGAAGCAGTATGTCATGAGTGCAATTTTTTCTAAGCATACTGTTCATTTGGCTGGACGGCATCACCGACACGATGGACATGGGTTTGGGTGGACTCCAGGAGTTGGTGATGGACAGGGAGGCCTGGCGTGCTGTGGTTCCTGGGGTCACAAAGAGTTGGCACGACTGAGCGACTGAACTGAATTGAACTGATAGTAGATGGAAGTTGAGCTTCTTTTTAAAAAGAAAGGTGTCAGATTCCATCTGCTTTCTGATCAAGTGACTGTTTTAAAGTATCTTTTCTCTGAGTCAGCTTTCACTATGATGGTCTGTTTTTCAGAAAAGACCATTAATTCCTATGGTTATCTTGTTATTGTGATAAATTTAGATTATACCTGAGTCTCAACCAAGACCCTTAGCCCACATTTAATCTTATTTTCTTTGTTTCTCTAGCTGCAAACTTTGTCAACAAAATCAACAAGTCACTTTGTTTTTCTCTACTATTCTCACGTTGTAACCACATTTATTTTCTTCTCATCTACAATGATTTTCCCTTTTTATCTGCCTATTCACCAAACATACCAATCTTTGACAGATCAAAATAAGCTCTACCTAGTCTATCATTCAAGTTCATCTATGAATTCTCTGACTCTTCTTGCCAACAATAAGTGCTCAGTAAGTCTCTCTTTACTAAATACTTATAACAGTATAAATTATACTTTTGCAAGAAATTCAATTTCATTCATTTTTTCCTATATTTTGGTGATACAAAAAGAGGAACAATAAATATGTCATCCAAGGAATTGCATTCTTGTCCAATGAGAACACAAATGATTTATAGTTACAGAATTGCACAATTTTATTTTCAATAAACAAAATCTACTGAACCTATATAATAAATATGTGCCAAGAACTGGGCTGGGCTCTTGAGATAAATGAGAAATGTGACCCCATTCCAGTAGGGAAAAATAAAATGAAACAAAAATAAAATGTATTTTCAATATAACATGTATACAATATAACTCCAATATAATAATGAGAAGAATGGTTAGAAATCATCTCACATCAGTTCCTTATTTTAAAGCTGAAGACACCAAGGCTCAGAAAGAAGAAAGGCCTTGCCCACAGTCATTGATATATTTAGGTAGTATCACCTGGGACTGAACTCCAAGCCATTCATTGGTTGCTTCAACTAATTTCAGTCATGGAAAGAAAAATGTCTATAGAGAGAAGGGTCACCCAAATAGCACAGAAAATCAGTGCAGCTCCAGATTCCACCTGAAAAACATCTTATCTAAGCCTCAGACTAGGGACTTTTTTTTTTTTGGTAAAGAAATGACCCAGCCAAGAACGGTCCAAGGAAGGCCCTGACATCACTGAGATCTTTACCACCAGTGAGTAGCAATTATTTTGTAGGAGAGGTCCATGTCCAGGGAATTGATTCTCCAGTGCATATGAATATCCCCTATTAGCCCCACTTGATAATGGGAGCTGTGCTCTTGCCTGCAGTGGAGGCTACAATGGCCCAATCGAACAGCCTCTCTTCATGCATAAACATGACTCCTGCTATCACTAATGGGAAAGGGTTCCACAGTGCTACAGAAAATAGAGCCCACAGTCTTGTGATAAGTCTGTCAAATGTGACTTCCTCTGTGTGAACAGCAGCACCGTGGCTGATGAAATGAGCGACCCGGTGTACAGGACAATAACGTGTCAAAGCACTTCGATGCAGACAGCGCGTCTGAAGCTCCCAAGACAGATCAGGACTCAGCGTATGAGTCATTAGAAGGAACCCAGGTACAAACATTAGTGGACCGCTCTCATTAACATGCCCTTCACTTCCCTTCCCTCCTTGCCTTCTCTTGGTCACCCTCCTAGACTTGTAAGTCTGGACAAGGTTCTCTATCATGCTGAGTTGACAACACCGCTTATCTGTGGTTTGGGTGGATGAGATACAGGCCTATGAGCAATCTCTGGCTGTCCTTTAACACCAGACCACAAGACAGGCTGTGCCTGACTTTTAAATACTCACAGAACAAGGCTCTCTCTCCCCTGAGGCTCCCCTGACACCCTTTTTACCTCTTTCCTACACCACGTTGTGATACAGTGACATAATAAGAAATAAACTTTTGGTCTTTGTTCCTGGTTCTTGGTGCAGAACTTCTAAAACCCTTGGAGTTTCTTTTTTCTTTCTTCGTTTTTTGGTCTCTTGGCATGTGGGATCTAGTTCCCCAACCAGGGATAGAAACTGTGCCCCCTGCATTGGGAAGCATGGAGTCTTAACCACTGGACCACCAGGGAAGTCCCAACCCTTGGAATTTCTTGAGTGAATAATTTCTTACTATGAATAAGCCCCTTTTAACTATATCTGAATATATGCTAATGAGATGATTCCTGGAGGGTGGGGGCTGGTTACCAGGGGAATCAACCACACTATTAGATGTTTAGAACTATTCTCCCACCCCAAAACCCTGGGGGTTTAATGAACAATGGCCAATGACTTAATCAATTATGACCTCATAGGAGATCCTCCGTGAAAATCCCTAAATGACAGGGTCGTGAAAGCTTCTGGGTTGGTGACTATATAAGGTGCTGGGAGGGCGGTTTGCCTGGATGGCTCATGGAGGCTTTGTGCCCCTTCTCTGTCCTTTGCTCTGTGCATCTCTTCCATTGGGTTGTTCTTGAGCTGTTTTCTTTATAAGAAACCAGCTGTTGTTTAGTCGCTAAGTTGTGTTCGATGCTTTGCGACCCCATGGACAGCAGCACGCCAGGCTCCTCTGTCTATAGGACTTCCCAGGCAAGAATCCTGGAGCAGGTTGCCATTTCCTTCTCCACCGGGATCAAATCCACATTTTCTGCATTGCAGGTGGATTCTTTACCACTGAGCAACCTGGAAAGCCCATAATAAACCAGTAATAGTAAGTGTTTCCCTGAGCCCTATAAGCCATTCTAGCAAATTATGGAGCCAAGGAAGGGGCTTTGGGAACCTTGGTTTATAGCTGGTCAGTCAAAAGCACAGGAAGCCTGAGACTTCCCTGGTGGTGAAGAGTCCCTGCCAATGCAGGGGATGCGGATTCAATCCCTGGTCCGGGAAGATCCCACACGTCTCGGGGCAACTAAGTCCAGGCACCACAACTACTCAGCTTGAGCTCGAGAGCCCACAAGCCACAACTCCTAAGCCCACGTCATGCCATACTGCTGAAGCCCAGAGCCCGTGCTCCTAACAAGAAAAGCCAGCAAGATGAGAGCCCGTTCATTGAAACTAGACAGTAGCCTCCGCTCGCTGCAGCTAAAGCCCAAGTGCAGTATGAAGACCTAGTATAGCCAAAATTTTTTTAAAAAATTAAAAAAGTATAGGAAGCCTGGACTTGTAATTGACATCTCAAGTAGAGGGGGCTGGTCTTGCGGGGTTGAGCCCTTAACCTGTGGGGTCAGTGCCAGCTCTGGGTATATAATGTCAGGATTGAACTAAATTGCAAAATACTAAATTGGTATCTGTAGAGAACTGAAGAACTGCTTGGTGTGAAAAAATCCAAACATTTGGTGTCAGAAGCATGGCAAGGAGTAAGAAAACAGTTTTTCCTTTACACATGTACCCAGGGCCCTCCATAAACCACACCTAAGGAACAACAGGGTCCTGTCTGAGCCCCCACCTCTTTGCCATCTGCCCCATGGCCTTAAGCTTCAATCTCCTTTCTCTTTTACCCTGTTTGTCCTCTTGCAGAGCCTAAATAACAAGACTGAAAAACAAAGAAAATATCACCATCGCAGAAAAGATAAATGTACTGCAGCCATGGCCACCTGTATAAAAGTCTTTTCAGGTACAAGAACAGAAAGTACATTCCAAAGACGTGCAAGATGAGTGAAAGAGCAAGCGGAGGGTGAAGGACTGATGTACGCGCAGGTGACATTTCGGTTCTGCTGCAGCTAAACCTCATTAACGCTACCACCTTGAGGTTGGCATCTCTCACACACTTCTGGGAAAGAGTTCTTGCAAGTGATTCACAAAAATAAATTACAAAGGCAATCTGAAAAAGTCCTTGAAGACTTTTTTTTAGATATTTATTTATTTTTGTTAATCCATTTATTCATTAACATAAACTATGCTTAAGAGTTCACTGTGTAGATATAGTGCCAGACTCCAGCAGCTTAATGTCTATTGGAGACATCTTTTCCATCCTTAAAGGAATTTATAGTCTATGATCACGCTCCATACACTTTTTCTTAAAAGACCACATAATGGAATTCCCTATTGGTCCAGTGGTTAGGCTAAATGCTTTCACTGCCGAGGGAGCAGGTTCAAGCTCAGATCGGGGAACTATAAGATCCCACAAGTCATGCAGTGTAGCCAAATTAAAAAAAAAAAAGACCAGATAGTAAACATTTAAAGCTTTGCAGGTCATTGTGTTTCTATCGGAATGCCTCAACTGCCATTGTAGTGCCTCAGTTCAGTTCAGTCGCTCAGTCGTGTCTGACTCTTTGCGACCTCATGCATTGCAGCATACTGGGCTTCCCTGTCCATCACTAACTCCCGGAGTTCACTCAGATTCACGTCCATCGAGTCAGCGATGCCATCCAGCCATCTCATCCTCGGTCGTCCCCTTCTCCTCCTGCCCCCAATCCCTCCCAGCATCAGGGTCTTTTCCAANTCACTCTTGCCATCTCTTGTTTGACCACTTCCAATTTGCCTTGATTCATGGACCCGACATTCCAGGTTCCTATGCAATATTGGAAGAGGGCATCAGAGGGCAGACACACTGAAACCATACTCACAGAAAACTTGTCAATCTAATCACACTAGGACCACAGCTTTGTCTAATGCAATGAAACTAAGCCATGCCCACGGGGCAACCCAAGACGGGCTGGTCATGGTGGAGAGGTCTGATTGTAGTGCCTAAGCAGCCATAAATATGTAAGTGTGATTGTGTTCCAATAAAACATTTTCTATGGACACTGAAATTTGAATTTTGTATAATTTTCACATATCACACAATATCAGTCTTCTTTTGACTTTTTTCAGCTACTTAAAAATATAGGAGGGTCCTCCCTGATGGCCCAGTGGTTAAGAGCCTGCCTACCAATGCAGAGGACATGGGTTCCATCCCTGGTCCAGGAATATCCCACATGCCATGCACTGCAACCAGTGAAGCCCACACTCGAGAGCCTGTGTCCTGCAACAAGAGGAGCCACTGCAATGAAAAGCCTGAGCACTGCAACGAGGAGTGGCCCCCAGTCACGGCAATCAGAGAAAGTGCTGCACAAAGCAAAGAGGACCCAGCGTAGCTGCACACAAAAAAAGGTCACCTCATCCAGTTACCTGTCAGAATAACTTTTCACCTAATAATTATAACAGCTGCTGCTGCTGCTGCTGCTGCTAAGTCGCTTCAGTCGTGTCCAACTCTGTGCGACCCCATAGATGGCAGCCCACCAGGCTCCCCCGTTCCTGGGATTCTCCAGGCAAGAATACTGGAGTGGGTTGCCATTTCCTTCTCCAATAATAACAGCTATGAGCTCCTAATTCATACTCAGCATTATGCTAAGTGCATTCCGCATACAATTCTCACACAGCACCCTGAGCTAAGCAGTGCTGCTCTTTTTACTTTATGGATAAGGAAAGTTAGGATTGAGAGAGTAGCTTGTCCACAAACCCACTGCTGATCAACGATGAATCAGGGTTTGAATTTCAGTCTGTCTGATTTAACTACAGAGTTAATGACTAAACATTATTTCCTATGAGCAGATTCACAAGAGACCCAAAGGGCAGGTAGAGTTTTTCTAAAGTTTGGTGCCCTATAGGGCTGTTTGATGGTCCAGTAGGTGACAATTTTTTTGCACTTATTTTTCAGGTTAAAAACTTTCATACTATTATATACATCCAGGATGCGAGGATCTTCTCTGAGTCCTTGTTCCAGCACAAGAGACTGAATTCTACTTTTTTAAAGTAATAATGACCTTATTTATTACCATTCTCAAAGTCTACCCTCATAGGTCAGAATTAGGGTCAAGTCCAAATATTTCACATCTGTGAGTCTGGTAGCAAAAGCGTATGAACTTCTTTTTAATAAACAATACAAAGCCTCTCCCCTTAGTCTGGTCAGGCAATTTAATCATGACTTAAGTTTTGTTGCTGAAGTTTATTAGAATTCTGATATTTAAACTAAAGGAGCAAAAGAAATTTTGTTGCTCAGTTAAGTTTTGTCATCAGAAATGAAGTACTCAGTCTATTAACCTAGGTTTTTTTAAATGCTTTTTCTGAGTTACAATTGCATTCTATAACTTCAGCTTTTGTGGTCTGTATATACAGTCATACCTCATTTCATCACACTTCACTTGCAGGTGTTGTGTCTTTTTACAAATTGAAGGTTTGCAGCAATTCATGGGGTCACAAAGAGTCGGACACAACTGAGCAACTGAACTGAACTGAGCAACTCTGCATCGATCGAGTCTATTGGTGCCATTTTTCTAATATTATCTTTTAATTAAGATGTGTATGCTATTTTTTAGAGATAATGCTATTGTACATTTATAGACTATGGTATAGTGTAAACATAACTTTTATATGTGCTGGGGAACAAAAAGCTTTGTGTGACTAGCTTACTGCAATACTCACTTTACTGTGGCGATTTGGAACTGAAGATGCAATACCTCCCAGGTATGCCTTTACTAGCTTCCATTTTTGGAAGGACTCTGCATTATTACAAAATAACTGAATACATTGTTTATCATGTTACCCAATATCCCTTACATAGAGATCCAAATGATAGATTTCTTCCAAAACTGTAATCGTCTTTCCAAAATAACTTGTAGCCTCCCTAATTACCATTCAATAAATACCATGCAACCCCCTGGGTTCTCTAGATCATTTCTGTGCCAAGCCTATATTGTGCTTTGTCCTTGGTGAATCACAGAGCCAATCTTCATCTCAGCTATGGTTACCAACTAATCGTAAGTTCCTGATAAATGTCTCCTGTTTCTCTAAATCATCTTGGGTAAATCTGCATTTTTTTCTTTCTTCTTTTTAATGTTTATCTATACTGTCCAATTGTATTTAGATTCTAGTATCATAAAATATTGTTTCTCCTACAGGGTAAGGCTTCCCTGGTGGCTCAACGGTAAAGAATCCACCTGCTGATTCAGGAGACTCAGGTTCAGTCTCTGGGTTGAGAAGATTCCCTGCAGAAGGAAATGGCAACCCTCTCCAGTATTCTTGCCTGGGAAATCCCATGGACATGGGAGCCTGGCAAGCTACAGTCTGTGAGGTCACAAAAGTGTGAAACACAACTTAGCGACTAAACAACAACAAGAACAAAAAGTCAACAGACAACTAGACACTAAGACCCATGCAGTCTATTTGGTCCTGTTCAAAAATGTCATAAGACGTTTGGTTCAAGCCAAAATGTCCTTGATATTTGGTCCTGTCTGATACCATCTGGCATGAATCAAATACAATTATGGATGTTTTGGATAGGACCATATCTCAGGGAACTTAGGTTGTGGACCAAGGGTCTTCTGGACATTTTGGGCAAGACAGAATTTCAAGGATCCTTTGTCATGGACAAAATATCTTACAAACCGAAGGGTTGTGGATGTTTTGAGCAGGACAAAATGTCTACTAACCAGATATACAGATGGATGGATAGTTATATACATTTTCAAAATACACATAAATAATACATGTCAGGGATCCCCTGGGTCCCAGATGGGTTCTTGTCCCTGCCTGTTAGGAACTGGGTCACACAGCAGGATGTGAGCAGCAGGGCAAGCGAGCAAAGCTTCGTCTGTATCTATAGCCACTCCCTATTGCTTGCTTTACCTCCGGAGCTCCACTTCCTATCTGGTCAATGGCAGCATAATAGACGTAATGTACTTGAATCATCCCCAAACTATCCCACCTTGCCATCTAATGGAAAAAAATTATCTTCTATGAAACCATTCCCTGGTGCCAAAAAGGTTGGGGACCACTGATATACAGCCATGGTAGAATGATAAAAATGAGACCAAAAAGTGGGACTTCATTCATTAGTAAACAATTATATGTACAGAAGGAAAAAAATAAACTCCTTATTGTTACATTGCTGTTGTTGGTTTTTCTTAGTTGCTAAGTCATATCTGACTCTTTGTGACCCCAAGGACTGCAGCCTTCCAGGCTCCTCTTCCCATTGGATTTCCCAGGCAAGGATCCTTGAGTGGGTTGCCATTTCCTTCTCCAGGGGATCTGCCCATCCCAAGGATGAGCCTGAGTCTCCTGCATTGGCAGGTGGATTCATTACCACTGAGCCACGAGGGAAGACATCATTACAAGAGGCTACTTATTTAAACACTGGCCAGTGTGGATAAATATGTCCAAACTATTGGGAAAGCAATTCAAAATATACATCATACTGATTAGTCCCCAAAGGAAAACACAGTGTAAGGCAGTAAATAGAGAACCAGCAACATTTCTGTTTAGCTGAGAATGCTGCTGCTGCCACAAAATCGTTTCAGTCATGTCCAACTCTGTGCGACCCCGTAGACGGCAGCCTACCAGGCTCCCCTGGGATTCTCCAGGCAAGAACACTGGAGTGGGTTACCATTTCCTTCTCCAGTGCGTGAAAGTGAAGTCACTAAGAGTGTCCAATAAATAGGAGGTGATGATATTAATATCTGTGCTGCTCTTAGCAAATATGAGATTGTTACCACATATACAGAGGCCTGTATAAATTATTTACTCAATATTCAGACTATACTTGCCAGTTCTTGCCTTTATATTATCTTGAAACAAAGGCCATATCTTAAAGGGGCTTCCCTGGTGACTTAGATGGTAAAGAATCTGCCTGCAATGCAGGAGACCTGAGTTTGATCCCAGGATTGGGAAGATCTCTTGAAAAAGGGAATGGCAATCCACTCTAGTATTCTTGCCTGGAAAATTCCTTGGACAGAGAAAGCTGCCTGGCTCCAAGTCAGCCTTCTGACTCCCCGGGGTCACAAAGAGTCGGACACAACTGAGCAACTAACACTTTCCACTTTAAAATAAAGAAATAAGTGCCAGGTCAATATGATATGTTTGTCATGGATACAGAATTGAGTTTCAAAATATGCCCTACCGACAAGTAAGGTCACTTCTACCAAATGATGGTTCAGTTCAGTTCAGTTCAGTTCAGCTGCTCAGTCATGTCCGACTCTTTGCGACCCCATGAACTGCAGCAAGCCAGGCCTCCCTGTCCATCACCAACTCCCGGAGTTCACTCAGACTCACGCCCATCAAGTCAACGATGCCATCCAGCCATCTCATCCTCGGTCGTCCCCTTCTCCTCCTGCCCCCAATCCCTCCCAGCATCAGAGTTTTTTCCAATGAGTCAACTCTTCACATGAGGTGGCCAAAGTACTGGAGTTTCAGCTTCAGCATCATTCCTTCCAAAGAAATCCCAGGGCTGATCTCCTTCAGAATGGACTAGTTGGATCTCCTTGCAGTCCAAGGGACTCTCAAGAGTCTTCTCCAACACCACAGTTCAAAAGCATCAATTCTTTGGAGCTCAGCTTTCTTCACAGTCCAACTCTCACATCCATACATGACTACTGGAAAAATCATAGCCTTGACTAGACGGACCTTTGTTAGTGATTATTTAAAATAGTAAAAATTTCAATGGGAAGATTTCTTTCAGTTGTAGATAATTATGGAAAGAGTTAAAGCAGATTATCTGCTCATTATACTTATCTGAAATGAAAATATAACATTTAGAGTAATATTACAGTAGCACAGTCAACTCTAAATATAGGAACAATAAAGAAATACAGTGAAGAGCAAGGTATTCTAAAAGCCAGAATATATTTAACAATGGAGCACTGCCTTCACTCGACTATTTTATTTATTCAGTTAAACAGATTTAACAAGTTTGGCATGTATGGCAATACATGAAGTAATATTCTGGACGTGAACACAAAAGCAAATTAAACAGTCTTTGCCTTCAAGGATTTTGTGAGTTACTGTGCTTTTGTAACCATCTTGGGAACAAATATCCTTTAATATTAGCGTTAGAAGCCTCTGCATCTGAACTTGTCTCCATTCACCCTCTCTTCGATATATACACAGTATGAGTTTGTTTTGTCCATTCTACTTTTTTAGTGTTTAACATGAGATTATTCCTGTTCAATGTAAGAAGCTTTATGCTTATTTCTCCATTACTGTATCTTGTCTCTTCGTGGCCACTTGACAGAAACCTCCCAGGAAACCTTCCTAACCGTGGTCTGCACTTTTAAAGTCAGATGGAAGCACTTCTACTCACCCAGAAGTGACTCATGTACAAAGACCTTCTTCAAAGGTCAGCAAAATCACACTGCATAAACAATGCTAACATGTTCAACATATTAATAATTGCTTTTGATACTTCAAAGACTTTTTTTTCTTTCTTAGTCATTTTAAGAACTGTTTTAAAACAAAATTATAGGGTAATCATCCTATACGGTTGCAATGGGAAATCTTTGACTTCTTTTGTCATTTCAGGCAACTAAATACACACTTGAGATACCACTCCTGTATCACAGGTGTGAAGTTACCGTGACAAATAGGAAATCTGTGAATTTCAGAGTTTGAGTAAGATAAGTTTCTATTTTTTTCCCCCTGTTGACCATATTAAGCCCTATTTAAATCATTGTCAGCCACATGTCAAATTATCTCAGAAAGCATACACATAGGGAAAAAAATAAGGAAAAAGAAAGACAAGAATTTCCAAAACCCTGGGTCAGCTAAAACTGTAGTTTAAAATGTGATGGATTCATTCTATTTGTTATGACTCTGAATTGCTAGCAGCATTCTTGGACATGTACGAAAAGGCACAGATACTGAGTTTTTAAGTTTGGTCTACTTAATGTCACAGGTTCTGTATAATGTGACAGCGCTGCAGAAAGGTACGCTGGAAACATACATATTCTGTCCAACTCTATCTTCATAAACCCTATTTCACACATTAAAGTGGAGGCAAATTTAGCGAGTGCCACTGTCCCTAGGTGAACCTCTGTAACCTTGGGTATATAATAGAAGATTAATTAGTCTGCAGATCATAAAGATGTTCTGAAATCCATTTCAAAAGGGATACCACAGGATTTTCAGTTCCAATATGGCCAACTAAGTCTGGAGGTTCTCCCAACACAAACTCTTGGAAATAGTGTATACAAGAGAACCAGGGCTTCCCTGGTGATCCAGTGGTTAGGAATGAAGGAGACATCAGTTCAACCCCTCGTCCAGGAAGATCCCACAGGCTGTGGGGCAATTAGGCCCCCATGCCACAATTCCTGAGCCTGGGCTCTAGAGTCGATGCTCCACAGCAAGAGAAATCACTGCAAAGAGAAGCCCACTCATGGCAACTAGACAGTAGCCCCTGTTCACCACAACTAGAGAAAGCCTGCGTGCAGCACCAAAGACCCTGGGCAGCCAAAAATTAAATAAATAAAATTAAGGAATAAAAAACAATAACCAAAAGTCTTCTGAATGCTTAGCTGAGCTTTTAGGAACTAGAAGGAAATCTCCAGAAGCCAGGGGGAAAAGGAAGTGAAAATCAAAGTGGTAGGAAAGAGGAAAATCCTGTGGAGGGGGTTCTACCTTGGTTACCTAGGGGGTGGATTTTAGTATCCATGTGATGACTGAAGGTTAGGCCATCTGCTATGTAAAAAGGGGAGTTAGGAAAGAAATCAACTCAGAAAATTGGGATTTCTGGAGCAGACACAAGAGAGAGGGGACAAGGAGAAAATATCTTCCAATAGGCACAGAGAGAGAGCAAGAAAGAAGGAAAATTATCTGTCTTTGTCTAGATTCTGCTGGAAAAGCAATTTTAAAAAATTCAAAAAGCCCTCATGAGAATGCAAATGCAAATATACTTTCTTCATGGTCAGATATTACCACATGGTCTAAGGAACTCCAAGCTGAGAATGAACGCAAAGTATGGTCATGAACATTGATAACTGGGCATCCAGACACTCCCAAAACTCAGACCCAAAAGACTGTCACGGGAGAAACAAGCCCCACCTAAAAGATATGATCGTGATGAAAATTTCCAAACTTTAAAAAATAATCAATCCAACATATGTAAGAGTAAAAAGGATTTTAAGTGAAAAAACTTCAGATGACAAACTAACAGCCAGAAGATGAATAAAAAATAAGTTTAAAAAAAATTAAAGGCATAACATCCAATTCCCAAGTTACACAGGCTAGAAATGACACTGAAAATCAGCCAATTAGAACTCACACAAATAAAATAAATATGATCATTGAAGTTTAAAAACTCAATGGACAAGTAAAAGGACAGATTAGAAATAGCTGAGAGAATGTGCAAACTGGAATATGGAGCTAAGGAAACTGCATAGAAGAAACGGCTGAAATCACAAAGACAGAAAGTATTAAAAAGCGATAAAGAGACAAAATAGATAAAATGAGGAATTCTAGCTTATGTAGTCCCCCCCAATAAAAAAGGATAGAGAAAAGCATATGCAAGGAGTTGGTGGCTGGAAATGTTTTTTTAGAAATAATGAAAACTATAACTCTTCCGATTGAAGACATGTGTCCAATAACTGCAGAGCAGCACAAATAAAAATAAATCCACACTCAGATACATTATTGTGAAAGCAAAGAATACTTAAAAAACAACAACAAAAGTCAACCGAAAGAAAAGTAAATTATCCGCAATAGGATAAAAATTTAAAAGACAACAAACAATAGAGGTCACATGACAATGACATGATATATTGAAAATATTTACAGGAAAACATTGTCAAACAAGAGTTTGCATCCAACTAGTCATTTTTTCAAGTGAGAGAAAAATAAACTATCTTGTTCAAAAAAAAAAAAAAAGCCTAGGACATTTACCACTTACAAATACTCACAGAAAGAAGTGTGCTGCTGCTGCTGCTGCTAAGTCACTTCAGTCGTGTCCAACTCTGTGTGACCCCACAGACGGCAGCCCACCAGGCTCCCCCGTCCCTGGGATTCTCCTGGAGTGGGTTGCCATTTCCTTCTCCAATGCATGAAAGTGAAAAGTGAAAGGGAAGTCGCTCAGTCGTGTCTGACTCTTCGCGACCCCATGGACCGCAGCCTACCAGGCTCCTCTGTCCATGGGATTTTACAGGCATGAGTACTGGAGTGGGGTGCCATCGTCTTCTCCAAGAAAGAAGCGTGAAAGACATTAAATGAAACAAGAAATTGGACCCAAATGGAAGAAGTGGGATGTGAGAAACAATGAAGAGCAAATTAGTATGCAAGCACTGATTGCATGAAAATATTAACTAACTGTTGTATGATAAAGGCAAAGTGTAAATTAAAATACTGCACAACAATTACCCATGTATGGTAGTGAGTAGAGGGAGGAAACTACAAAGAATTTTAGTTTCTTTTATTGTCTTGAAAAAGTTAGAGATAATATATAACTTTAGGTTAAATATTTTCTGTTCAACTTTTAATGGTAACATTAAAAAATACAAACAAAATTCTTTTCAAAACCAGTGTAAGGGGGATAATCAGGATAAACAAAATTCAATACACTTAATACATATTAGGAAAAGAGAGGAAAAGGAAGCCAAGAAAAATGTGATGGATAGCATTAAAGTATTGTGGCGGAGGTGAGGGGAATCCAAATAAATTTAAATAGACAAAACCGATAGCTGAAAATAGTGCTTCTCAGATAGTATTTAAAAAAATAAACCCAGACAGAGTCAAATTAAACCCTGACACTGCTGATGCCTAGACCCAGCATTACTCCTCCCAACCTGAGTTTCCCTAAAGCTGCTGTTAATCATCTGAACACAGAGAACACTCCACCTGTGGAATACCTGGTTCTTGTCTTCTCTGCCTGATGGTTCTGTAAACTTTCTGACCACCAAGAGATCAAACAGGATATATAAAGGAATTAACATCCGGGACAACCCTCAAAGGCATGAAGTCATTGTATAAATCTCCCAGCCTTCCCAGCCCCGAGGAAAAGCTGTCTAAGAACATCTTCGGGGCAACTGAGCCTCAGCTCTTTCCTGTGGTTATTTGACTATTTGCGCAAAAGGCACTGGCTTTTCTCCGATCTCACTTCTCTGATTTTCTTTTGTAGGTTTGCTGGCCTTGCTTCCCCAAATAAATTAGCTGCACCCAAATCTGAGTCACAGGGTCTGCTTTGTCGGAAGAAAGCCAGAAACGAAAAAGACAACACTGTAAGCAACAAACACATGCAATAAGTCAAAAACAAAAGAAATGTAAAAAAAGTCCATCAGACAAATACTAAACAAAAGACCATACGAATGGATAGACAGAATAAAGGATAGTTGACAGACAGACGGATAGACAAGTGGATGAATAGAAAGATAAATAAAAACCACTACAGAAGGATAGAAATAATGCTGAATTGTGCCCTCTCAAAAATATAATCTCAAATACATTGTTAAAGAATTCCTAAAATAACCAAAAAACTGAAAAAAAAGGAGATTTTCAAAAGATGCCTTGTAGAAATTAATAGACCACATTGGCCAAAAATTAACAAAGATGAAATACATTTACAGCTTACCTTACACAGATAGAACACATGCTCAGTTGCTAAGTCATGTCTGATTCTTAAGACCCCACGGACTGTAGCCCGCCAGGCTCCTCTGTCCATGGGATTTTCCAGGCAAGAATACTGGAGTGGGTTGCCAGTTCCTCCCCCAGCGCATCTTCCTGACCCAGGAATAGAACCCGAGTCTCCTGCATTGGCAGGTGGGTTCTTTACCACTGAGCCACCTGGGAAGCCAGAGATAGAACATTCTAGGTCATAAGTCAAGTTTCAACAGATACTAAAGAGTGTATATTACATCGACTAAGTTATCTGCAATGAAATAAAATTAAAGTAATAATGAAATTATACTAAGTCCTCTCATATGTTTATAATTTGAAAAAGTATGTCTAAATTATTCATGAGTCATACAAGATTTGAAAATGGAATTAGAACAAATGTAAAACTGAATGACAATGAGATATATGTAAAGCAGTACTTTGAAGAAAATTATAATCTTCTTAAACTGATTATACTAACATGAAAGGAAACATTTAAATTAATGAAATAACTATCCAATTGGAAAAAAAAAATGAACAATGGAATACATTTGAAGAAGACTGAAGCAAAAAAAGTATAAAATAGGACCAAAATGGTATAAAGAAAAATGAAACATATTAGAACTAATTTGAGCTACATGGTCTGATGGGGTAGCCACTAGCTTTTGTGTAGCTTTGTGTGTCTCTTGAGCACTTGAAATGTGACTAGTGTGACTATAGAATTGAATTCTTAATTTAGTTTTAATTAATTTATATGTAAATTTAAAACTGAAGCAATACAAATTTTTTTTATTAAATATTACTGTCTTGATAGGACAAAATGCTAAACCATTTCATTATTTTAGCAGAACTACATTTTAACCATTGAAAGTTAATTACCCAGTTTGAGATCTCCTTTCAGGATAAAATACATACCACATTTTGGTGACTTAATATAAAATGAAGAAAATATCTCACTAATAAATTATATATTGATCAGATGTTAAAAATAACATTTTGATGTATTAAGTAGAATGTATTATTAGAATATAATTTAATAACTATAATTGCAGTTAAAGTTCTTTTTTTCTGTGTTTGAATGTGACTGTCAGAAATTTTTAAGTTATTTTTGTGGTTCACATTACATTTTTACTAAACAATACTAACTTAACAGAGTTTAGCATTGTTTCTGAGTACAAGATTAAAATATACAATGTAATAGCATTTCTATGAAACAAGAAACGATTATAAATAAAATTGCATTATGAAACAATTTACAACTGCCACAAAGTTATAAAGCACACTGAAAGACAGGGATAAAAGAAAAAAAAATATTCCATATAATTAAAAGCTGAGATATGTTAAAAATTCTCTCCAATAAATATGTAAATTCAGTGTGATTCAATAACATTTCTACAGACTAGACATGAACATTTGGGAGTTGAAAATTTTAAAACATTATTATTTATACCTAGATATAAATCTAATAAAATATGTACAAAATCTGTGGGCTAAAACTGAAACACCAATGAAAGAAAGCAAGGCAATCCTGTATAAAATGGAAAGATATATCATGCTCCTGTACTGGAAGACTTGATGCTATTTATATGAACATTTTCCTCTAATTGATCTATAAATTCAGCATGATCCTAATCAAAATCTATCGACAACAGAATCTAAAATATATATAGAAAAATATAAAGGAATTAGAATAGTTGAAACATTTTAAAAAATAAAAAGTTGGAGAGTTCACCTTATATGAGCTTATGAACTAATATAAAGCTTCAGTTGTCAAACAGTCTAGTATCAAAATAGACCCACACAAATATGGCCAATTGATCTTTGTTAGACAAAGAACTTTGGAGAAGGCAACGGCACCCCACTCCAGTACTCTTGCCTGGAAAATCCCATGGACAGAGGAGCCTGGTGCGCTGCAGTCCATGGGGTCACTGAGAGTCGGATACGACTGAGCAACTTCACTTTCACTTTTCACTTTCATGCATTGGAGAAGGAAATGGCAACCCACTCCAGTGTTCCTGCCTGGAGAATCCCAGGGACAGGGGAGCCTGGTGGGCTGTCGTCTCTGGGGTCTCACAGAGTCAGACACGGCTGAAGCGACTTAGTAGCAGCAGCAGCAGCAGCAGACAAAGAACTTTGGATGTGTCAATGGAGACACATTCCTGGTTTTTTAAAAAAGGTACCATTCTGGTGAGAGATGCTGACAATCAGGGGAAATTATGCACGGGTGGGAGTGAGGGGGTACATGCAAAATCTCCTTGTTGCAAACATAAAGCTACGCCCGTGCTCACGCTCAGCCACTTTAGCTGCGTCTGCCTGGGCAACCCCGTGGACCATAGCCGGGCAGGCGCCTCTGTCCATGGGGTTCTTCAGGCCAGAAACTGGAGCGGGTTGGCATACCCTCCTCCAGGGGATCTTTTCGAGCCTGGGATCAAACCTGTGTCTTCTGCACTGCATATTCTTTACTCACTAAACCACCTGGGAAGCACTAGAACTACTCTACAAAAATGAAATCTCTCAGACAAGCACCTGGGAGAGGTTCACTCCAGGATCTCAAGGGTGGCTTTCTTTGTGAACAAAGAGAGAAAAAATGAGGGTGGAGGACTTGGGTTTATCAGTAGTTCTTGTATCAGAAGAGGGAGAAAGGGAGAGAGACAAAGAAGGGAAGGGAGAGAGAAGATGTAAACGAGATAGGGCAAATGTTAAACTTCAAGTTGCATATATTTTCTGTGTTTGAATTTTTTCCTAATATTTAAACAATTTCCTTACAGAAATATAGCGTTTCATTAATGTGCTAACCACATCAAAATTATCTTCCTAAATAGCTCCATTAAAGGGCAACACTTGTTTACTTAAGTGCTTCTGAAAAAATAAACTGTATTGCTATTTTTTACATACCCCTTATTTAAAGATTGGGATACAACACTGAGCTTCAAGCACAGAATGAATAATTTTTCATGAAGGGACGGGTAACTGGATCAAGGCTAGAGCTGTATCTATTAACGATCTGTCTCTTCGACGTTTTTACATCTATTGAATTGTTAGGTACTGCCCTTTATTTTTTCCAGTAAATATCAGATTAATGGTATAAGAATGTTTCTTCATTTGGCCCTAAAGGGCAGAGCCTTAGTTAAAGAAATGAGATTCGAGGTGGAAACTTGAAAAGAAGTCAAGGTTCTAATTGCCTGCCTTAGCATAGTTGTTCCCTCGGATGCCCACAATTTATAACAAGTTGTCAGTGCTGCACCCAGAAAATGATATTCAGAAAGGTCCTCATGCTTTCTCCACTCCAAGCAAGATGCCATGAATTATTTAATCCTGGAGTTCCTTAAGCTTATTTACACACACACATACACAAAGTTTTTCATCTACTTTGACAGTTATATCACATTTTTTTCTTCCGTGTCTTCACGAAGCTCTTGATATGAAAGCATAGCCTTCCTAGACAACTGCTGTTTGAAATGAAAAGCTCCATGGGTCTTGTCAGCCTCCATCTTACACTGTTTAACTTTCAGCCTAGAGTTCACAATATGGCCATTCCTATAATGTATTCCATGTTTCCAGATAGGGAAGATTGCTAGCACTGTAAATATCCATCTAAGTCTTCTTTCTCATCAACAAAACATGTCGTTTGTAGTACCCACACATCATCAGAACTTCCTCAAGCCTGCCACTATTGCTTTTTCATAATTATATTTTATAATCCTCCTTTACACACGAGAGCTCAATTCACTTCCTCCTACAATGCATTAGCATCCTCTTCAAATCCATTAGTGGTATCGCAAGCTCCACAGCATCGTTCCCTCTTCAAAATATTTTATTATTAAGTTACTGTACTGCGAGCAGGGAGCCTATGAATATTTAAGCAAGGCATTATATGTTTATGTACACTCTGCCAAGACAAACACACACACGTGCACGCACACACACCTATTTGCCCTAATATTTTGGCAGTAGTTTAAAAGCTGCTATGTTTTTTAAGTGAGATGTTTGCTCAAGGTGAAAATGATTGCTGCAAATAAGTAAAGAATCTGCTTGAAATTCTTGATGATTTAAATCTTACCTGTTTCTCAAACTGCAAATAAAATGTCAATGCTAGTTATCAGCAGGAGTAGGAATAGGCAAACTGACTCCAGTGCCCTGAAAAACCCAGAGAGTTCCTTAGCACAGCTAACTCATTCCAGTTTCGCTGGCTCTATATTCACGTTTTAGCATTTGAAACTGATTAGCCCCACATCCCGCTGATGGTTATGGAGACTTTTCTATTACTGTGTATAATTTTTTTAAGTTATACCATTCTCTTGAGTTAGTGGGGGGTATATATATATATAAAACATACATCAATAATCCATTATTTTCACCCCAAATAAATTACGTGATTTCATACATTGGATGATATATTAATTAGCTGAGATGTTCAGTTCGTTGAGTCACTCAGTCCTGTCCAACTCTTTGCGACCCCATGAATTGCAGCACGCCAGGCCTCCCTGTCCATCACCAACTCCCGGAGTTCACTCAGACTCATGTCCATTGAGTCCGTGATGCCATCCAGCCATCTCATCCTCGGTCGTCCCCTTCTCCTCCTGCCCCCAATCCCTCCCCGCATCAGGGTCTTTTCCAATGAGTCAACTCTTCGCATGAGGTGGCCAAAGTACTGGAGCTTCAGCTTTAGCATCATTCCTTCCAAAGAAATCCCAGGGTTGATCTCCTTCAGAATGGACTGGTTGGATCTCCTTGCAGTCCAAGGGACTCTCAAGAGTCTTCTCCAACACCACAGTTCAAAAGCATCAATTCTTCGGCACTCAGCCTTCTTCACAGTC
>SJXQ01001073.1:118128-185922 GCA_006408695.1 Aepyceros melampus
CTTGACTAGACGGACCTTAGTCAGCAAAGTAATGTCTTTGCTTTTGAATATACTACCTAGGTTGGTCATAATTTTTCTTCCAAGGAGTAAGTGTCTTTTAATTTCATGGCTACAGTCACCATCTACAGTGATTTTAGAGCCCCCAAAAATAAAGTCTGACACTGTTTCTACTGTTTCCCCATCTATTTCCCATGAAGTGATGGGACCAGATGTCATGATCTTCGTTTTCTGAATGTTGAGCTTTAAGCCAACTTTTTCACTCTCTTCTTTCACTTTCATCAAGCTGAAATGTAATGACAAAAAAATGTCTGAAATGTCCATCTACAGAAAAAATGGATAAACAGGGCATATCCATGCTGAATATTTTTCAGCAATAAAAAGAAAGGAAATATTGATGATATACTGTATAACATGGATGGAGCTTGAAAGCATTGTACTGACAGAAAGAAGCCAATCACGAAAGGCAACATAACATGTGATTCTATTCATATGACATGCCAAGAGTACACAAATCTACAGAAAGTAAATCAATGGTTACTTAGGGCTGGAAGGGTGGGAAAAGGGGGAAAGGGGACAAGAGGGTGATGACTAAAGAGAAGAGGGTTTCTCTTTGCAGGGATGAGAATGTTCTACAATCAGCTGTGAGAATGACTGCACATACCTGTGACTATAGTAAAAGCTACTGAACTGTACCATTTAAATGAGCAAGTTTTACCCTGTGTAAACTGCATCTCAATAAAAGTGTTCTTAAAAATGAGGTATAGTGTGAATTCTCTGGTGGTCCACTGGTCAAGAATCTGCCTGTCGATGTAGGAGACACAGGTTCGATCTCTGGTCTGGGAAGATCCCATACGCTCCCAAGCAGAGCCCCATGGCTCAACTACCAAGGCCCACGTGGCTATGTGGAACAGTAGTACCTGCTCTCGGCAACTGGAGAAAGCCCATGCACAGCAATGAAGACTCAGTGAAGTCAAAAAAGACATTAATTTCTTACATCATCTTGAACACTCACTATCAGCCCCTCCACTTGTGTGTGGGAATGGAAGTGGGATGGGAGGGGAGTCGGTGTAGGGGATGGGCAAGGAAGGAATGACCCACAGCAGAACCACTTTGGAGTTTTTCAAATTACAAATACCTCTTCTTGGGCTCCCAGGTGGCACTAGTGGTAAAGAACCCACTGCCAACGCAGGAGGCATAAGAAATGCGGGTTCGATCCCTGGGTCGGGAAGATCCCCTGGAGGAGGGCATGGCAATGCACTCCAGTATTCTTGCCTGGAGAATCCCCACGGACAGAAGAGCCTGGTGGGCTACAGTCCATAAAGTTGCAAACAGTCAGATATGACTGCATGCACACACATACCTCTTCTTTCAACAAATGTGCCATCTCCACTCCTATGACAGAAGCCACTGCTCCATGGGGAAGTGGCGAATGATGTGACTCTGAGTCACCGGGCTAAAAACTGGTTGAAAACAACTGCTCTAAGTAATGGTGTCAATAGGGTGCTAACAAGGACCTACAAGGGTGATGGTCAGCATTGTGGATTTATTTTAGGAAATACATCTGGCATGTTCAGCATTTAACAAAGATAATCAGGCTTCTTTTTCCCTAGCAATGTTTTGCTTTATTCTATACAGGTTAAATGTTTACAAGGACAAGAGGAAAAGAATAGTTTGAAGCCAAATAATCGGATAAGGCTGGCAATATTTGTTTTGTGTCAAGCCAGATCGGTCGTAAAAGTTTCCAGAGGAAAACCAGTGTGGAGAGTTGAAATCACTGTATAAGATACATAAATGCAAATTTTCCGAAAAACTGTGTATTATGTTTCCTTCCCTGTTTGGATAACTTCTAAAAGTTTTACTTCCCTTTGACCATGGAAGCTTGACCTGTGTATCCAGTTTACAGCACAGAACAGAAGCAATTTGGGACAAACTCATTATTACTTTTTATCTGTTGCCCTCCCTAATTTTTATTTTCCATTTGCCACTCTCTTTCTTGAAATGGTCCTCCCTTTGATGCTGTATCTGGGTACTGTTGTTTCTTTTTTAAATGATACGTAAGCTTTTCTTGGGGCTTCCCTGGTGACTCAGAGGTTAAAGTATCTGCTTGCAATGTGGGAGACCCAATTTCGATCCCTGGGTTGGGAAGATCCCCTGGAGAAGGAAATGGCACCCACTCCAGTATTCTTGCCTGGGAAATCCCATGGATGGAGGAGCCTGGTGGGCTACAGTCCACGGGGTTGCAAAGAGTCAGACATGACTGAGCCACTTCACTTCACTTAAGCTTTCTTAATATGTGTCACTCACTGTTGTAAGAGCCTTATATATTTATCCCATGTGATCCTCTCAACAACTCTATGATGTGGTGCTACTAATCCCATCTTTAAAGACAAGGAAATTTAAAGACAGAAGTGTAAGTAATCTTTCACTTACACTTTTCCGCCCCATCTTGATATCTATAGTTTCTGACTCCTTCACAAGAAAGGGCAACTTTTGACTCCATTGACACCATTGAGAGTTGGCATCCCGTTCTCGGATTCAGACAGGTAGTGAGAAGCCTCTCTTTTGTGGGTCCTTTCACAGGTCTTTTTTTCCTTTTTAACTTTTGCTTTATATTAACTTATAACCAGTTAACAATGTTATGATAGTTTCAGATGCACAGCAGAGTGACTCAGCCGTACATGTACATGTATCCATTCTCCCCCAAACTCCTCTCCCATCTAAGCTGCCATATAACATTGAGCAGAGTTGCCTATGCTATACAGTAGGACCCTGTGATGGTGGTTTAATCATTAAGTCATGTCCAACTCTTGTGACCACATGGACTGTAGCCCACCAGGCTCCTCTGTCCATGGGATTCTCCAGGCAAGAATACTGGGGTGGGTTGCCATTTCCTTCTCCAGGGGATCTTCCTGATCCAGTATGTGAACCCGGGTCTCCTCCATTGCAGGCAAATTCTTTACCAACTGAGGTACAAGGGAAGCCCACAGTAGTGCCTTGCTGGCTATCAATTGAAAATATAGCAGTGATTTCATGGGTTCTTAGGAGACTCTCCGGAGAAGGCAATGGCACCCCACTCCAGCACTCTTGCCTGGAAAATCCCATGGACAGAGGAGCCTGGAAGGCTGCAGTCCATGGGGTCGCTAAGAGTCTGACACGACTGAGCGACTTCCCTTTCACTTTTCACTTTTATGATTGGAGAAGGAAATGGCAACCCACTCCAGTGTTCTTGCCTGGAGAATCCCAGGGATGGGGGAGCCTGGTGGGCTGCCGTCTATGGGGTCGCACAGAGTCAGACATGACTGAAGCCACTTAGCAGCAGCAGCAGCAGTAGGAGACTCTCATTACTGAAGGACTTTCACCTGGAGTTCCCTTGATGCTGGGGGAATACCAGCTCACTGATTACCATTATCTCTGCCTCTGAAATCAGGGAACTGAATAGATTCTTTGCTTATGTCTATCTCTTCAGAAATAATCTGTTCTTCAACAGAATCATAGAAGATCCCAAGCTGATATTCTATCCTGCATTTGGCCCAAATTCAGTCCACAGGAAACACTCACACACATTTATCTCTGCAACCCCAGAGAAGGCAGGCTATGTACCACTGCAATCACTTCTTGCTTATTCATCCAGTAGGAGTTGGTCAGTGTCTTTCATCCCTGTGATGCTCCTTAGGTAGGAGTTAGACCATCCAATGGCTCTCCCCACTGGGAAGAACACAGATCAACTCAGAACTGTCTCATCAAAAGTCTTCTTATTCAGCTGAAGAATAGGACTCCACAGTCTTTCACTGAGTTGAGATATAGAAGAACTCACAGAACACAATAAGGTCTCTCTAAAAACTCTCTCCCTCCTCATTCTTTTATTTCCATACCCTATTACATCCTTTATTTAGGAGAGGGGGTTAAAAGTTCTCTGAATAATTTCTGCCACCTACTTTTAAAATCTTGATTTAATAGCACCTATTCTGGAATTTGGTTCCTGAAACATTGTGCATTTACATATAAAGATATATCCATTCATGCTGATTTCTGTACAGAACTATAATGTCACCAGAGGCATCAACGAGGTCTGTTGTAGTCACCGAAGTATACACAGCTTTTGTTCATGCACGTGGCACTTAATAGGCATCCGTTACAATACTTGTACAATTAATGAATGCATGAACACATCTTTTTTACTTATTCATAAAAATATATTAAGGTAATTCAGAAAATCTTCTGCCCAGTTCTAATCATGAAGCCATACAGTCCCCAAAGAGATTTCCATTTATTCCACAAGAAACTTTTTTTCATTTTCGAACCTTTCCTGTAAATGCATCAGTTAAGGGATAAACATTATCTCCGGAGTTCTACACAGTTCTGCCAAAATGTCAATCATGCCATGACATAAACAGCTATTTTTTTTTTAAGTAAAGCAATTTACAATACAGTCGTATACCAAGTGCCATGAATTCTCAGTTAGCTATACAAAAATATCAGACCTCTCTGCTAATGAGATGAAGGAAAACATAATTGACACTTATCTTACGAGATTTCATTGTAATGCACATGATATTATAATAAATCTGGTTACTGGAAATTCTGTGATGCACTGTTTTTAAGGTATATTTTAAAAAGCTGCCTTGAAGTCAGCTTATTTTGAAATTCCTAAACATGTACTATACATCTGAAGTGTATTATAATAGGTCTTTACCAAATCTACTGTATAAAACAAAAACCTCTGTTACCATCTATTGCCAATTTGTAACAGATGTTGTGGCAAAAAAAAATTCCAATTTGAAACAAAAAGATTCTCCACACTAGCCTTTCCATGGTGCCTCTTCTGGATTAGTAATTCCAGATCAAGTAAAGAAAAGTTAATTTAACAAAACAGAACCACCTTGAAATCAAAAAACAAAATGATCACTCTATGTGACATTAAATTTGAAAATTATGTCATGAGACTTTATTTTAATGTGAGGGTTTTGTCTGTCTGAAATTAAGAAGAGGAAAGTAAGAGCATATTTTTCCTGCTATTGGTGTTTCACCATCAACACCCTACCAAGAGTCATTAACATGAAAGTCTAGTTGGGACCTACAGAATGCTTCAGATAGCATCTTCAAAATATGTGACCATCCAGTGAGGAACCATGTTTCTGACCACTCAATATAAAGTGCTCAGAATTTCTATGCTTAAAGTGAATATTTCATTCAAATTACTAATTTATTTTGAGGATTTTGTAGGAAATATCCAGAATTTCAATGAATCTTTTATTTATAGTTAAATTATTTGTCTTTTTCTTATTGAGTTGTAAGAGTTGTTTATTCTGGATACAAGTCCCTTATCAGATGCATGTTTAGTAAATATTTTCTCCCATTTTGCAGGTTGTCATTTCACTTTCTGAAGAGTGTCTTTTGCAAGACAAAATTTTTACATTTTGATGAAGTCCAATTCATCCTTTTTTTCTTTTATTGCTTGTAATTTTTGTGGTGTTATATCTAAGAAATAAGCACCTCATCCAAGGTCAACATTTACAGCAAAAAGTTGTATCATTTTAGCCCTTTGGATTGGAAATTTGAATTAAATTTTATATATGATGTGAGGTAGGGGTCTTTATTCTTCTGCATGTGGCTATCCAGTTGTCTCACCATGTACTCGCCTCATTTCTTGAAAAGACTTGTTTTTTTTTTTTGCCCACTGAATGATTTTGGCATCTTTTAGAAAATCAACTGGGCTTATTTCTGGATTTTAAAACTACATTCTATTAATATATATGTCTGTCTGTACGCCAATACCATACTGTCTTGGTTGCTGTAACTTTCTATTAAGATTTGAAATCGGGAAGTGTGAGTCCTCCAATTTTGTTCTTTTGATTTTTCAAGACTGATCTGTTATTGTGGGTCTTTTGAATTTGCACTTGCATATAAATTTTAAGATTGGGATTGCACTGCCTTTGCAGCATTACTCAAGGTATAGAAACAACCTTAGTGTCCGTCAACAGGTGAATGTTTTTAAATATTTCTATGTAAACTGCTTTATTCATGTTTTAGTTTTTAAAATGTTTCTTCATGTGAACTGACTGGAAAATTGGTAATTCAGACAAGAGTACAATCAGCAGAAAGGAAGGAGTTTTTATGTCACATGTGCCATGGACAGATAGATGCTGCATCTTAAAAGCTTCACTACTTTTAGCCTATATTATATAAGTTAAATTGTTAGTTTTTTGCTGTTTTTTTTTTAAGTATTTCATGGACAAATTAAGATCAGTGTTTAAACTCAACACAGATCTCCTGCTTCCCAATCTGGGACCCTACTCACATCACCACGTGGTTTTCGATGCAGTATGAAGCTAACAGTACACAAATATGAGCATTTCATAAGTTAAAAAGATTGTATCAGATGACTAGGGTCCAAAGACAGAGACTATCCTTTGGAGCTCAGTTTCCTCATCTTAAAGTATTCCACACCTCATAGTCTCATTATTTCTGTAGAATCAAATGAGCTAACATATATAGCTTAGCTGAGTTCCTGGGAAAACTATTACTTATACCATACCACCTTAACATGAATAATAGGGCAACAGGGACAGAAATAATTATTGATATAAGGATGTGGTCTAAAACGATAGAACTTGTTCTATTTTCTGAAAGTTTCATTCCAAATGGATTTAAATATATCTGTTTTCCATATTGCACAGAATTCTATAACACGGTGTTAATGTGCTGCTGCTGCTGCTGCTGTTGCTGCTAAGTTGATTCAGTCGTGTCCAACTCTGTGCAACCTTATAGACAGCAGCCTGCTCTGCTGTCCCTGGGATTCTCCAGGCAAGAACACTGGAGTGGGTTGCCATTTCCTTCTGCAGTGCATGAAAGTGAAAAGTGAAAGGGAAGTCACTCGGTCATGTCCGACTCTTTGCGACCCCATGGACTGCAGCCCACCAGGCTCATCCCTCCATGGGATTTTCCAGGCAAGAGTACTGGAGTGGGGTGCCAATTTTGAGCTAATTCAAAGTAGAATACTAAAGAATTGAACTCAAATGAACATGAAGTGTTGCCACTTTCATTGGGATGGTGAAAAAGTTATAATGTTACTAAAGACTCCTATGGTTTCCTGTCAGTGCTAATAATGCTTGAATTTCAACAGTTGTTAGTGCAATTTAGAAATCCTTTCAACATTTCCTCAAAAAATACACTTCCTCCCAAATAATTCCTCTTAATCATTCCAAGGCATGTCTTTAGTCTGCTAACTTCACCAACTCAGGCTGAAAAGGACAAACAGGGAGACGAGTGTTGACTCCTCCCCAGTCACATACCAACTATTCTATGAGAATGCAGAGCTTTTGTGTTCTCCAAAAAGAAGTAAGAACATGTACTTAGGAGAAATAATTCCCAATCCCCTAGATATGAGACATCCCAGTGGATTTCCAATGATTACAAAGAAAATTAAACTTTATTTAATTTTTTTTCTAAATCCTCCATTAAACATTTTAAGGTAAATAGATTATATGCTTTATAACAGGGTCATATTGGGGAGATAGTCAATAAGAAGTGTATTATACAAATATTGATGAAGTCATCATTTCAAAAAAAGCAAGCCCCAAAACAATACAGTTCTGAATTTTAGTCATTAACTATGATGAAAATAAAAAAACTCAGACATCTCTATGGTAAATTTTATATCTCCTCTAAAAATTCCCTTTCTTACCCATTATAATAGCTCAGAAGATATTTTTAATTAAGTAGATAGCACATAAAATAGAACAGTTGTCTGATGTCAAATAAATATATTTTTGACTTAAAATCATTCAACAATAACCCTTCAGATGTGATTGATCATTAAATCCATCAAAGTCACAGTTCAAGAGTGAAATTTTTATCACTCTGTAGTAAGACTTTTACAAAGAAATAAAGTTAAAAGGATGATTAAAGCAGTTAAGTTCTCACTGGGGGATGTGTAAATGTAGGTCAGTACATTCCAGTGGTCAAAAAGAGGTTAACTCCAGCTCTAGACTTATTCAATAAGGTACATGCAAGGTTATAATGATTCAGATGAAATGGCCATTCTCGGACATTCCCCAACCTTACCATTTTCCCAAACTTTGAGAAAGCTTTCTGATTCTTCCCATATATGCCACTTTTACAAAGGAGCAGAGCCTTTGAAAGAAAAACATTTTTGGCTCTCTTAATGCTAGTGTATTCTTCCAGCCCATTATCCGGTGTTCAGGACTGGACAGGCAATTACATGCAAATTTGTTGGGAGCTAGGAGGTTCATTTACTACATTCAGCCCCATAGAGGAAGATCAATAGAAGTGAAAAACCTATCCCAGATGAAAGCACCATGATCAGGTAATGGTTGTAGAGTTAAGGCCCTCGGAAGAATGCTGAGAATCAAAAGGGCATGCTAGAGAAAAGCATTAGGCATTGTGCTTTTTTGAACCATATGGGAAAGACAACAGACAAAGTGAGCCAAAGGGTTGGAACACAAGAAGGTAGACATGCAGTTCAACGCAAATTGTTAGGGTTTTTCAAAAGATATGAATGAGGGTTGGACCAATTAAAAATGGCTGCCTCGAAAACCTTTTGTTGGCTTTTTAAAGAATAGTGGTGTGCACACCATTGCTCAAACTTAAACCATGCAACCATGCTTGCATTTAACTCAAGAAAAAGAGAAACTCTTTACTGCTAGTCTTCCTATCTTTTAATTTTTGTGGGCTTTTTTCTTTTTCTGATGTTTTACCCCACCCAAGGTCACAGACCCTACTGACATTTAATAAAATGTATTGAATATTTCTTAATAGAAATGTAGAAGAATGTACATGCTAACAGTTATTGTTCATTTCATGGAAGAAAGAGAATGAGAACAAACAGAGTGGGAACTAGTACACGTCGTAGAGGCTCTAGAGGTAGTTGTTCTGATTGGTTGTTAAGCAATTTGAATATCACCACAGGCTTTGAATGGCTACGGAGCCTGCTTTATAAGGGGATAAGAAAAGTTCTTAAAGCATAATTAGCCCTTATCAATGCAGACTATCAATGTCTTCAGAGTGTATTGAGAGGATACTTGACCTGGTGTGCTGTGGACTTTCAGAAGACTCTCGGATGGTTTACAAAGTTCCCATGTGTCTGCTAAAATTGCATGCAAATGTTTATGGGCCCCTACCCTGTTGCTATTTACTGGAAAAAGAGGCCTTTAAGAAGATTTATGAAAGAGTTTCTGAAACAGAAAAAAAAAATCTAAAACTTTTAATAAATAAGAAAATTGGTCAGCAATTTTTCTCTGTGTTAGTTTAGATCTTCTAAGAAGCTGATGCCAAAACAGGATTAAGCACTCAAGGGTTTTATTGGGGAAAAGCCTCTGAGAGAAAACAGGAGAAGATTCTGGGAAGATGGGGATGGCCATTAAACCAGCATACAAGTCTAACCCCAAGAGAGGGAGGGAAAGGAAAGCATCCTGGACTGCCCTGTGGCCAGGGAAGATGGGGCAAGCCTGGCGGGGGAGTTCTTGAGACAAAGCTGGATCCAGCATTGAAGGGTCATTCTTGCATGAGTTCCGCATCATACAAGAATGAGCCTGCTTGGCTTCTGTGCCAACGTTCAGTCTGGCAGAAGCCAATCTGGTTTCTGTGCCAACGCTCAGTCTGGCAGAAGCCAGTGTGGAAGGGTGGTCTCAGGACAAACAGGGCAATGGATCATAGCCCAGCAGCCAGGGCATTAGTCAGTTTGCTCTAACTGAAGGTCCTCAAGACACATGCTCATGGCTACCGTTCCTTGAGTCACATTATTGGTTAAATCTGCTTTCCAACCTGCTGACAGTCTTGTTCAGGAAATCAGACTGAATTCTATGCAGTTTGGAGCTTGTCACTTAATCATCACGTTTCACAGTCCAATCTGAAAATTATTTAGAGCTCTAGGCCTTTAAAGGAGTAAGTCAAGGCTGCATACTGTCACCCTGCTTACTTAACTTATATGCAGGGTATATCATACAAAATGCCAGGCCAGATGAAGCTGGAAACAATATTCCCAGAAGAAATATCAACAAAATCAGATATGCAAGTGATACCACTCTAATGGCAGAAAGCAAAGAGGAACTAAAAAGGCTTTTGATGAGGGTGAAAGAGGAGAGTGAAAAAGCAGGCTTAAAACTCGACATTAGAAAATTAAGATCATGGTATCCAGTCCCATCACTTCATGGCAAATGGGAAAAAGTGGAAATAGTGACAGACTTTATTTTCTTTGGCACCAAAATCAAAGCAGGCGGTGACTATAGCCACAAAATTGAAAGGCACTTGCTCCTTGGAAGGAAAGTTATGACAAGCCTGCTGCTGCTAAGTTGCTTCAGTCGTGTCCGACTCTGTGCGACTCCATGACGGCAGCCCACCAGGCTCCCCCGTCCCTGAGATTCTCCAGGCAAGAACACTGGAGTGGGTTGCCATTTCCTTCTCCAATGCATGAAAGTGAAACTGAAAGTGAAGTCGCTCAGTCGTGTCCAACTAGACAACATATTAAAAAGGAGAGATAGCACTTTGACGACAAAAGTCCTGATAGTCAAACTATGATTTTCTAGTAGTCATGTATGGATGTGAGAGTTGGACCATAAAGAAGGCTGAGCACTGAAGAATTGATGCTTTTGAACTGTGGTGTTGGAGAAGACTCTTGAGAGTCCCTTGGACTGCAAAGAGATCAAACCAGTCCATCCTGAAGGAAATCAACCCTGAATATTCATTGAAAGGACTGATGCTGAAGCTGAAGCTCCAATACTTTGGCCACCTGATGCGAAGAACTGACTCACTGGAAAAGACTCTCATGCTGGGAAAGACTGAGGGCAGGAGAAGGGGATGGGAAAGACTGAGGGCAGGAGAATAGGAAAGTTATGACAAGCCTGCTGCTGCTAAGTTGCTTCAGTCGTGTCCGACTCTGTGCGACTCCATAGACGGCAGCCCACCAGGCTCCCCCGTCCCTGAGATTCTCCAGGCAAGAACACTGGAGTGGGTTGCCATTTCCTTCTCCAATGCATGAAAGTGAAACTGAAAGTGAAGTCGCTCAGTCGTGTCCAACTAGACAACATATTAAAAAGGAGAGATAGCACTTTGACGACAAAAGTCCTGATAGTCAAACTATGATTTTCTAGTAGTCATGTATGGATGTGAGAGTTGGACCATAAAGAAGGCTGAGCACTGAAGAATTGATGCTTTTGAACTGTGGTGTTGGAGAAGACTCTTGAGAGTCCCTTGGACTGCAAAGAGATCAAACCAGTCCATCCTGAAGGAAATCAACCCTGAATATTCATTGAAAGGACTGATGCTGAAGCTGAAGCTCCAATACTTTGGCCACCTGATGCGAAGAACTGACTCACTGGAAAAGACTCTCATGCTGGGAAAGACTGAGGGCAGGAGAAGGGGATGGGAAAGACTGAGGGCAGGAGAAGGGGATGACAGAGGATGAGATGGTTGGATGGTATCACAAACTCAGTGGACATGAGTTTGAGCAAACTCAGGGAGATGGTGAAGGACAGGAAAACCAAGTGTGCTGCAGTCCATGGGATCACAAAGAGTGAGATGACTTGGCGACTGAACAACAACAAAAAGGCTTTACTGCATCCCAAACATATGGCCACGGTTATGTTTGTGTGGTTCAGAGTGCTTTTATTCAAAACTAAAATTTTAACTCCATACTATGTTTCACCAATACAAATATGCAGTGTTTTTCCTTTTCAATGTCTCAGATATAGAGGTTCATCTTAGAGCCAGTAGCACTTTAAAATGACTCTCGACCAGAGAAGACTGTTGATTTCATTGTCTTTGCTTATTTGTGTACAAAGCTGACTTTTTCCTGGTAGCTTTTCTAGGGAGCTACAGCTTCTTAGTTTGTAGTCAAGAGAACATTAAAGGCCATTAGAGAAAGGATATGAGCTACTTTCCCTGCCACTGGTCCTCTTAATGTACAGAGTAAAACGTTCTCCAGAAAAACATGGGATACAAATGACTCCAAGTGAAAAAATAATTCAGAAGACTCAAAATTTGAGTTTGAAGATATTTGGGGAATTCCATAATCAATATGTGTCACTTCTATTTTCCTTGTTATGAATGTATAAAAGTAATGTGTGATTAACAAATCTATATCTGAAAAAAAATCTAAAGGATTCTTTCAACAGGAATTAAATAAAAATTATTAATAAGAACACATAATGTCAGGTTTAATTAACAGCATATCTTTTTTCTGTCTTAGTACATAATATAATGGCATCTCTGGTGGCTCGGTGGTAAAGAATCTGGCTGCCGATGCATTTGATCCCCGGGTTGTGAAGATCCCCTGAGTAGGAAATGGCAACCCACTCTAGTATTCTTGCCTGAGAAATTCCATGGACAAAGGAGCCTGGCAGGCTACAGTCCAGGAGGTCACAAAAGAATCAGACATGACTTTGAGGCTAAAACAACAACATAATAAAATGTAACAACAGGGAAAATCAACATAATCAACATAACATAATATAACACAGGGAAAATCAATGATGTTTTGGAACTGATGAAATAAAGTACTCACTGAAGAATACCTTTAAATGTTTTCAAAACTCCTTAATCTATACCAAAGAGAAGAAAAACCTGTTAAGAACAGTGGGCCATCAGGTGGTAAATAAAATAATGCAGAAATGGTATCATATACTTATCCATCATTACAGCAGCAGTGGACTGTTCCTTTAGCCCCAGGATGAGCAAAACTATAATGAATTTACTCCTAAATATCTAAGGTGAGTAAGCAGTTCTCTTGTAGCAAATGACTTGCTGCTATGAAGTAAATTAACTCCTCCTGGCACCGTTTAATAAATCACTTCTTATGGGTTGTATCTTGATGATCTGGGAAGTTAATTTGCCACACAGGAGGATTTTTCTCCTATAGGGGATCTTATTCTCTTACCTCACATTGATCATCTGGAGGCTGAAAAAGTCATCGAGATTACTGGGACACTTTAGAATTTCTGTGTTTAAATGAAATATACAATGAGGTTCAAAACAAAAATTAATTCAGTGCTGTGAGGGAACTTGGTAGATTTTCTTTCAGTCAACAGTTTCAAGGTTTGGTTTTGCTTTTGAGGGAAAAAAAATAGTAGGCTTAGGATTTGAAGCTTTCTTTTTTTCACTCTAGTTTTCTATAGGTTCTCTTTTAATGTTACCTCTCCTTTTCCTGTTGCTAAGCAGATGGGACACGTTGCTATGTGACATTTTACACAACCACTTTTATGCAGCTTCGATGGTAATGACCAGAGGTCATGAAAACATAATCACACACATTGAAAACTTGAGCACTCGCCTTTTTGTTCCTGGAAAACTACAGAGAATCTATGCCCCAAAATGTTGTTTTTAGAATATATTAATAATAATGACATGTTTATTAAATAAATTTTTCTAATTTTTACCCCAGTGGAGATTCACAAAAACCCAGGATGATGTAAAGGGACAGTGTCACCATCATCACCACCATCATCAACATATTTCAGGTGAGAAAAATGAGATTATGAAAGGTCAGCTCAGATGATAAGTACACGGCAATGATGGGAAATGAGTTCCATTCATCTGACTTCCCATCCAGAATATAACAAAGTGCCCTTTGAATTACAGGAGAGCTGGAAGTTTTACATGTGTAATAAAAGCTAATTTAAGGGTATAGTTTTACTTCCCATAGCTCCATATTCTAAATTTGCAGCTTTCTTACTCTTAAATAAGAAATAATAAGAGTAACGATAATAACACTTATTGATTATCTGAGTTTTATTAGACACCCAAATAAATGCTGTCCTTATACCAGCTTACAGAATCCTAAACATTATGAAGAGTCAAAAGCTCAGAAAGTAAATAATATGCTAAAGTCCATCATTTATTATATAGTTCTTGTTCTTTAGTCACTAAGCCATGTCTGACCCTTTTGCAATCCCTGGACTGTAGCCCATCAGGCTCCCCTGTTCACTGGATTTCCCAAACAAGAGTATTGGAGCGGGGTGCTATTTCATTCTCCAGGGGATCTTCCCAATCCAGAAATTGAACCTTCATCTCCTGCGTTGGCAGGCAGATTCTTTACCACTGAGGCACCAGGGAAGCGCCCCTTGGTAGGTAGTGGAGCAGAATGAAAGCTCATGTGTTCCACTCCTGGAGTCCTAACCACTATACCGTACTGTCCAGCTGCTGGCTCTGTCAGATTCTTCACACCTTTTTCCAATTATATTACAGGTCGCTTTTTTCATCACTCCAGTTTTAATTAATGTCTTTCATTCTCAAGGAATATACTGAACACTGTGAAACTTATGGTTTGAAATGCAATAAGAGGTTTGCATTCAGAAGACATGGTGAATTAGCTGAGTGATCAAGAACCCAAAAGTAACTATCATACAATGACAATAATGTGGGTAATTCATTGCTCTGTAATTTGTGGCTTCGATCCCTGGGTTGAGAACATCCCCTGGAGAAGGGCATGGCAACCCACTCCAGGAGTCCTGCCTGGAGAATCCCCAGGGACAGAGGGGCCTGGCAGGCTACAGTCCATGGGGTCACAAAGAACCAGACACAACGTAATGACTAGGCACAGCAAAGCACAGCCCACAAAACAGAGAAAAGCCAGTGACCGCGCTTGGTGCGCTAGGATGCCACAGGGTTCAGAAGCTCGGGTTTTAGTCCTAATTTTTCAAACTGCTTTGTAAAATATTGACTAGATGCACAGGAACATTTATTAAAAAATTAGCAGTGCAAAAATCACAGTAAAATTCAAACCTACACATCTCCATCCAGGTAAAGAAACAGAGTGTTTCCGTTATCCGTGGCGCCCCCGCTTCCCTCCACAAGTAACTACCCTCCTCATTCTCATGTTATTATTTCCTCTGTTTCTTGGTTGTTTCAGTAGACCATTCGCGTGCTAGACAACAGATTGCTTAGTTCATATTTTGGAACATGAATTTTCTAGATCTCCCCTGCCTTCTAATGTGACTTGCGTTGTTCACTTACATTTATGAGATGCCTTTAACTTGCTGCTTATAACTGCAGTTCATTCTTTTTAATTGTTCTATGTATGTGGATATATTTGTCCTCTATAATGATGATACCACAATGTATTTATCGATGTGAATTTTTAAAAATTAAAGTACAGTTAACTTACGAGTTAAATTGTGTTAATTTCTGGTGTGCAGCAAAGTCATTCAGTTTTTATAGGTATATTCAGTATATGTATGTGTGTGTGTGTGTGTGTGTATATATATATATATACTTCTTTTCAAATTCTTTTCCATTATAGTTTATTATAGACATATTGAATACAGTTCCCTGTGCTATACAATAGGATCTTTTTGCTTATCTATTTCAGATACAGTAGTTTGTATCTTCTAATCCCAAGCTCCTAATTTATCCGTCCTCTACCCTTCCCCTTCGGTAATTGTAACTTTGTTTTCTGTATCTGTGAGTCTGTGTCTGTTTGTAAATAAATTCATTTGTATTATATTTTAGATTCCACATATAAGTGATTTTGCTACAAGTTTGTTATTGTTGTTGTTCAGTTGCTCAATTGTGTCTGATTCTTTACAACCCCATGGACTGCAGTACACCAGGCTTCCTGTCCTTCACTATCTCCCGGAGTTTGCTCAAATTCATGTCCATTAAGTCAGTAATGTTATCTAACCATCTCATCCTCTGCCATGCCCTTCTTTTGCCTTCACTATTTCCCAGCATCGGGGTCTTTTCCAATGACTCAGCTCTTGGCCAAAGTATTGGATCAATTCTTTGGATGCTCATATATGGGAAATTTTTTGAGACCTGTATTCAGCGTGGGATTTTTTTTTCCCAAAGGCTCTGCCTTTGCTTCTCCCAGATGCCTACTCACATTGTTAACTAAGGTTCACTTTAAGTTAAAATATTAACTTGAGTGTATTGAGACCAGCAAGCTATATAATTCAGATATGAACTCTCAGGGTGGACTTCCTCCCTTTTCCCCAGCCACACTAAGGTTTGAGATGAAAAATGTTTCTTGCTATCAGTGCTAACCTCCTCCACACATACATTTCAGGACAGGGATCAGGTTTACTTCGAGTTACCTAAACAGTGAAGATGTAGTCTTTGGGGATCCTGGTTTTATTCAAAGGATCTTCTATTAAGTTTCCTTCCCCTCTCTCTTCTGTAGGAATGAAAAAGCCAAAGTTTAATGTCGTCTGGACTCAGCAAATACCTTCATTATGAAAGTACCCTCAGTTCTAGTTTATTTCTCAGATTCCTACTACCATCTAGTTTTAAGTCTCTGAATAGATCGTCAGAATTAGCTACGGAATCCTCAATTAAACCTGAATCTTTAGATAAACTACAAATAATTTTTAGAGTTAGTATATCAAAAGCAAAACTTTGGATAGACTCATACTGAAAAAGTATTTATCTGAAATTCAAATATAACATTATTTTCTATATTTTTTCTTGCAACATTCCACCAATGGAATTATTATGTTCTTGCCAGTTCACTGTTGCATCTAAAGAGACTGTTAAAAAACTATCGTAAGCAGCATTTTCAGTTATTTGCAGGAAGGTCAGTCAGGGTATCAAGTTTGCCATATTGCTGGAAGCAGAGTTAGTTCTTGTCCTCGTACCACTCACCCACTTTTATGAAACTGTGAAAGTCATTGGCCTCAGTGACCCTTAAGCACCCACATTATTTTTTCTGCATATCCTGGAATTTATGGAGGACCTTAGAGATCATCTCCTATAATCCCTTATGTTAAGATAAAGAAAACGGAGACTCAGAGAAAACAGCAAGACCAATATTAAGCCCAATCTAGTGGCAGGATGGAAGTTTGAAATCCTCACTCCTTGAATTTTCCACTCTACCATGTTGACTACGAGGATCAAATAAGCTAGTGATATCAAGGCACTAGACAGGACATATAGTATTAAAAGCATATGATGTGTTAGAATAAAAGTAAGGAATTTTAAAATGATTTTGATTACAAAGTCCAACAAAAAATTGAGCAAGCTGAATATGAGATTTACTATAACATTTATGGAAGGAACCCCTTAGGAGTACAATAACCTATTTATACATTCTTTCCTTCTAGGAATCTTAAAAATAACAATGAGAATTTTCTATGACTATTTAAAGAAAATAAATGAGTGATTAAAATAAAATATCTGGCTGGAAATATACTGTATTAAACAAGCATTTTGAACCTGGAATAAAATGTATTCTCCATAGCGAATAAAACAAAACGAAAAAAAAAAAAAACAGAACTTAATTAACAAAAGCCCTCTCTTCTTTTCTCCTTCCTCTTTTCTTACAAGGAAACGCTTTCAGAATGCTTAAGACTCTCACCATGCCACTTTCTTTGCCACAATCAGTACTTGATTGCCACTCAAATTGCTATACTGGTCCTTTTTCCTCTAGCTCTGCATAAAAAGAAGATGCAGATGAATAGATTTTCTGTGGGTTAATTTATTAGGAGTGCAAAGCAATTATCAGCAAGGTAAATCACGGAACATGAAGTACACTGTTACACGCTGGTTGCTGTATAATGTCGGTCCCTTGGCCACAAATGCAATTAGAAAGTTATATTTTATTCCTTTTAATTTTAATTCCTGGTGTATCCTTGGCTGGATGCTGACACGTTTGACTGTCCATCCATCTGTGATCAATAAGCAGAAATGTATAATAACTACCACAATTTTGTGTTTTTGATGCTATGGAATTCATGTTCATGATATGACAGCATAAATCTTCAAAATGAGGGTTGAGGAGTTTAACTGAAGGACTCAGTTCCCAGGTCATCAGGTTGTCAGTTTCTTGTGTGGCTGTCAACGGGTGAAATTATATTACTATCATGTGGCCAGACTGATGTGAGATGAATTAAGCAGTGCTTGCAAATGCCTGTCACATTAATAGTGTCCAAATCTTCCATTTCTAATTTTAAAGGGCGGGGCCTAAGAAATTCATGTTTACTAGGCTTTCAAGACACATAAAAGAAATCCTTGACAACAAAAGCAAACGTTCTCCCTACACAGACCATACAAATGGGAATGATACGTGTTTCAACAAAGAAGACGGAGACTAACACCTCAGCTCTGCCATTTACCAAGTACAGCTGGTCAAGCTTCCTCAACCCGCTCTGCCTCGGTTTTTCATTTATGAATTAGAAATAAGGACAACTTCTTGGTGGGATTTAATAATGTATGAAAGATATCTTGTTGTAAGGGCTTTATAAAGAGAAGCTGCTGGGATGATGTTGTTCATTTCTTATTTACTAAGAACTGAAACCCAGTGATAATATTAAAAGTTGCACACCCAAAGCAACACATGAGGCGATACCTACTTATAAGCCATAAAAGTTGAAGAAAGCCCTAAAATGGTACAGCAGAGTGAGTGACCAGGATGCACAGTGTTAGGAAAAAAAAAAAGATCATGGATAAAATGAGCCTTTATTCCAAGACACAGATTCAAGGAAAGATGGTGGCAAATGCAAGACTCCAGGGGAAGGCAGAGATGTCATCCAAGTGTTAGCTTGGACAACGCAGGAAAGCGAGATAGATGAAAGGAGCTATTCACAGAAGTTGAAGAAGAATCTTCAACTATCATTCAGTCTGAAGCATTCCTATCTGTACTAATGGACTATTAGAAGCTCTTGAGTGAGGTGGCGATTTGAAAATTATTCTAACCTACATGCTTTCAATTTCTTTCTTTCTTTTTTTTCTTTAGCTTGCTGCTGCTGCTACTGCTGCTAAGTCACTTCAGTCGTGTCCGACTCTGTGCGATCCCAGAGACTGCAGCTCATCAGGCTCCCCCGTCCCTGAGATTCTCCAGGCAAGAACACTGGAGTGGGTTGCCATTTCCTTCTCCAATGCGTGAAAGTGAAAAGTGAAAGTGAAGTCGCTCAGTTGAGTCCAACTCTTAGCGACCCCATGGACTGTAGCCTACCAGGCTCCTCCGTCCATGGGATTTTCCAGGCAAGAGTCTATCTGTACTAATGGACTATTAGAAGCTCTTGAGTGAGGTGGCGATTTGAAAATTATTCTAACCTACATGCTTTCAATTTCTTTCTTTCTTTTTTTTCTTTAGCTTGCTGCTGCTGCTACTGCTGCTAAGTCACTTCAGTCGTGTCCGACTCTGTGCGATCCCAGAGACTGCAGCTCATCAGGCTCCCCCGTCCCTGAGATTCTCCAGGCAAGAACACTGGAGTGGGTTGCCATTTCCTTCTCCAATGCGTGAAAGTGAAAAGTGAAAGTGAAGTCGCTCAGTTGAGTCCGACTCTTAGCGACCCCATGGACTGTAGCCTACCAGGCTCCTCCGTCCATGGGATTTTCCAGGCAAGAGCACTGGAGTGGGGTGCCATTGTGGAGAAAGTCTTAAAAAAGGAAAAGACCAACCAGAAGATTATTGTCCTAAGATAGATAAGAGGTGATGAATGTGGCAGGGACAGTAGGTGACTTGATCTGTGAGGTGAGCTCTGGAGTAAAGGAAAAATCACCACCTGCTACAACTTTCTCCTCTGAACTAGCTGAAGCCTAAACATCCAAGCTGATGCCCTTCTTTTAGTGAAAGGCTCTGCTCTCAATGATAATGTAAATACTCTCTCTGCACAGAGAGTAAAAATTAAACTTTTCACATTTTAGCACCTCAGGGTGAATCCATTTGCTTTTTGTTTTTCCTAGAGCAGATGGCCATAGGGGAGGTGGCAGACTAAAGCAGAGAAGGACTTAAAAGGGGAGCTGAGGGGGTACTGAACCTTGGTCTTTATACAATTGTACCTGGGGCTGCCCTGGAGGATAATGATCATGGGCCAATACTGTTCTGAATAACCGAATGTGATCCTGGAAGATGATCTCGGTTACCTTGAGAATTCAAAACGAATGTTTTCATGTAACACGCTCTAAAGAAATAGTGACGTTAAAACAATATTTCTCCCAACTTATTCCCTTGCTTTCGGGGAATTCCGTGCTTGCGTGTGTTCTGCTCTTTTGTGTGAACAAATGGAGGGTCTATCCAGTCTCGCCTTGCAGTTCTATTACCCAAATGTCTTTTTCGCTTCATCGCCTTTCCTTCTCTTGAGATAACCCATCATTATTGTCTCAGTTTACCCATGAAATATGTATTTTATGTTTAACTTACATGTACAAATTGAAATGAGTCATCAACATGACCATGGATTGATACATTCTAAAATAAGGACATGCAGGTGTTCATGCTCTTGAGTCCCCAGCTCCAGTGAACTGTAGCGCCCACAACTCTTCACTTTGAAAAAGGCTTGTGTTTTCTGGGCTTAATCACAAACGTGCACAGGTGAACGTGCTTGCTTTCTTTTGAAAGTGATCGCTTGACACTGAATGACACCTCCAAGTAATCACGTTTATAATCAATTAATTGGAGAGGAGGAACAAGGGAGACTCAAAACCACTTTAATGCACAGGGAAATATGATAAAATCAGATTCCACAACTTTGAGGCTGGTATAAACCTGGAAAAGATTTACACCTGTAGCTCTTGAGTCATCAAGAGATCACAAGTTATTCACTAACTTGTGGTATAAAATAAGGTCCCATATTCCAAATGAATTGTTTTGAGCCCTCCCATGTCCTCCCCATCCTTTTCTTAGCTGCATTCCACTCTGCTCCCAAGATGAAGCTCTCTAAGTAATTTCTGGGGGCCTTGAGCAACTCAGTCCCCATGCCTGACTCCGTCTTCTCCACTGCTTGCCTTTTGCCTGCAGGCATGTGGCTTCCAGCACATGCCACTCCCGTGGCCGCATGAACCACAGGGTCACCACATCAGTGTGTCCTGTTAATACCACCTCTGCGGTCTGGGCTGCAACCACCCTCCTTATTTCTTCTCCCAACTCTCCTTACCGCACTCTCTGTGCACTTTCACACATCCCTCGTGGCACTGGAACATACATCACATCACACATTCTGTTCCCTTTGCTCAGAAAGTCCTTTCTCCTCTGTACCTCCCTTGTCCACATGGACAGCCATTTAAATCTCAGCTAAACTGTAATCTTCGCCATCACATTAACCCTGAGAGATGACTCAGATGGAAAAAAAAATCTGCCTCCGATGCAGGAGACCTGGGTTTGATCCCTGAGTTGGGAAGATCCCCTGGAGAAGGAAATGGCCATCCACTCCAGTATTCTTGCCTGGGAAATCCCATGGACAGAGGAGCCTGGTGAGTTACAGTCCGTGGGGTCATAAAGAGTCAGACACGACTGAGTGATTAACATTTTCCTTCTTCCCATCACATTAACTCTAATGCCCAGAATCAGCCATACACCCTCCTTTCTCTGATCCCTACCAGGTACTCACACGGATTGTAACTGTTTCCTTTCACCTTTTTGTTTTCTTTAAATAGATCATGAGATCCTTGAGGAATCTACAATCAACTGCTGCTGCTGCTGCTGCTAAGTCACTTCAGTTGTGTCCAACTCTGTGCGACCCCATAGACAGAAGCCCAGCAGGCTCCCCCATCCCTGGGATTCTCCAGGCAAGAACACTGGAGTGGGTTGCCATTTCCTTTTCCAATGCATGAAAGTGAAAAGTGAAAGTGAAGTCGCTCAGTCGTGTCCGACTCTTAGCGATCTCATGGACTGCAGCCCACCAGGCCCCTCCGTCCATGGGATTTTCCAGGCAAGAGTACTGGAGTGGGGTGCCATTGCCTTCTCCACTACAATCAGCTAGACAGACCCATTTAGAAATTTTACCAGCTCACCAAAAACCAAGCCATTTGTTCATTAGTTTTTTTTTTTTTAAGGGTTTTCATGGTCCTTAATTAGAATGAATTTTATACCATGATTTAGAATTCAGCCTTGATTCAGTCCAAAACACATTCTAAAAAAATCTACTTGAAGTATTAGTGTATTTGAGAACAGCAGAGAGGGTAAGGCAATGGGTATTTAAGGTCAGTTGCATGGAGGATAAGAGAGGTAGGTAAAATTAACTTACCTACTTCAATGTTGCAGAAAATTGAAAAACTAAGCTGTCAAAAAAAAAGAGAGAGAGAGCAAAAATCCTGCACATTGCTACTCAGCATAATTTTGCTTAGAAAATAGCATTATTTCTACTTGATTTGATTTCGTGTGGTTAGGTTTGGAGGAAACGTTATTTATTATATACACAGCTAAGCTTATGAAATTATCCACAAATGTTCTAGTGTAGTGCATACAGCCAACAACACGGTTGCTTGTTGCATCAATTTGGANGAGAGCAAAAACCCTGCACATTGCTACTCAGCATAATTTTGCTTAGAAAATAGCATTATTTCTACTTGATTTGATTTCGTGTGGTTAGGTTTGGAGGAAACGTTATTTATTATATACACAGCTAAGCTTATGAAATTATCCACAAATGTTCTAGTGTAGTGCATACAGCCAACAACACGGTTGCTTGTTGCATCAATTTGGAAAAGAGAAAAAAATTAGCCATGTAATAGTTAATTCAATTTATAAAATTAAATGTGTATTGAAAATATGCCTGGTAAATATTATGCCATCTGCACATGCTCAAACAGCGAGCCTGGTTAATATTTTATAGTTTATCTGATAAAGTTAACAAAAGAATTTAGTCAGAGTGGAGACATACACTGAATATTTCATCACCTCCTTAATTGCAGAATACAGACAAGACATTTTTTTCCCTTTGGGAAAAATAAATGTTAAAAGTTATTACAGATGGAATCAGTTTGGCAATTAGGTTGAAATCCAACTGAAACCAAGCAGAAATTGATGGCTGCAAACATCACAATACCAAAGTATTTTCAGCCAGCTCCATCAATTTACATGATGAAACAGAAACGTGGATAGCAATGCTGCGTTACTCGGCTAGCAGAGGTTATATTAACACAGAAGAAAAACTGGCTTTGTGCCTTCTTTTCCCCAATAGTTAATTCACAGTCGTCAAGAGCTGTCATTCTTATGCACAGCAGACAATATGATATACCTAAGGCTTTTCATTCTGACTTCTGATTTAAAGGTCTTCAGCTTGTGCTGTGGACCTTAACCTTGAAGCCAAGTGCAAATTAGCTTTAAATCAATGAAGCTGATTAAAGCTCCATTGTGGTGGAGCCCTTAATAGAAGAAGGGAAGGGAAGGAACCACTTGAAAACAGCAAAAGATTGGCCTCTCTAAACTTGGAACATATGTAATGCTTTTCAGCTCTCCTCTACCCTGACAGAATCATGAATGGTTTTAAGGCTATTTACCTGCTAAGAGAATGGAACCAAATTTTCCAATTCAGTGAAGAGGCCAAGTGAGAATCAAAGGTATTTTTTCACAAGCACTAGAATATAAAAGGTTATTTTAAAAAGAAGTAAAGAGGGGGACATCAAAACCTCTCCCAGCAGAGACCAAGAAAATCAAGTTTTCCTCAAGTGAAAAAAAGTTCTTATATTTTAAGTACTTTGGGTTTCTGCTTATGTTTGTTTGGTTTTGCATTTTAAAATACACCATTTCTCAGAAACAAAAGGTAGTCGCCAACTTCAGACTGTCTAAAGAAACAAGTTTTTCCTCACTCACAAAGGAATAGATCTCCCAAAAATATGCCAAAAAGTTCTTTGCTTTGGTGTGTGAGTGTGCATGCTCTGTCATCTCTGACTCTGTGACCCCATGGACTGTAGCCTACCAGGCTCCTCTGTCCATGGAATTTTCCATGCAAGAATACTACAGTGGGTTGCCATTTCCTCCTCCAGGGGATCTTCCCAACCTGGGATCAAACCCACGTCTCTTTGGAACCGGCCAGAATAAACTCCCATCAACAGACAGGACCACCAGCACCACCCACCCATCACCACAGGAACTCAGGCCCAGGGATTTACCAAGTCTTCCCAATCTCATGCTGCAATTCAAACCACCCTTCATGGGAAGACCATCCTACTGAAATAGTGACCTTCTTGACCATGTCCAATGTGTGGATGAATTCTTATCCTTGTATTTCACGTTTAATGAGTTTGAAATTATGGAAAAGAAATTTTTGTCAAGGATATCAGGGGAAAGAAAGCAAGTACAAAAGGGCCTACTTCCTGCATTCGTGGATAGAAAGTGCTTTCAACAGTGCTTGGCCCATGGCTTGTGCTCAACAAACATAGGCTACTGGCTCTTCATTATTCTACTGAACTGGGTGCACACACTTAACCAAGAGGGAGCTCTCAGTTTTTTCTTTTACCTCCCCCTTGATTGGACCAACCCCAAAGCTCTGCATTGAAACCCTCTAGAGGTCCTCTCCTACTCCAAGTTCTATGGAAGCTTAATGGAGGAAGAGCAAGGCAAAAGGAAATTGGGCTAGAAAAAAAATCAGTTCCATGTAAGTGACTAAAAACATGCTAATGGTCACCAAAGGTAGAGAAATATCCATTTAAAAAAAACATGTACACTAAAAATAGAGCAGAATAAATCCTTCCCCACTATGTTTTATAAAATTTTGGCTGCATCCCAAGACATGTGGAACTTTAGTTCTCCAACCAAGGGTCAAACCCACGCCCCCTGTATTGGAAGGCAGAGTCTTAACCACTGTACTGCTAGTGAATTCCATTTCCCACTTTTGAAAGTTAAAGAGCTGTTCTTTATATGAATCTCTAGGTCCATACTTTATCTTGTATAAACTTTCAGGGCAAGCCAGAATAAGGTGCATTAGAGATCTGCCGGCGAAAATAGAGAAAGAACAGAATGCAGACAGAGGAGGCAGGCAATGCTAGGAGAGGAGAGAGAAAAGAACAAAACAAATGACTAAGAAAAAAAAAGAAGGGTGGGGGACAGGACAATCAGAGAAAAAAGCTGTGATCAAAGGTAGTGTTCTCCCAAGATGAGGGTGGAATGGCAACTGATAGAGGATAGACAGCTCTGTTCTGCACAAACTCAAGGTTACATCATGCTCGCCATCCCCTGAGCCGTGGCTACACAACTGCAGGAGGAGAGAAAAGACAAGGAGAGAAGGTTCAGGCACCAGCCCGACTAGACAGTCAGAATCTAGACAGTGATCATCATGATTTCTTATTTGTCATCAACAAGATGTTATGAGAATAATCAAACTGTCAGTTCGACAGTGACAACTCTGGAAATGGGTACCATTAAATGCAATCTGTTATTATTGATGACGATGATGAGGACAAGGAAGATGACTGCTTCTATGCGGGATCTCCTTAGCTACAACAGTCTGCCTCAAGGAAGCCCAAGCTGTTTTGAAATCTCAGTAATGCTTATTCATCACCATTTAAAAGAACCCCTTGAGAGACTTCCCTGGTGGTCCAGTGGTTAAGACTTCATGCTCCCAATGCACGGGGCGGGAGTTCGATTTCTGGTCGGGGAACTAGATCCCATATCCAGCAAGCCACAGCAAAGATCTTGAGAGACACAGCCAAATCAGTAAATAAATATTTAAAAAACAATAACCCCAGGAAAGCAGTTTAGAGATTGACAATAAAATGAAAAGCAAAATCAAACAATTAAGAGTAACTTTCATCTGACCATGGGAAAATTACAGACACTTTTTATACCCTCATTTCGTTTGTTAACAAGTCATTCATTTGAATACATTACACCAATGACTAGGACTAACCTTACAAGTAGATTTAAGATAGTGTGCCAGAGTGCCACAAGTGTGCCAGAGTGTCAAAATTCAAGAAACTTTCTTTGCCCCAAAATATCTCCCTTGGCCTGATATAAAAATTCTCAACAATGTGTCATTAAAGGTCTATTCCTCTGGATTTCTCAGCAATTAGATCTCCATTTTTCTAACACAAATGCTTCTGGATTTTATCAAGAAATTCTATCAAAAAATAATAAGACAAAGTAAAATAAAATAAAAATCCAGTTACTAACTCAACAGAATTCTATTGACCAATGAATGTGCTGGGCAATTTTCTAAGTGTGGGAACAGAACTGTCAATTACCTTGACAAAAATTCCTATCTTTAAAGGATTTTAAATTCTAAATGGACAGAAAATAAAATAATACTGTAATGTCATTTTTTAAAAAGGTAGTCAACTATCTTCATATCATAAAAATAGCCATTGTTTTGTTATCTGATGTTTTTCACCACTTTGAGGAGGGATTCCTTTCTCCATGGAATGATAAGTCACCTGAAAAGCTGAGATGGCTTTAGAGTATAAGTCACTAAGGGAGTAGCAAGCCCCCTCAAAACCAAAATCGTTCATTTCAAGATTTTGCTTAAAACTGGCTAACCCAGGGTTGTTCTAAAGACCTAGCACTAGAATAGGCAAAGCCACAGATTCAAAGAGGACTTAAAATAAAGCATCTTTTGTAGCTTCAGTGAAAAAAATAGCATCCAAAGAGCTCCAGTAAACAAGCTCAACTTTCTCCTGCTACTTTTCAAAACATGAGAATGAAAGATCTGTCTTCTCCCATTTATTTCTGGCGCTCACTTTTGCAGCCACAGAACTGGAAGAAGAACACAGCAGGGGACCAGGCCTATGGCAGAGGAATGAAGACACACAGCCTCCACCCAGCCATTGGCATTCTCATTGATAGGACTCCTCCTTCAAGGTCATATTGCTCCCAAAAGTCAGAGCCCTCCTACCTGACCGAGGGCACACAGAGGATCAGCATCTTTCTAAGAGCACAGCTGTGCTTCCTTCCAAATGAAGGTGCCAACAAGTTTTCCGAATTTTTAAAAGTTCTTTATGCATCCCAGAAAGCAAAGAGAAACCTGTTTGAGCCTTGAACTCCTGGAAAGCAACTAGGCTAGCCTTCCACAGACTGGGACAGAGTTCAACAAATTGGTTAACAATTGTTGGACAGAGTTCAACAATTGCAGTCAGCTGCACAGGCTGAATGGGGTCATAAGTTTTCCGAATTTTTAAAAGTTCTTTATGCATCCCAGAAAGCAAAGAGAAACCTGTTTGAGCCTTGAACTCCTGGAAAGCAACTAGGCTAGCCTTCCACAGACTGGGACAGAGTTCAACAAATTGGTTAACAATTGTTGGACAGAGTTCAACAATTGCAGTCAGCTGCACAGGCTGAATGGGGTCATCAGTCAACATAAGCTTCTCATGTCAGCAAGACCTCCCTAACATCAGCCCCAGACGCAGAGTATCCCTCATACCTCCAGCACCCTGACACTGACAAATAAGATGAATAGGAAGTATGTTCAGCCCACTTTCCCTTCACCAAGTGGTTTCTGAGAATGCGCGTGTGTGTAGACGTATGTTTGTATATGTGTGTGTGTTGATATCTAATTCTCTGCAGACACATATAGGGAAGAAACCGGGACATTCCCAACATTGCCAAGACTCATATACATCCCACCAGCACTGCAAGGCTGTTGTGTGTTCCTATGTGACATGCCCTGTTGCCCACACCAGAGGATACACACTGTCCAGAGAAACCAGACTGAACCATGGTCCAGGAAGCACCATTTCAAGTCATCTTTAAGTTCACAATCAACACAGCTTATGTGAGCAGGGTTGGAGGATGCTCTTCTGAGTCCATTTCCCATCTCCTTACACAATCTACACCCCTGTAACTCACCACCCTCTGTACCCCATATGCAATTCTGTATCTCTCACTGTCATTAACTCAATCCAGGACTTGTACTTCCATACAGGTTACAAATGTGATTGACTTGATGTCAAAATGCCCACGAAGCCTCCCAGATCTTGCCTCCCTCTTCTACGGTCCACATCTTCCCCTCCATGTTTCTACTGCGAAAGTTCAAGTGTGTCTAGCAGCAGCCAGCTTCTGACTTTGAAAAATCTTGAGGAAGCCAGGATAAACTCCAGCGTGATGCGAGTGGCAGGTGACCTGTCTCCTCTCCACAGTACGACGGGTTCACACCATCCCAGGAGGCAGCCTTCTGAGAGAAGCAGCAAGACCACGGGAAGCTGCTGACTCTGTGATCATATCCTACCGCTTGGCAAAGGTGTAGACTGCTCTTAGCAGCCACTGTCAGGTTAAATCCATTTTACTCGCTAGTGACACTGAAGAATTCTATCTATTCGCTGAATAACAGCTCTACAATCCCGTGAGATGATTTTTCAAGGGCACAAATGTGCCATCAATCCACTCGTAAGGCTATTTAGTTTGTGTTCTTGTCTCTATAATTCTTCTGGAACAAGCGGGCCATTTTTAAAGTCTGTTTATTTATTTATATTTGGCTGCACTGGGGCTTCCTTGCTGCGTGCGGACGTTCTCTAGTTGTGGCAAGTAGGGGCTCCTCTCTGTCGGTGGTGTACAGGCTTCTCACTGCGGTGGTATATGAAACCATGACCATTCCAACACTTTCTAAATATCTTTCAAATATTTAAAATAAGTTCAAATCAGCTACACATGTCAAGGTTGTTTATGAGATCAAACAGCACACATGATGGAAAATGAAATGACTTACTTCCTAGCCTACTTAAAACATAGAGGAATCTCAAAATATAAAGAGGAGCATAACTGCTTGCTCCTGATTTGGCAGATGATTATTTGTTCTCTTCCTACTCCATCCCAGTCCTGATTCAAAATAGCTTTTAAAATAAAGCAAACCACACTGAAAGTATAGTAGAGTGTGGATAGTCTTTCCACCGCCCCCCCTTAGATTCCTCAAAGTGTAGGTTAGGCTGATCACCTGTTTCACTTCCTTTTATAAAATTTTTAATTGGGAGGATAACTGCTTTACAATGTTGTATTGGTTTCTGCCATATAGCCGCGTGAATCGGCCATAAGTATACATATGTCCCCTCCCTCTTGAACCTCCCTCCCACCCCGCACCTGTCCCATCCCTCTAGGCTGTCACAGAGCACCAGACGGAGCTCCCTGTGTCATACAGCAACTCCCCACAAGCTATCTATTTTACATATGGTAATACACACCTTTCAGTGCTACTCTCAATTCATCCCACCTCCCTTTCCCCTCCACTGCATCCACAAGTCTGCCGTCTAAGTCTGCATCTCTATCCCTGCCCTGCAAATAGGTCCATCAGTACCATTTTTCTAGATTCCATATACATTGTCTCACTTTCTCAATCATATAAAGAAATTTTAAGTTTGACCAAAAACTAAATCTACTCTGTGGCAATTAGATAGTTATAATAAGAAAAAGCATCATAGTTGTGTACAGGGCAACACTCGGGAAATGTTTATCATTTAAAAAAAAAAAGACGAGAAATATTTAGGAACTGTATAATCAATTTTAAAGCTGAGAAAAATTAAATGGGGGGTTTATTCCTCCTGATATTGTGAACAACCTCTATAAAAAGTATCCTAAAAGCTCCCTTTATTTTAAAATGGACATTCTTGGACTCAAACACAAGTTAACTGATGAAGAAATTGGATGCTGACAGTATGAAAAAGGTGAAAAAAAGTTAACCTTTCTTTGGTAGAAAGTTCCATCCCATGGAGGAAAAATAAAAGTGTTTGGAGGAGGGGAAGAGGGAAAAAAAGGCCCCAGTGAATTTAATAATTGCTGAGAAACCTAAAAGGGTGATAATATAAATCACGAGAGAAGTGCAATAGGGCAGCTATTCGAAATTTGTTTTTCACACATCTAGTGCAAAAACAATGGCTCTCGCAGGAAAGGTCAATCCACCCACATGTTCATCTCCAATCAAGCAGCATTTTGAGAATCCGAATGTGATTGCTAATCTCTTGCATGCCAAGATGAAGGGGGTTTCATTTCAATCTATCTATTGCTACCAGCATTTTACATTCATTACGGTCAAGGGTTGACGCACAGACTAGGTGTTTGGCTGGTACAGAATTCCAGCACTTCCCTCATCACACTAGAATGGAATTAGCATATCAGCACGCACATGCACACATACACGGAGACAGACAGACAGACACACAAAACTATGGTAGAGCAGCATGAAGCATCTGATTTCCTTCTGCCCAAGCAATAAGATTCAGACTTAAGGCACCTTTTGCAACCTAACTTCGCGCCCTTGAAACCCTTGCTGGGGTCCTCTCAGATGTCATAGCTTGCTGCATGTGCCGTAAAAAGGCACAGGAGTAGTAAGAAGCAAGAGGCAATTAGCAGGGGCCATCCTTGCTTTTGTGACTTTTAAGTCAGACCCCGAAATTTCTTTACATGTGGCTGTGTCTTAATTTCCTTTCTACAAATAGTTCAAGCACTTTATTTTAAATTACCAAATATAGTGTTCTTTTTGTTTAGTTGCTAAGTCATGTCCGACTCTTCTGCAACCTCGTGGACTATAGCCCGCCAGGCTCCTCTGTCTATGGGATTTCCTAGACAAGAATACTGGAGTGGGTTGCCATTTCCTCCTCCAGGGCATCTTCCTGACCCAGGGATCAAACCTGTGTCTCCTACGTTGTAGGCAGATTCTTTACCACTGAGCCACCAGGGGAGCCCCCTCAAATAAAATATGAAGAGAAAAAAAATGCATAAAACCAAGGTACACTTTAATGAACCCTTGAATAGTGGCATAAACCACACTCATGGCAAGAAATAACAGACCAGACATGGATGGACCTAGAGTCTGTCACACAGAGTGAAGTTAGAAAGAGAAAAGCTAACTTCACATATTAACGCATATATATATACGTGGAATCTAGAAAAAATGGTTCAGATGAACCGATTTGCAGGGCAGGAATAGAGACAAAGAAATAGGATAGAGAGAGAATGGATGTATTGGACATGGAGGGTGAGGGGGATGAACTGGGAGACTGGGATTGATAGATGTGCATTGCCATGAGTAAAACAGCTAGCTAGTGGGAACCTGCTGTACGTTACAGCAAACTCAGCTTGGTGCTCTGTGATGACCTAGATTTGTGGAATGAGGTGGGCAGGGAGAGGGTGAGAGAGGTCCAGAGGGAGGGGATACATGTATAATATAGCTGATTCACTTCATTAAATAGCAGAAACTAAAACAACATTGTAAAGCAGCTACACATGCTTGCTAAGTCATTTCAGTCGTGTCCTGCTCTTAAGCGTCTGCCTGCAATGTGGGAGACCTGGGTTCAATCCCTGGGTCGGGAAGATCCTCTGGAGAAGGAAATGGCAACCCACTCCAGTACTCTTGCCTCAAAAATTCCATGGACGGAGGAGCCTGGTAGGCTACACTCCATAGGATCGCAAAGAATGGACACGACTGAGCAATTTCAGTCCTATGGACAGACCCTATGGACTGTAGCCTGCCAGGCCCCTCTATCCACAGGATTCTTGAGGCAAGAATACTGGAGCAGCTGCCATGCCCTCCTCCAGGGGATCTTCCTGACCCAGGGATTGAACCTGCGTCCCCTGCGTTGCAGGTGGATTCTTTACCCATTGAGTCACCTGGGAAGCCCTTATTATGCATACCTAAAATGTGGTTGAATTATGCTTGATTTTTATTGATGAAAGTCAAAGAATATATGCCATCAGGTCTGGTTTTGTTTTGCTTGATCTTTGCTTGTAGCTTTAAGATTGATTCACATTCTTCCATGTCTGTGTAGTTTGTGCTATGCTAAGTTGCTTTAGTTGTGTCCAACTCTTTGCAACCCCAAGGACTGTAACCTGCCAGGCTCCTCTGTCCATAGGATTTCCCAGGCAAGAATACTGGAGTGGGTTGCCATTTCCTCCTCCAGGGGATCTTCCCGACCCAGCAATCGATCCAGTGTCTCTTAGGTCTCCAGCACTGGCACTTATCATTTATTGCTGCATGCATGCATGCTAAGTTGTTTCAGTCGTGTCTTGACTCTTTGTGACCCCATGGACTGTAGCTCAGCAGGCTCCTCTGTCCATAAGAATTCTCCAGGCAAGAATACTTGAATGGGTTGCCATTTCCTTTCCCAAGGGATCTTCCCAACCAAGGGATCAAACCCTTGTCTCTCAAGTCTCCCTCATTGGTGGGCAGGTTCTTTACAACTAGTGCCACCTGGGAAGCCCCTTATTGTTGCACACTGCGTGCCAATGCATGAATATGTCACAGTTGACTTATTCAATTGAATTTTGATGGGCATTTGGGATACGTGAAAGTGAAAGTCGCCCAGTCGTGTCCGACTCTTTGCAACCCCATGGACTACACAGTCCATGGAATTCTCCAAACCAGAATACTGGAGTGGGTAGCCTTTCCCTTCTCCAGGGGATCTTCCCAAGCCAGGGATTGAACCCAGGTCTCCCACATGTAGGCGGATTCTTTACTAGCTGAGCCACAAGGGAAGCCTATTTGGGATATATATATATATATATATATATATATATATATATATCCCATTACAGGGCAGCTTTGAGAAGTGTTAGCCATATTCTGGTGTACATAAACAGAAACTCATGGAGGACACACACATAAGCGTGGAATTACTGGATCATACTGCATATGTATGCTTAGTTTCACCAGACACGGCAAAAATTTTCCAGTTTCCATCCCACCAACAACGCCTAAGAGTTCTTGTTCTTTTACATTTCCAACAACACTTAGGTATTTTAGGTTTGGGTTTTTTTGCAGGTCTAGTTAGCATTCGTTTCCTTTTTAAATAGAATAGCTGGAGAGAGAAGCCCTCATTGGGCTTTTTGAACCTCTTATATTCCATACTCACTGACTCATTCTAAAGGTCATCAAAACTCTATCTTGTCAGTGTGCACTATTAGAGAGCCCCTTAATTTAGAATTTATTGAGGTGATAATCTATTAGTTATCAGTTCTAAAGGAGCTATTACACTTTTTAAAATCTGGACAAAAGTCTTGAGAAAAGAGAATAAATCTATCAAAGACCCAAGTAGGCAGCAGACTTATATCTAAGATGGAGAAGAACAAGCAGTTCTGTGTTATCTGTAAATCAAATAAATAAACACCAGATTAGGTAGGCGAAAAAAATCAGATCTTATTAATGTGGCTGAGAAAGTTAATCACAAAGAAAAATCACTCTGAGAAAAGCGGTGTGGGAACATGGGAATTAAATAAAGAAAAAAGCTCCTCTTCCTTCATTTCTGTCTCCTCCCACACACACACAGATACGCACACATACACACAATTATTCCACTCACCACCTCCAGCACTAATTAGTGAGTGACTTCCTTTCCCTGGAAATGCTGACAAGTTCCAGCTGAATACATTTTTAAAGAAAAGAAAACTGAAAATTATTTGAATTTGAGTTAATATTTTTTTAAGAGTCTGTTTCTCCTATGACCAAGTTCTATATATACAGAGTAAACTCCAAATGGGCATTATCTCCACGAGGGAAGGACAGGCTCTGTATGAAGATCTGAAATATGTTTCCTAAACAACTCTTTTGTTTTCTATTTAGAAAAAGGACAAGAACAATAAATTTTTATACAAAGGCATGGAAACTTAACACAGTCAAAAGATACCGCTTCATCCTTGATGAAGCATCTGCTTTACAGGCTTTCAGAATCAAGACTATGGCTTTCCTTATCTAGATCTATTTAGACATCAAAAATAATCAAAAATTCAATTTATCCCTTATTTCGGAGATTATTTACAATGGTGTATTTCATCTCTCTGGCAATGCGTAGGTTAGATAAATAGTAAACTGGCAGATGGAATATGAATTGATTGCCTTTCTGACATGAACTCATTTGCAAACACAAGTAGGGGATTTTAGGTAATATTACTAGGAAATGAACCAGTGGTTCAAAATTACCATATCTATCTGGGGGATCTCTTTAAAACACACATTTTAAAATGCACATATCCTAAAAATTCTGATTCAACAGCACTGGAGTATCATATTTATTTTTTAAAATTACTCTAGTGACTGTGAAACCTAGACAATGTTAAAAACCAGTGAAATAAGGAGGAAGAAGAAAGATGGAAAAATCAAATGCCAAAGGACCAATCTCTTATGTTTGAGGCTCTCTAAAGGTTATTAACATTACAGTTAGTATTTCAAATTTATGGTATGAGATGCTCATAAAACTCCTCCCACTTTCTCTTTTCCCCTCCCAGCCACTATAATAGAGAAATATGACCACAAGCTTGTCAGTCTGAACCCTATTTCTCTTGAGAAGGGCTATATTTCAGCTGAGTTCACTTTCTCCCTTTCCACAATACACAGGACTTTATTTCTGGGGGTTTATTAAATGCATTCCACAATGTTCTGGTTTATTACAACTTTGTTCTACATACTCCCATCATATCCAAACATTTTTTGCTTTTTCAAATATGAAACAACTGAGGAACGAAACTGATCCAATGTTACTTTTTCAAAACCATAATAATTTTGATGTATCTCTTTCTTTGAAGAAAAATATTATTGTGTACTCTATTAAAAACAGGACAGATCACAAAAGAAACAAACAAACCTTGAGTAAAAGCTTGTATAGTTTAGCAGTCTTGCAAACTATCAAAATTTTACTGGGATAATGTATACTAAGTGAAGTAAAACCAGAATCCTAACCATATACTGACTAGGTTCCAACCCAGGCTGAAAACAAGGAATCTGTTAATCCTGACTATACTAACCCCAGGCTACTCACTCTATGAAAGACATTTCCAGCACTGAACACATAACAGCAAGGGGGTGGGAGGGGGGTGGGGGAGCAGGGAAATGCCGGTAAATCAAGCTATAAAATAATTCACTATAATTTCATATTTTACCTTTTCAAATAATAAATATTTTGCCTTCTAGACCAAATGGCATGGTTTCTATTAAAGTAACACAAGCTAAAATATGGTCATTCTAAAAGACTATAAAAAAACAAAGCATCAAATGATTGCATATAACCAAACTAGAATTTTATGATCAATTCTATAAAAATAATAATTAATCTCCTGAATTCTAAGTGGCAGACACTTTGCAGAATAGGAAATGACAAGAAACTCATTGATAACAGATCATTAAGGAGCAATATGCTTTTCTTGAGTAATAACAAAATGTTTCCTTCTCACTAAAAGCCACAAAACTATTAGCTAAAGCATTATTCGAATGGTCTATTAAAGCCAAGGAACTAATAAAAAAACATGAGGTTATTACTTTCAATGATTAAAAATCGCCACCCATTATAAATATATCCAGTAATCTGAAATTGCCTAGAAGGAAATCGGATGTAGATACCATTTTCCTGGATGAAAGCTGACTTCTTTTCCTTTACTAAGTATTTTCTCTTTTATAGCAATCTCTTTGCCTTTTCTTCCTCCAACAAGGAAATAAACACAAACATTACAAACCAGTGCAATGATATCCAGTGTGTATTACTCACTCAGTGGTGTCTGACTCTTTGAGACTCCATGGCTATAGCTTGCCAGATTCCTCTATGAAATTCTCCAGGCAAGAATACTGGAGTCGGTTGCCATTCCCTTCTCCAAGGGATCTTGCCAACCCAGAGATGGAACCCGGGTCTCCCACACTGTGGACAGATATTTTACCATCTGAGCCATTACCTTCAGAGTAAATAATATCAGTTTTAAAAAAACAAAACATTCAAGTTTTCCAGGTAAAGTCATTCTCATTCCTTCCCTTTGTTCTACATATTAAATATACAAAAGCTAAGCCATTATAAGTAAAATAAGATTTAAAAAAACACTCATGATAAAAATTGATTCTCAGAATTAGAATATGGACTTATTTTTCCCCAATCAGGTAAGAGTGCTAAGTGTACTGTTCTCCCTGTGGCCAGCAAACTAGGAAAAGTTTAATTTTTTTCACCTACAGTTGAGATTCTCAAGGGCCTTCTCTATAACCCTTGAAAGCAAACTTGTCATAGCTACTTATACTCCTGAATGGACATAATAGTAATAAGTTTAGAAAACAGAGCCTCTTCAAATTATTATAAAATGTATTTGTCATCATTTGTCATCATGGGCATGACTGTATAAACTAGTAGCTAGGAACTAGTTAATTTCTCTGATCTTAAATTCAAGTCTTAATATTGACTTTTCACTTTGTCACTATTTCCTTTAAAAAAAAAACAAAACAGTGTGGGAGTATGATGCGGCAGAACTAAATATTACAAGAACTACCCCAGGTACAAAAGTAAAATATGTATTTTAAATATTTAAATATGTAGTTGAATTTCCAAAAAAGATGGGATAGCTATCCCTAAAGCCTGAAAATATCTAGAAATCTTGAAGCAAAAAATAATAAAACAATGTCTCATATGATATGATGGTATATAAAACCCAAGTGATTCTACAATAATTTATCAAATTTAGTAAGATGTGTCAGCAAAGTTGCTAGATGTAGTTGTGACATAAAAGTAAAAACTCACTTATGTACAAATAAAACATTTAACTAATTTCAAATATACCATTTGTATAGCACCAAATATTAACTATTTAGAACAAAAGTCATGGAAATCTGTGAGAGAAAATGATCAACTGTTTTTGAAGACATAGGAAGATGTAAATAAACAGAGAACTTATCATTTTCATGTCTTAGAAAATTGAAATACTGGGACAATGTCAATTCTTCCCAGACTGAGCAAGAGTTGGAGTAATTTCAACCAAAATTCAGAAGAGCCATTATGTGGAAATTAACATGCTAATTCTAAGGTGTGTATGAAAGAGCAAAAGAGATCAAGGAGAGTCAGAACACACCTGAAGAAGTCAAGTGAAAGTGTGTCCTCGCCAAAGAGAAAAACTACAAAGCCATTTTAAATTAAGATGGCGTAGAATCAGGGTGAAAAGCGAAAGTGAAAGTCGCGTGAAAGTCACGTGGAAGTGAAAGTCGCTCAGTCGTGTCCGACTCTTCGCTACCCCGTGGACTACACAGTCCATGGAATTCTCCAGGCCAGAATACTGGAGTGGGTAGCCTTTCCCTTCTGCAGGGGATCTTCCCAACCCAGGTCTCCAACATTGCAGGCGGATTCTTTACCAGGTGAGCCACCAGGGAAGACCAAGAGTACTGGAGTGGATAGCCTATCCCTTCTCCAGCGGATCTTCCCGACCCAGGAACAAACCAGGGTCTCCTGCATTGGGGCGGATTCTTTAACAACTGAGCTGTCAAGGAATTAGGGTAGATAGAGTCAAATAAACTCGAAGAAGGCCATGGCACCCTACTCCAGTACTCTTGCCTGGAAAATCCCAGGAATCAAACAGGGGTCTCCTGCACTGCAGGCAGATTCTTTACCAACTTGCTATCAAGGAATTAGGGTAGGTAGAGTCAAACAAACTAATAGAACACAAATGAGAACCATAAAACAGATCCAGGTAAATAGGAACACTGAAAATACAACAGAGGTGGCATCTCACACCAGTAGGAACGAAGGGACTATTTAAACACACTGGGATAAGCAGCTGCCCCTTCAGGAAAAAATGGACTCGGATCTCTTCTTCACCCTCATGAAAAAACAATTACAGATTGACTGAGGACTTAGCACTTTTAGAACAAGGATGTGATATAATGTTTCTTATAAAAATTTTTATTTTTAATTGGAGGATAATTGCTTTACAATGTCGTGTTGGTTTCTGAAGATGCATTCTTAAACAGAACATAAAGAGTGAAAACCCTAACCCTAAACCTAACCCTAACCCCAATTTTCTTTAGATAACTCATCTAAAGCTCAGAACATTTATGTGGATCAAAAAAATATCTAATAGAGGATGAAAGTGCCAGCCACAAAGTAAGAATGATTTTGCAATAGCATATAATCATCACAAGATAAGTATGAGTATGTTTCTAATAATTTTAAATTTTAACTAATTTTTAATTTTATTATTTTTAAAAAAGGAAGAATATTTTATATGTGACGAAAAAGACAAAATGGACCAAAAAAAAAAGAGATGAACAGACAATATATACAAAAATATCAGCTATATTAAAATAATCAAGGAGAGGAAATTAAAAACCAAAATGAGGTAAAATTCTGGCAATAGAGTTATGGTAGGAAGGATAAAAAGCAACAGGAACTCTTCTACAGTGTGGTCAGAGTATACAGATTTTAGAAAGCAATTTTGGCATTAGCTGCAAAGCTGGAGAGCTACACAGCCTTTAATTAACAATTCTACTGTGCAAATACATGAAATCAGTCTAGAGATTACTATTTTGTTCATAACATTATAGCCAGAATAGAAATTAATAATGCATCACAAAAGGAATATGCCTTTGAGATAACCTGGCACCTCTGTAGCAGGAAACAGGCATGATAATGAAATAGCATTATTTATAACAGAAAGAAGAAACGGAAGCAACATACATGTCCACCAGCAGGAGAACTGGTAAATAAGACAAATATACAATGAAATAAATGCATTCAAGCCTTACCATTCTTATCTAATGGAGTATCCTTGTTCCAGAAGCTTCTGCTCTGGTTAATTCTCCCTTTCCCTCTGGAGAATAAAATCTGTTATTTCTGGCTATTGCCCTCCACACTGTATTTATATGTAATTGACCTATTGGATTCAAACCGTGGTTTTATTTCCAAACTAGTAAATACCTGAGAGCCTTATTTAGTCTATCGTTTTTTTCCACTTCCATTCTGCACCTCACAAGACAGAAACACACACCCCTTTCTTGTCACACTCTTCACGCCATCTCAAAAATAGTCAAGTTTCTTAAAATACCTATGGAACTGTCCACTTCCTCTCTGTGACAACAGCTTAATGCCCTAAAAACCCTAATGATGTTTAGGACCAAGAAAACCGTTTTTTAACACCTGAACAAGAACAGAGGATGATTAAGAAACAAATTTTACATGCTTGCTTATTTTATTTCTAATTATATTCTTAGTAAACAATGTTAATATTTAATAGGAATGACTTTGTCACTCAGTGCTTTTGCCCAGTAAAAACCAGAGCCCCTAGCATTTTATTGGCACTAAAGCAGTCAGCTGTGACACAGGATAACAGCAAGGGTAAAGAAATTCTGCTCCGTTTCTAAATTAAATGTCTCCTCAATGACTTGAATGTGCAGGTAGAAATAGCAGTTGCTCAAAGAAATTGGCTCCTTTACAATGAAAAACAATCAACAGAGCATTTCCCACAAATCCAAGGAGACCGGAACATATGTAGAGGAGACCACAATAATTTTATAAGGTGTTGACAATATTACCATAATAGAGTCACCTGTTTAAGCCAATGCTGGCCCTCATGCATGTATATTTATCATGTGGTTTCAATAACCCGAAGCAGACACTATACACGTAATCCAGCAAGAACTGTAAGGATCACTCATACCTCTTGCTTGTAGATGAGAGAGCGTAAAAGGACTTACTCAACAAGGTCTATTTCAACAGCATCACCTTTATCCTCCACACCCAGTCACAAAACTAGTTACTGGTGAAGCTCCTTTGTCAGTGTGCTATGGTGCCTATTAAACAAAATATCAGTTTGAGGCATTTGTTTATCTCACAAAATGATTTGCATATCATTTATTGAGCTATTTTTTTTCCTTTTTTGTTTTTGGCCACACCATGTGACATGAATATCCGCTGGAAGGACTGATGCTAAAGCTGAAACTCCAATACTTTGGCCACTGATGTGAAGAACTGACTCATTAGAAAAGACCCTGATGCTGGAAGGTTTGAAGGTGGGAGGAGAAGGGGACGACAGAGGATGAGATGGCTGGATGGCATCACCGACTCAATGGACACAAGTCTGAGTGAACTCCAGGAGTTGGTGATGGACAGAGAGGCCTGGCGTGCTGCAGTCCCTGGGGTCGCAAAGAGTCAGACACAACTGAGCAACTGAACTGATGTGACTTGTGGGATCTTAATTCCTCAACCAGAGATTGAACCTACAGTGGAAGCATGCAGTCTTAACCAGTAGAAGTCCCCATTGAGCTATACACATTAATGCACATAAAAATACAACTTGAGAAAATTTTCTCCAGTAATTTAAATTTGCTACTTGTCTCTCAACTAGCATGACATATGTTCATGGACAAGTGACTTTATTTAAAAGATATATCTTCATCTACGCCCACTCCAGTATTCTTGCCTGGAAAATCCCATGGACTGCGGAGCCTGGTAGGCTACTGTCCATGGGGTCGCGAAGAGTCGGACATGACTGAGCGAAATCATTCCATTCCATTCCATATACTTTAGTAGCATATAGATAGACCCTAACTTCAGGTCAAGCCATTTAGTGACACATCATCGTTGTCATTAAAATCATTTGCTTTTATGTATTTATATCTGTGTGGCCCCATACTAGGCACTATGAAAAATCAGAATTTTGCAAATCCTCATAGGATATGCAACTTAAAATGGAAATGCACATATTGAAAACACTAAGATCAAATACAGACACTAAACATAAGCATGTAAGTATGTTTGATTACATCAAATGGAATGAGAGGAGGTTTCAAGGTTTCTTTTTAAGACAGTTAAGGTTTCATGAGTATCTCAAACCTTTCCGTCTTGAAGGCTTATTTCAGCACTTGGGTCTGAAGAGGGGTCTTAGGAGGAAAAGGAGCCTGTGGTTCAGGGTTTCAGAGAAAGAAAATGCTCCAGAAGAGCCTATATCATGGGGTAACTCATAAGAGGGATGTGATTACTAAGAGGACAGTGCTATGCAGTGGATCTCCATGTATCTGAATATTTGAAAACAAACGTATTTCATTAATATGCCACCATCTGCTGCAAACCCATTCATCTGGCTTGTTGTTGTTCAGTAGCTAAGTCGCATCCAACTCTTTGTGACTCCAAGGACTGCAGCATGCCAGGCCTCCCTGTCCCTCACTTTCTCCCAGATTTTGCCCAAGTTCATGTCCATTGAACTGGTGATGCCATCCAAGCATCTCATCCTTTGCCACCCTCTTCTCCTTCTGCCTTCAATCTTTCCTACCATTGGGGTTTTTCCAATGAGTCAGCTGTTCGCATTAGGTGGCCAAAGGACTGGAGCTTCAGATTCAGCATCAGGGTTTACTTTCAATGAACATTCAGGGTTTACTTCCCTTAGCTACCAAATAGTGTTTTTCTAACACACATCTCTTACTCAGGAGGACTTCACTTCACTTTGAGTTCCTAAATAGGCCAAATCAATAATCTGGTAATACTAAATTACCAGTTTAGCACTCCAGAAAATGTTACTGGGCTTCCATGCTGGCTCTGACGGCAAGAATCTGCCTGCAATATAGGAGACCTAGGTTTGATCCCAAGGTTGGGAAAAATCCCCTAGAAAAGGAAATGGCAAACCACTCCAGTATTCTTGCCTGGAGAATTTCACTGACAGAGAAGCCTGGCGGGCTACAATACAAGGGGTCACAAAGAGTTGGACATGACTGAGCAACTAACACGATAATCTTTAGAAATCTATATTAGAGAAATGTTTACATTTAAGAATAGTTCCTCAGTCTTACTTAATTCCTAGTAGCAATCAGTAGCTATTCTTTTTCTCATGCTTGCAAAGAGGAAACTCTTATTATATTAGCTTCTCTCAAAATCATACAGTTCTGATTCTTTACAGCTAGTGGTTCTCCAAAGTGGGTCTTGGGGAAGAGGACCAGTGTCACCTGGCAATTGGGCAAAACGGAAACTCTCAGGCTCCACCCCAGACCTGCTCCATCAAACAACTGGGGGGTGAGACCCAGTCATCCCGTTTAACAAAGCCCTCAGGTGATTTTGGTACACACTCAAGTTGAAAACTACTGCTTTGTACCTGTCTGATAATAACGTCATTCACGCTTGCCCTGGTCCCACTGTCAGGAAAGGTATTTCAGTTCACCTGTGGAAACAATATGAGAAAAACAAAATATCTTTGTTGCTTTATCTTCGCACTGAAAATGACATATTTATGTTGGTCAATAAACACTCTCCAAATGGATTAACATTCTTTTTTTAATATAAATTTATTTATTTTAATTGGAGGTTAATTACTTTACAATATTGTATTGGTTTTGTAAATACTCCCTACTCATAAACTTTCAGTGTTACAGGAATTGTAAATTGCAGTGTTTACAAGCATGTTCCAATATATTGTCAATGAAGCCAATAGATTTAACAAGCTCCCGAGGGTCTTCATTCTCTCCTGGGCCTCACATTGAGAACACTAATAGGCTGAGATCTCACAGCATGGCATTTAAGAGCTGTCCTTGGTGTGTAGGAGGCGGGGTGGCCCCAGGAGGAAGGTCTGAAAAAAGTCTCCTAGAGGGTCTGACAGTTAAAAAAAAAAAAAAGCCTGAGATTTCTTTTTTGCTCATCAGCAGGCCTTGACAGTCAACTTGTCTGCTCTCAGCAGAACTAAGACACCACCAATGGGCAAGGCCCCAGTTCTCCCTGTCAAGGTCTGGAAATTAATGGTTTTATAGTGAGGGACTCAGTGGGAAAGACCCTGATGCTGGGAAAGACTGAGGGCAAGAGGAGAAGGGGGCGCCAGAGGATGAGACGGTTAGATAGCATCACTGACTCAATGGACATGAGTTTGAGGAACCTCCGGGAGACAGTGAAGGACAGGGAAGCCTGCCACGCTGCAGTCCATGGGGTGACAAAGAGTCCGACATGACTTAGCACTGAACAACAGTGAGGGAATGTCATTCCTTGAAATCTTCGTCTGATACCCATCAGTGGAAGTTAAAACCATACCACCTTTTTTGAAATACCAAGCCACCTAAGCCAAATGGAAAAGAAAATCGACTTCCTCGGCACGCGCACTAAAAGATTACGTTGATGCATCTTAGGCCAAAACCCCACCAAGTCTCTGCACAATTCTCCACCTCCGTTAGCCCCATGCCTGGGCGCCAGGTCCCCCAGGAATGAAGACCTTCCTGCTCGTGACCGACACCAATTATCTCCCACCAAACTTCAGGATGAAAAGGGGGTAGGGTGGGGGCCGAGGGCGGAATTACTCTTTCAGCAGCGGTCATTAAAAAAAAAAAAAAAAGATAATAACGTCGAACTCCCTCCAAAATTAGCCTCCACCGTCCTATAAATTGGTTTTCTTTGTGATCTAAAATTGACTCGCAGGGCACCAGTTAGAAAATAGTCGCTGAAAAGCCGGGGCCTCCGCGCCTTCGGATCCTGCCGGCCTTTCACCGTGTAAACAAACGCATCAGATTTAAAGCTTTTCCCATAATTGTTATGCTAACCTTGGAGCGAAACCTCTCCATTTGCATTTGAAGGAGCTAAATATTAGGCAGGAAAGAAAGTGCTCTTTTTGAAAGCCTGAGAAAATGTCCCCGCGCGGGGCTGCCGGGCCATCTGGGGCCGAGGGCTGGGGCGCACCCCCCTACCCCCTCACCCCCCGGGCCTTGGCAGCGGCGCGGGGAGGAAGGAGCGCCCCAGGGTCGTCATCCCGCTGCACAGGAACGCGGACGGGCCCCCGCCCGGAGCTTCGGGGCGCGGGCGGCCCGGGGACACACAGCGCGGCCTGGGCTCCGCGCCCTCTTCCCCCAGAGCGCATCCCCCAGGCCCACTGTTGCCAGGATGCCCCGGGGGAGAGGGGCGTCCCCGCTGCAGGGTGAGGGGCTCCTGGAGGCATGAGGGTGGACGGATGCGGAGGGTGTAGACCCGCGCTGGGAAGGAGAAACTGGCTCTGGCAAGCGCTCTGACTCACTTTGAACTTGATCTCCTGGAGCCTCCAGTTTAGCCCATGGAGTCGAGGCTCGTAGGGGAAGCACCCTCGTGCAGGCTAAGCTTGGAGTAATTAAAAGTAAAAACGCGGCACCCCTGAGGGCTTTTTAAAGAAAGGAGGGAGGTCTCGAACTTCCCATCAGCCTATTCCCCGGGAATCCAGAAAAGCCTGCAGCCCTCTGCCTTCCAAGGGAACAAAAGCTTGACCAGGATGAGCTAAGGGAAATCATTCCTGGAGGAACAAGAGGGCATGCTGCACCAGGAGGACCAAGCTGGAGAGGATAAGATGCTGCTAGATTCCAAGAATATCATTTTCTCCTTTTAATCTCCTTTCGAATATAACTGAAAGATGCCTTGATTTTTTTAAATGACTCCACTGTTGTCAGAATTAGCATTTTTCACCAGTCCTAGGAGACATTCCAGAGGAGAACGGTATTTTTATTTTCCTTTTTTCCCCCAGCTACGGTTTGACAAAAGCTTCTCATGCATCGCTGGGCTGTGTTACAAAGTTAAGGGATTTTTTCCCTCTCTCAAAGGAAAATCATTGAGGCTGCAAGTAACCCTGGTAGCTGCTAGGAGATGGAATTCTTTAGGCCAGAACTGCATGTTGCACAAAATAACTGGCGAAAAGAGGAATGCAGGCCAGCACTCGAGTCCTTTAAAGAGGCAAAAAGGATGCAACAGTGACCCAAAGTCTGGAGATGAAGTGGATTGTTTTTCCCGGTCATCAACTAAGTACCAGTGTTTGACAAGTCTCTGAAATGCATCAGTTGCCATTTAGTTATTAAATGGTCACAATTTTGGTTTTTGGTTTGTTTGTTGAGACGTAAGCCCTTGGTCTCAGATTGATCCCAGCTCCAGATGTGGCTTCTCATACTTACTACCTTGGTGGCCCTTTTCCTGGTGAGTTTGAGGTTCTTGATGTTTCATACAGAAAGAATTCAGTGAGAGACAAGCTGATAGGTAAGGAGCAGATTTATTTAAGAGAAACACACCCCACAGACAGAGTTTGAGCCAACTGAGAAGGTGGGAGGCCCTGAAATATGGTGTGGCTAGTTTTTATGGGCTAGGTAATTAAATGGCAACCCACTCCCGTATTTTTTGCCTGGAGAATTCCATAGACAGAGGAACCAGGCGGGCTATAGTCCATAGGGTTGCAAAAAGTCGAACACAACTGAAACAACTTAGCACACACACACAATTTCATAAGCTAATGAATGGGAGGATTATCTCGATTATTTCAAGGGAAGGGACGGAGATTTCAGTGAGCATATGATGATGCTCCAGGTCCACTGGAAGCCAGATCTTTCGCCATCTTGGTCCTGGTTGGTTCTAACCAGTTTCTGTCATGTCTCATGGCTGTGTCATTCTTTTAAAGGTTGTGCCCTGCCTCCTTCACTCCTGTTTCAGTCCCAATCAAGTTACTCTGCCTTTCTAAAACCCAGTGTTCCTATCTGCAAAATGGGTATATTGAAATAAACACGGTGCCTAGCACAGGGTAAGCTCTGTAAATCATTGCTGTTCCTGTGTACATTCTGATCATCATTGTAATCACTGCTTTTTCCCTGAAAATGAAGGAACTGAATGGAGGCATTCAAAGATAGTTATTCATTGCCAAGTTCTTTTAGCATTGGGGATAAATAGATGAAAGTTCCCTGTTCTCATGGACTATGTATTCTAGTCTGGGAGAGAAACAACAGATCAGAAAAGTATTAAATATGATCATTGTGTAACCAAGCAGAAACCTATGGAGCCTCCTTGGACAGACCATATCCTCTGCTATGGTACACAGATAATAGTACTTCATGCGTATTTTCTGAGTTTTTCATATGCTAAAAACTACCACCAAATGGAAGAAATTCACAACTTGATGGTCATGAGCATGTAACCCCTAGACCTACAGGTAGATAATGTTAAACCATACTGGAGTAGGTAGCCATTCCCGTCTCCAGGGGATCATCCCAACTCAGGGGGCAAACCCAGGTCTCCTGCTTGCAGGCAGATTCTTACCATCTGAGCCACCAGGAAAGTCCAACTACTAACAACAGCCTCTAGACCTACCGGCAGATAATGTGAACCACACTTTTACCTCCCCATCAACCAGAGAATCGTACACCAACTGATCGCAGACCCTGCGACCTCCCTCCCTCACCTGATTTTTAAAACTGCTTTGCTGAAACCCTTCCAGAGTTTGGGGTTTGGGGGATACATGAGCCCACTTTCTTCTTGCATGGTCCTTCAATAAACCTTTCTCTGCTCCAAACTCTGACGTTGCCCCTCACAACACGTTGGGCACATGAACTTGCAATTGGTAACAATTTCAGAGAGCAGTAGGTTTCAAAAAGAAAATAAACCAGGGAATTGGGAAGAAAAGTGATTGAGAAAGGTGCTGGGAAGGAGAAGAGGGCTGGTTCAGATGAGATGCACAGAGCACCTCCCAGAAGAAGTGACGAGCACTGGGGTCCACCAAGCAAAGCAGGCTGGAGGAACATTTTGGGTCCGATTTTAGAGGGTCAGGAGCTCCGAATTCTTTTCAGAGCAATGAGAGATCCTGAGAAAGTTGCAGGCAAGGGACTAACATGATCTGGTTTATTATTTAGAAAGGTCACTCTGCCTCTTTTGTGGCAAATGGACAATGGGAAGTGGTGGAGGGAGACAAAGTAGAAGTGGTCTCCAGCCCTCCTTGCCTCTGGGAAGCTTTTATAAAGCCAAGTCCCACCTGTCGGCTTGGGGTAGCAACCAGGCATTGTTTTTCATTGCTTTGTCTAGGTTCTAAATGCCTGGGTGACTCTACTGTATTGTAAGAGTTGGAAAACACTAATTTAGAAGCCATCTCAATTGTTGAGTGAAAAAATGGTATGATAGAAGTACAGATGCTAAGAGGCAGTCACACTCAGGCTGTGCCTTGGAGGTAGAATCAAATCAACCTGCTAATGGATTAGATGTGACAGAGGTGGGCGGGGAAAGATAGAAATGAGGAATGACCTCGCAGTTGGCACAGTAGTATAGATGGTGATCCCATTTATCGAATGGCAAAAGTGAAGTCGCGGTAGGCAGAGATGAAGACTGGAATCAAGAATATAGACTATGTTGTGTATTCGATGATTATTGGACATCTGTTAGTATAACAATAATCTAATTATTCGGTGGGTACATCTAGTAAGCAGTTGATTGAGAGACAGGAAGACAAAACTCTAAATGTCATCTGTATCGATGTTGCCCAATAGAACTTTCATCGAGAATGGAAAACTTTCTGTATCAGTACTGCAGTAACGCTTACCATGAGTGGATTTTGAGCACTTGAAATACAGCTGGTATCACTGAGGAGCTGAATTTTTATGTTACTTTATTTAATTAACTTTAATTTAAATAGCAATATGTGGCCAGTAGTTACCCCATTGGACAAAGTAGCTATGTGTTGATTCCCATATTTATATGGTATATCTGGCCTGAACCGGACACCTTTTCACTGCTTCCTCTGGTAACTGATCAAAGCCACTGTCCTCTCCAGCTAAGATGATTGCAACAGCTGCCTATCTGGTCACAGGGTTTCTCCTCTGACCTTCTATTCTGTATTCTCAAAACCGCAGCCAAAATCATCTTCACAGCTTGAGTTCTATCACGTGTTTCTTTGTTTAAAGCTTTCTAGTGGCTCCTCATCTCAAGGTGATAAAAAGCCCAAGTTTTTTCAATAGCACACAAAAAATGTCCTACATCATCTGACCCCTTCTTTGCCTCTGTAACTGCATTTTCCTCTTTTTCGACCACCCCCTGTCTCTGCCATCGCGCTTCTCACCTTCTATTGTGCCATATAATAAACTCGGTTATATTGGTTAGTGTCTGCTCTTTCTTACTAGAAAATAGGCTCTATTAGGGTGGGCATTTATGACTGTTTTGCTCACGATTGTGCCCCTACTACCTAGAACACAGTAGCCTGGCACGTATTAAGCACCTGATAAATACTTACTGAAACACTGATAATAGATGCTCACCTTGGTCAAGAAAGACTGCACGTGGCTTCAGGACTGAGCACTGAGCCATTCCTGCCTGGTGGCCACTAATAGTCACTCGTGGCTTTTGAACTTCAAAATATGCTTCTCCAAACTGAGACACACTCTAAGTGCAAAATACCCATCAGATTGTGAAGGTTAAGTATATATCTAAAGAATATTAAATACCCCATTAATTATTAACATACCTCATTAATTATTACTTATTGAAATATTTGGGAATATTGTGAGTTAATTAAAATATGTTATTATCATTTATCTTGCCCATTTCTTTTTACTTTTTTAATGTAGAAATTAAATACTGGGAAATTTAAAATCACATAGGTGGCTCATTATTAGGCCTACTGGATTAGAGACTGAGAAGAAAAACAGTCAGCAGGGGTTACTGTCCAGTGATCAGGAGAAAATATCAGGAAAGTGCAGCACATGGAAGATTAGAGAAGCAGTTTTCTTCAAGTGGGAGGGACCAGTTAACTAGGTCACACGAGCAAAATAAAGACAGAATTGACCACAGGACTTGGCAAGATGGAGATCGCTGTTGACTGACAGGGGCAGTTTCAGTGAAATGTGTCGCCAGGAGACCAAGTGGAGAGAGTTTAAGTCAGAATGAAAACTGAGGAAGGAGAGACAACCCTCTCAAGGAGTTTTGCTATGAGAAATGGGATGACTGCAGGACATAGAAGAAAATTATTTTAAGATGGGAGATGTTTTGATAGCTGAAAGATATGATCCAAGAGAGATAGCCCCAAATTGGAAAATTTAGGCCAAATACAAAGAAGATAGACACATAGCATCTTAAATCTGAAAGGCCCTTGAAGTTCATCTTAGACAAACACTTTGCATTATAGATAAGAACTCTGAGGTCCAAACAGGTGAAGCACTTGTCACTGTCCTACAGCAGAGCTGAAACCAGAACTAGAAGCATCATGGTCTTTGAGCTTGCATTTCAGTAGACATTTCCAACTCTTGAAATATTTGACACAAACTACTCTTCCCCTTGTAAAAGGTAACATTTACATGATTGCTAGTGGTCCATTAAGAGCCAACATATTAAAAATAACCCTAACATTTATTGAATACTAAATGCTGTGTGACTGGTGTTTTATGTCTTTTAATAGTAAGCTATTATTATAATAACTCTGTGATACAGATAGGTATTATTATACCTGTTTTATAAACTAGAAAAAACAAGATTTTGAGAGTTTTGGTTTTTCATACACATAACTGTTTGGATCCAAAGTAAAGTCTTTTCAATATCCCATACAGTCTCAAAATCATAATTCTTTTACTTGGAGACCATCCTTCAACAGGGAAAAATATCCAAATTTTCCAATGGATATAAATGAGATTAATTAAACAATACTTACTTCTAGGTCAAGTTTTTTTTCCAAAGTATTTGTCACTATGGATCCAAAGTCTAAACATCTAAATCTTAAGAAAAAAAAAAAAAGATTAACTACAATAATCTTATGGTTCTAAGCAAAAATGGTGGCATAATCATGTTGGGGTTTGCCTTTCAGTTTCCTGGAATCAAGCACACTGATTTTCAACACCCTCCCCCCCAAAAATCTCATTGAATGAGATTATCTTATGTGCCAATGACAGACTGTCTCCTTTGAAACATCTTCAATGATTCTAAGTGAATTAGATAAAACTTACGAAAAGATTTATGATCAGGGATGAAAACATTTCTGTGCTTTATACCTAGACAGTTCACACCTGTAACCAAGTATGATTTCTCCATGGTAGAATAAAAACCAACTATGTACTGTTTCCATATATAAAAGTTAAATTAACTGCAGTGCCCAGAGAATGGTGGAAATGAGATGTTCTGATAAATTTTACTTTCTGCTTAACCTGAGGTCAACCAAACAAGTTCTTTGTATTCTAACTCCACTGAAAATCTTTAAATGCTTAGCCCTTCTTTCCTTACTGTGTAGGAAATAGAACATAATTTGATCTCTCTTTAATGATTCAGTATTTCTCTGTGCCTTGGGGTATCATGTTCAATAACATTTTTTAATACCTACCTAGGACTTTCAGTGTAGAGAGTGACTAGGGAAGGAAATTTTGCAAAGTTTCTTCTTTGAACATTAGCCTCTTTTTTGCTGAAGGTTAGGTAGAATGAAACTTCAAGTAATGAGGTTTTCTGTTAATTCAACTTTATCACTCTTTTCATTTCTTGTACACTAAGACAATACAATAGTGCCAACACATAAAAAGTACCGTATGTGTTAAGAGGCTTTGGTTTCCAGGTTCTGTTATTGTCGTCGTTGTAACATTCCTGATGAGTGTGTGATGACCTTGACATACCCCTCACTTAGAGACTGTTCTGAACAATGATACTCATTCATAAGATGATTAATCTGGGGTGAGTCGGTCTGCAGCCACAGAGAGGCAAACGTTCACATACAAGTGGATTGAGACAGATAGCCTAGTCTCACAGGTGTGTGAACCCCATGTGATGTGTGAACCCCATGTGATGTGTGAACCCCATGTGATATGTGAACCCCGTCACACACCTCCTTTCCATTCTACCTTCACATGAGTACCTATCCTTCTCCAAGTCCAAAGCTAATCCTTTTATCTTCTCTGCACATTTCTCTCTTCCTTAGTACACAGCCTTGCTCAGCTCTCAGCCAGTTACAAAGGTTCCATACCCTCACTGTATCTCTTATTCTTTTGCCTGTGTGTAGATGTGTGCTAAATCTAAGTCCCTTTAATCATGTCCCACTCTTTGCAACCCTATGGACCATAGCCCACCAGGCCCCTTTGTCCATGAGATTCTCCAGGCAAGAACACTAGAGGGGTTGCCACGCCCGCCTGCAGAGCACCCTCCCTACCCAGGGACTGAATCCGCATCTCTTATGTCTCCTGCATCTCCTGCATTGGCAAGTGGGTTCTTTACCATGGGTGCCACCTGGGAGCCAAGCTTCGGAGACAGTAGTTTGTCTCCAGAGTCTCTGAATCCTCCCAGCTGGTCCTCTCAAGGACTTTTCGTCTTTTATTTTTCTTGATTTCCCAGGGGTCTCTGACACAACTGAATCCTTCCATCTGGGAACTCTCTTCACCAAACCACTATTTCACCTTTTCCTTTGTTCTGTCTTCTCCCCGCCCCCGACCATTTCTTCTTGGTCTTCCTCTCTAGTTCTTTTCCGTATGGCCTCTGAAGATGAGTGTTCCCAGAGTGTCATCATTCATGTTTCCTTCCGTTATGTCATCCGTTTCCCAAACTCTAACTGCTGCTAATATACGGATAACTCAGAAGTTTGGTATCTTTCTTGAGCCTATTGGACAATTCCACTTGGATATTCTGAAAGTGATATCAAAGTTAATGTATCCCCAAACAAACTCATTAGCAAGATTTTTCTTTATCTATTAATGGGGCTGACCAGTTATCTAGTCACACAACTCACTTCCCTTGAATCTCACCTCTTCCCTCAGTCATCGGATTGATTTTGGCTTAAACACATATAGCAAACCTGCACATCCTTCAAATCTTGTGAGTTACTTCACTGTAGGTTTACAGCCTTCTTCTCTGATCATCCTCTTTCCAGCTATTTATCGCTCCTATCTGTCCTGCACTCTATTTGCAGAGACATCTTTCCAAAACATAAATCTGAGTTACTATTGCTGCTCCTTTGGGGACCATCTTCTTCACCCTCACCATGGAGTAAAGTCCAGAATATATTTCAGAGCATGTTATGTCCTTCACATCTGGCCTTAACCTGTGACCCTCCAATACCTCTGCACCTGTTTCTACCCACACCCACCTCTTCCCTTCTGCTCAATGCACTCCTGTCTCATCCATCTGGTACTCCTACTTAACCTTCAACAGACCTTATCGATATCGTTTCTATATCATTTTTTACATTGAATAATTATTAATTTACACACCTCCCACTACATTGTGTTGTAATTACTAAACAATGTGCGCCACTTAACAATAGGGATCGTGGTCTTCCCACCACTGTATCCGCACCATCCAGCGTAGTACTTTTGCTTCATAGGGGCTCAATATATGGATCGAAATTGAAGGAAACAATTTTCCATTGTTCATCTCCACCGTCAGGTATCCTCCTAAACATGAGACAGGTGATTTCTGATTTCATACACAGGGTGTGTTGCCCGATTTGTGAGGAAGGGGAACAGCCCTTCTTTTCTTTATTCTTCCTGGGAGAACAAATTCCATGATACAGCTGTGGAGCTGACTCGATTTTTAAGGGCCTACATGGCTGTTCTGTTCAACTATCCCTCGTCTCTCCTGTTGTTCTTTCTCTAAGCCTGTCTGCCCTTTTCCAAAAGTAAAAACACCACAAAGCGTTTCTGTAATAATATGGTGTATACTATCACATTAGCTACACTTATAATAAAAGTAGCTACATAATCAGATTATGCTTTGCCTCATAGCCACAGAAATAATGGTGCTTTATCAGGAAATTTTTTTATAACCAAATGGAAATGCACTAATGCAATAGGAAGCTATCAAACATAATATAATTCAGGAGACCCAAACTGCTAGTGTCTCAGTAGGCGAAGGGGAAAAACATCTATTTTATTGTAATGAAACTCTTAACAGAGACATTTTTGTAGAAATGCCCCACATATGTTCTTTTGCTGTTTGTATGATCATTTTTTGTGTCATTTTTTAAAACTCGGCTTCTTCTTGTGAAAAGTCTGTTTGAATAGCAGGAAAAAAAAAAGCAACCAGTGGTCAGGCAGCTGTTAAGTAGAAGAAACCATCCAAAACTTTAAAATATGGATTTATACTTTCAAACTGCTTAGAGAGTTTCAGAAAGGCTCCCATAAATGTAATCCACACAACAAAATACCAATGTGCCCATGGCTTGTGGAGAGTGACAGGCTGTCTACTCAAGCACAAACTAATGAGCAGGAAAACACATAGCATGTCAAACAGTCTGCTCAAATCCCTTTTACCTCGATTTCCATCTAAAAACAGTGAACAAACTGCCAAAATCGAGGTAGGTGCAATTTTTGCCTTTACTAAACAAGGGTTTCATGACAGTCAGAATATCAAATTCAGAGGAAAAAAAAATTAAATGGCTTTTCTGCTTCAAAAAAAAATCCTTGCTAGTATTCAAAGGAAAGATGAAGAGCTTTTTTTTTTCTGCAAAAAGATTTCCTTTAGCCAGGACTAGGGGGAAAGTGACTAAAGTAAAAAGGCATGTGAGAAATGCCATTCAAAGACACAGGCCCATGCTATCACTACATACGTGTGTGCACACAGGTACATATATAGTTGTGTGTATTAGCATATACATGGAGATATGGAGCTATAGATAATAGAACATTGGTGATCTCTCATTCTAGCCGCGTTGAAAGGGATACATTTGTTTAAATGATCTCTTCAATGATGTAGTCTATTGAGGTATAGCTACTTCTCCTTTTGACCTTAAATTCCAACCATTTGGTAATACACAATGATTAGATAACAACTGTGAACCAGTGGGACTTCCATTGTGGTCCAGTGGTTAAGAATCCGCCTGCCAGTGCAGGGAACATGGGTTCTATCCCTGATCCGGGAGGATCTCACATACTATGGTGCAACTAAGCCCATTCGCCACGGCTACTGAAGCCTGTGCACCTAGAGCCTGTGCTCCGCAACAAGAGAAGCCACGGCGAGGAGAAGCCCGCGCACCACAGCTAGAGAGTAGCTCCCGCTTGCCGCAACCAGAGAAAGCCCGAGCAGCGGCCATGACCCAGTGCAGCCAAAAATAAAAATTAATTAATTTTTTTTTATTGTAAGCCATAAAAACGCACTTAAAATAGACTAGAAATACTCGTTTTGACCACTTGGACATACTGGCTATTTAGCATTTTGATCAACACTTCCTATTCAGTTTTGTTTCCAACCAAGTTAATCCCCTTTCCAGCTCCAGGATCCCATCAGATGTGCTTGAGGCTACAGCGGTGTGCACATCAGCGCCTCAGCTCCCCTTCTGTGGATGACACCGTCTCCCCTCCAACCGACCTCTAAACGTGGCACAGGAGGTGAGTGTGATCTGGGAACAATACAACCAGATACAATTACTGATCTTTTTTTTAAAAAATCAGACTTTCTAAATATAGTGCAAGTCCATTTTTTGTATGTTTTTCTGTATGGCAGGATAGAGATTGGTGGAGGTGTTTGGAGGATATGGGGGGAAAATGGAGCCAGTTTGGAATGGGGACAGGAAGTGTTAATTCAAAATTACATATTTAGGGGGAAAATATCATCTTGGTCTGCAGTTTGAGGACAAAGCTAAAGAGGTAAACAAACCAGCAGGGAGTGTCTTTGTATATGCAGAATCAAGATAAAAAACCAGTTTTCTGTCTTCCCGTCATCCTAGCAGGTGGCAAGTAATCAAGGTTCCATAAAGTGTGCAGGGCCTCCAGCAGTGTTCTGACTGCTCGGGTTCTTTTCCTTCGCCACTAGTTTCTGTCAGTTCACTCACTAAAATGTATTTCTGTCCAGATGAATACTCCCTCCCGTCCTTCACCTACACATTTGACGGTATGTTTCTCAGAATGTGGCCCAATGTGGAGAAGAGGGGTGACATTATGGTCTCATTCAAGTGACACTGTGTTTTAAATATCTCAATTTAATGAAATCAGTCCTGAATATTCACTGGAAGGACTGATGCTGAAGCTGAAACTCCAGTACTCTGGCCACCTGATGCGAAGAGCTGACTCATTGGAAAAGATCCTGATGCTGGGAAAGATTGAAGGCAGGAGGAGAAGGGGATGACAGAGGATGAGATGGTTGGATGGCATCACCAACTCAATGGACATGAGTTGAGTAAACTCCGGGAGTTGGTGATGGACAGGGAGGCCAGGCGTGCTGCAGTCCATGGGGTTGCAAGGAGTTTGATACGACTGAGCAACTGAACTGAACTGATACTTGAATAGAGAATAATACCCAAAAGAACTCCTACAAGTGGCCTAGAGATACAAGAAAAACATGCTCAACATTACTGATCATCAGGGAAATGAAAATCGACACACAATGAGATATCACCTCAGACCTATAAGAATGCCTGTCTTCAAAAAGACAAGTGATAATAAGTGTTGGCGAGGATGTGGAGAAAAAGGAACTTTTGTGCACTGTTGATGGGAATGTAAATTCATACAGCCACTATAGAAAATAGGGTGGAGGTGCCTCAAAATACTGAAAGCAGAAATACCAGTTGATCAGCAGTCCCTCTTCCCTTTGAGAATATGCCCAACGGAAATGAAATCAGTATCTCAAAGAAATATCTGCATCCTCGTGTTCATTGCAACATTATTTACTAGAGTCAAAAAAACCTAAGTGTCCATCAGCATATGAATGGTTAAGGAATATATTCACACACATACATACACACAAGTGAATATTATTCAGCCACAGAAAAGAAAGAAATCCCACCATTTTCAACAACATGGATGGACCTCGAGGGCATTATGCTAAGTGAAATAAGGTAGAGAAAGACGAACACTGCAATATCTCACTTATATGTGAAATCTAGAAAACTCCATTCACAGAAACAAAGAGAAGATTAATGGTTACTTAGGGGTGGGATTTGGGTGGGGGGACGGCGGGAATAGGTGCAGATAGTCAAAAGGTACAAACTTCCAGTTATAAGGTAAATAAGTTCCGGGTATGTAATGTACAGCATGAAAACTATGCTGTTTAGTATATTTATATATTTTAAAGTTGCTAAAAGAGCAGATTTTAAAAGTCTCCCTTGAAAGGTGTTCGAGTACTGTACTTGTATAAGGATTTGAAGCATATTTAGTGGTGAATGGTGAGTCCAGACTTGGATTCATGTAAGCAAACTTGAGTCAAGCCCCTCTCGAGTCTTTCCTCCAGACAATGCTGGAGTCTGTGTCATTCCGTGAGTGTGCTCCGTTTTCCCCACTCCCAATAGTTACTTGGGAAAGATCCCCTAGAAAGGAAATGGCAACCCACTCCAATATTCTTGCCTGAAGAATCCTATAGACAGAGGAGCCTGGAGGGCTACTATTCACGGGGTCACAAAAGAGTCGGACACAACTGAGCAACTGAACAACAATAGTTACTTGCCATTTTCAGAGGGTTCCTACTGCTGTTTGCAGATGTCCGGTCCCAGAAGATTCAGCCGTTTTCCTCCATGCCCTGCTTCACTGGTGCCAGTTGTGTCCACAAGTCTTCAGGGAAAACTGGATGGTCAAATCGAGAGTGTCCACAGAGCCAGGAGGGTAGAAGTCAGTGCAGCCAGACAAATTCCCCCAGCAAGGAAGATGTTCATTGCACTGATGGGGATCACTGTAAATCACTGCCATTCTTTGATTTAACAAAACTTCATTAAATAACTACTATGAACTAAGATAGGAGAAGGCGATGGCACCCCACTCCAGTACTCTTGCCAGGCAAACCCCATGGATGGAGGAGCCTGGTAGGCTGCGGTCCATGGGGTCGCGAAGAGTCGGACATGACTGAGCGACTTCCCTTTCACTTTTCACTTTCATGCATTGGAGAAGGAAATGGCAACCTACTCCAGAGTTCTTGCCTGGAGAATCCCAGGGACAGGGGAGCCTGGTAAGCTGCCGTCTATGGGGTCACACAGAGTCGGACACGACTGAAGTGACTTAGCAGCAGCAGCATGAACTAAGATCATGGCATCTGGTCCCATCACTTCATGGCAAATAGATGGGGAAACAGTGGAAACAGTGGCTGACTTTATTTTGGGGGTCTCCAAAATCACTGCAGATGGTGACTTCAGTCATGAAATTAAAAGACGCTTACTCCTTGGAAGGAAAGTTATGACCAACCTAGATAACATATTCAAAAGCAGAGACATTACTTTGTCAACAAAGGTCCATCTAGTCAAGGCTATGGTTTTTCCTGTGGTCATGTATGGATGTGAGAGTTGGACTATGGAGAAAGCTGAGCACCAAAGAATTGATGCTTTTGAACTGTGGTGTTGGAGAAGACTCTTGAGAGTCCCTTGGCCTGCAAGGAGATCCAACCAGTCCATCCTAAAGGAGATTAGTTCTGGGTGTTCATTGGAAGAACTGATGTTGAATACTGATGTTGGCCAATATTTGACCACCTCAAGTGAAGAACCTACTCATTGGAAAAGACCCTGATACTGGGAAAGACTGAAGGCAGGAGGAGAAGGGGACAACAGAGGATAAGATGGTTGGATGGCATCACCGAGTCAATGGACATGAGTTTGGGTAAACTCTGGGAGTGGGTGATGGACAGTGAGACCTGGTTGCTGCGGTTCATGGGGTCGCAAAGAGTAGGACAAGACTGAGCAACTGAACTGAACTGAACTATGATTGAGCCATTATGGAAGATATAAATATAACATGGTTTGTTTCTTGGAAAAAAGCTACTATTTATTAAATGACTACCATGTACCATATTTTACATATGTTATTCCAACTCATACAATGACATTTTAAGCTTGGAAATATCCCTGTTTGACAGATGAAGAAACTGAAACTCGAAGAATTTAAGTAACTCTCAAGATCCTACAGTTGTTAAGGTGTAAAGAAACAACTGTCTGACTCCATGAGACAAAGTCAACTTACGGTGGATGAAAAGATAGTTACTTGGATAACTAGAATTCAAGGCAGTATGTGATAAATACACCAAGAAAATAAAAAATTTAATGTCATAATATTTTGGAGGAAACAGATAAGAACTTAACAGTCCACTCCCCCCCCCAAAAAAATTAGCTCCTTCTTTCCCACTGGTTGGTATAGAGAAGAAACATCTTTCAAATAGACTGAAATAAGTGTTACATTTACTTCAGTTAAAAGTTTATGGATAATATTGTTCACATTTCTCTGCACACATCCGTTTATGAGTTCTCAAAATGCCTGCTTAGATCAGCTAGGGCTTAGTGATGCCAGGATAACAAGAGTCCTCCTAACCCCCAGATACTTCTCTGTTATCAAGAGCCAATCCTGTTTTCTCCTCCTGAAAAACAGATATCTACAAATCTGAAGGATAAATTTTCATTTTTCCATTCCAGATGAAGCAATTATTGGTAAGTAGGTACTAAACAATCTGCTGGCTATGCGAAAAATATGCAAACTACAAAATGTACTGAAATAAAATCATTTTTCCACATTGGGTAGCAAACTTAATTACCTGACATCTTTTGGTACCTAGTTCTCAAGTCTGAACCCAAAATAATATAGTAATAAAAACACATTTCATACAGTACATCACAGTACAATACAATTCCCTCAGTTCCTCTCAGGTAAATAGGAATTATTTTCTCTGATAGAGATGAAAAATATGGTTCAGAAGAAAAGTATATTTCCCAGGTTCACGAAAAGCAAGCATCTTTCCAGGATCACAGAGCTAGGGAGTACAAAGCTGGACCTGTACTCCATATCACCCAGTTGCAAGCTGTGTGTTCTTTCTGTACACAGTGTGGTTGGTTTCACAGTGTTTATGAGACTGATTCTTTACTCATCATCAAAGGTGACACTCTAAGATGATTTCCATTGCCAACCTTGGCCTCAGCAAAATTCACATTAATTCCCATAAATCTGAGCATTTCTTCAAAATGAATCTTGCATTTCGCATGTCTCTAAAACCATGTTGCTGAATTTCCATTATTATGGCTTTTTGTTATTTTCTAGAATCTGTTATTCTGAATTTGTTATTTTCAGACTCAGCCTTTTTCTTCAGTCTATACTAAATAGCCATACATAGGAAATGAGACAAATGAATGGAAGAATTGGACCCACCTCCAGATAAGGAAGAAGGCAATGGCACCCCACTCCAGTACTCTTGCCTGGAAAATCCCATGGATGGAGGAGCCTGGTGGGCTGCAGTTCAGGGGATCGCTAGGAGTCAGACACGACTGAGCGACTTCACTTTCACTTTGCACTTTCATGCATTGGAGAAGGAAATGGCAACCCACTCCAGTGTTCTTGCCTGGAGAATCCCAGGGATGGGGGAGCCTGGTGGGCTGCCGTCTATGGGGTCGCACAGAGTCGGACACGACTGAAGCAACTTAGCAGCAGCAGCCAGACATGGGACTGGGTTATTATTACAATAATAACCTTAGAGAACTGATCCAAAAAATCACTCAAGCAAAGCTTAGTTTACTTGGGTAAAACACAAAGTTAGTGACAGTTTCTCCCTAACAAATATCTTAATTATTAGCACCCCTACAGTTCCAAGGAGAAGCACATAGGCAGGTAAAAACAAGGTACGTGTAATTGCATCTGCAAATAAGGACAACTGGATATAGAAGATCTCACAGTTTTAAAAGATCTCCTGTATCTGACCAGTTTTAAACAAAAATTAAATTTATCTAGGGTGTACAATATGATTTGACATACATAGTGAAATTTTTACTCTTTTCAGGGCAATTAGCATATTTTCTTGTCACATAAGTTACCATTTTCGTGTGTGATGAGAGTACATGAAATCTGTTCTCTTAGCAATTTCCAATATTCAGTACAGTAATATTAACTATAGTCATCATCCTGTACATCAGATCTCTAGACTCATTCACCTTACATAAGTTCCACTTTGTACTTTTGGCCAGCATCCCCCCATTTCCCCCCCACCTTCTTGTCCTTAGCAATCACTTGCTCTGAGGCATTCAGCATCTTGGAAATATGAAGCACATTAGAAATGTATTGGGTTGCTCCAACCTCTCCAACATTTGAGAGCTTTGAATAATTAATGATGTGACTGATCGCTTAAGAGAGTGTGATTTATCACTCCCCTTACCATCCTGTCATGGTTTTAAAATGGAAAATTTAAAAACATGTACAAATAATTTGTTTCTTCCTATTAAAGAAATTTATTTCCTCCTGTTAATTCATGAAAAAAAATTTTTTTAACTTTTGTCATTTTAAGAAAGCACCAGGACTTCCTTGGTGGTCTAGTGGTTAAGAATCCACCTGTCAACGCAGGGAATATAGGTTGGATCTCTGATCCGGGAAGATCCCACGTGCCACAGAGTAACTAAGTCCACACACCACAGCTATTGAGCCCGTGCTCTAGAGCTTACCTATCTGTGAAATGGAATAACCACAGTGCATTACACCTGCAGAGGAACAGAAATTTAATAAGTCTTTCAAATGTCTGCTTTGTAATCCTCAGTGGAAAAGGCACTGTGTAAATATGAAGTAATTTTATCATCATGCCTCCTTATCTGAGCTAATATTAACTGTAGAAAAGTTATGTCAAATATAAAATGGATCCTGGAATAAAACTGCAGTCTGATTTTGTTGTTTCACCATTTATTTCGGCAAGTGAGGATAAAATAAGCATAAAGAAAAAAATAGATGGCAACACTCTGACATATTATATCACCAACATTCCAACCTAGAAATAACATCTAATAATAACATAGCACAATTCCTGGTTCTGCCAATGTCTAAAATAAAAACCAACTCAGATTGGACATGCCAGCTGAAAATCAAGTAATATCTGGGAAAAAAAAAAAGGCCTTCTTTGAAAAGCCATAATGCCATCCTGATAATTGGCCAGCAGCATCATTTTCCACTACTTAATACTTAGCATATCATTAGCAAGAGTAAAAATGTCAAGAATCTCATACTGATATTGTTTCTGCTTTTGTGAAATGGTCCAGTGATTCTCATTCAAGGACAGCTTACTCTGTAAGTCAGATGCACGGTCTTTATAATGAATTAGAAAGATGCTGTGACTGGGCCAAAATATTGGGCAGAACAGGAATGATGCCCACACCTCATGACTGTCTCCTTAACGTTTTATTCTTTGCACATTTATTTTGAACAAATCCTCCTCAAGTCTCTGAGCCCAAGGATAGGTATCTGAGCTTTTGTAAGCTGATCTGAAAAAAAGCCAATCTGAGGTTCATCCCGAGAGAAAATGATAAGCTATTCCTTCGTGCTCTGATTTTTAACACTTTAACAAATGTTCTGTCATCTACCTCCTTCAAGGCAGGGGTGGGTACCTTCTCTTTTTCTGAGATTTATTTATTGATTGATTTCTGACTGCGCTGGGTCTTCGTTGCTGCATCCAGGCTTTCTCTAGCTGTGGCAAGCATCTGCTACCCTCTCGTTGTGATGTACGGGCTTCTCATAGAGGTGGCTTCTCTTACTGCGGCGTTTGGGCTCTAGTACACACTGGCTCAGCACTTGGTGGCTCGTGGGCTCAGCTGCCCTGTGGCTTGTGGGGTCCCTCCAGATCAAGGATCGAATCCACGTCCCCTGCATTAGCAGGCAAATTCTTAACCACTGAACCACCAGGGAAGCCCAGCAAATATCTTCTTTATCTCTACCTTCCTTGTGCTATTGCAGTGCCTGGAGAAGGAAATGGCAACTCACTTCAGTATTTTGCCTGGAGAATCCCATGGACAGAGGAGCCTGGTGGGCTACAGTCCATGAGGTCGCATAGTGAGACATGACTGAAGCAACTTGGCACCCAGCAATGGAGTGCCAGGAAAGTTGCAAACATAAAAAAAAAAAAAGCAATTATTATTGCTGTTTTGTTAGGACCCTGATTCATTAATTTTACAAACCAGATTTTATCTCAGGTTGAATAACAACTTTTCTAGCTCTGTGTAAGTCTTTTTGCGAGCCTGGTGGGCTGTAGTCCATGGGGGTCACAAAAGAGTTAGACATGACCTAGCAACTAAACAATAACCACAACAGCAATTTATCCAGAGCTCCACAATTCTCAGCATCTTCAAGAGTTGTCCAAACTCCTGCACCTTTTCTTCCACCGGGCGATTTAGCAACCCAAAGCCAGAGCGTTTAACCCTGTGTAGCTTTCTGCTACGGAGAAGGCAATGGCACCCCACTCCAGTACTCTCGCCTGGAAAATCTGATGGATGGAGGAGCCTGGTGGGCTGCAGTCCATGAGGTTGCTAAGATTTGGAAACGACTGAGCAACGTCACTTTCACTTTTCACTTTCATGCATTGGAGAAGGAAATGGCAGCCCATTCCATTGTTCTTGCCTGGAGAATCCCAGGGACGGGGGAGCCTGGTGGGCTGCTGTCTATGGGGTCACACAGAGTCAGACACGACGGAAGCGACTTACCAGCAGCAGAATCAGCTTTCTGCTAAGTCAGAAAATATTTTAGATCAAATTTCCCAATGCTCCTGATTATTTACTGACCACCCAGGATGTTTCATTCCCACAGCCAGAGGTGGGAAAAATTGAGTGGCAATGGTCATCTACGGGGCGCATTCTCCAATAGGATATCCTCAGTGTTTTCTGTTACAGTCAAAAAATTTCCCTCTACCTAGCCTCTCTCTCCCTTACTTCTTGTCCACTGAAGCCAGAGATCCTATTGTTTATATGTGGCATCAAATCTTTAAGCATTTGATGAATCACTAACACACACTCTTAATCACATTCTGGCCATCTAGCTTAAAAACTCTGCTTCTGAATCGAAGGCATAGCAAGTAAAATAATTTTTAAGGGTTTCCACTTTCATAAAGAATTTATTAAAGATTCATGGATGAAACTGTGCTTAGACTTATTTTCAGATTATATCAAAACCATAGGTGGCCAGTGTGACAAAGACCAGATTGTCCCCAGGAGTTCAAGTTGGATCTGGTCTTAAGTAACAAATTCTCTATGCCTAGTTTCCTCATTTATCTACTCCAGGGACAGGTGTGAAGAGCTCGGTGAGATTAATTTATAAGTGGTAAATTTTACTTATGTAAGATTTTACACCTTCTCATCCATAACATGCTTACACTGAAAAAGAGAACTAGTAAAAGTGAAATACACAATGGAAGTCAAGAAAGGTTGTGAGTTTAGCAGTAAGTCTCTGTAAGACTTAACATAGTTCTTTGGCAAAATATTCTTCTGACAAACATTTCTTTGGGAAATTTCTAATCTAGAGCTCTCATCATGAAGTAATGTCCCAAACATCATACCCAATTTGTTTCGATCACTAAATAGGCCACTTCATGGTCCCTACATGAAGCCCCAAATTATAGTATAACCTTAATTAATACTTGCAATGATAGGCAGACATTAGTTTGGTATGTGATGACCAAGGACTGCAACCTTTAATTGGCCATTTTGCCACACTCAGCAGTATTTTTTACCCTCTGTCATCCAAATTTACTTTGCTCCAACCCTGTCACCCCATTGGACTTCAAAGCCTATAGAGTCATTAAAATCCATCCTAATGCTTTCTTGGTGACTAGCTCTAGTTCAAGGGTCATAATGTCCCCCAGGACATGGAGGGTCTCAGATCTAGCAGGAAGGTATCGCCTCATGTTTTACAAGAGAAATTGTGTTTACTTAAATATGAAGCTCATCTCCTTAGGAGTGGGGTTCAGTAGAGAGCACCCAGGTTTCCTAAAGCAACTTCACAAGCTTGAACGCTTTGGCCTTGTGAACAATCTTTTGACTTTTTTTTTTTTCCTCTCAAAGGTGTTCTGGAAAGCAGAGCATGTGGGAGCATAATAAAAATGAGTCATATGGGGGTGAGGGATCCGCCACTAGGGGACTGGCATTTAGAGATAAACAGACTGTGAGAAAGTTACTGAAACTGCATTTTCACTGGCCAGCTTCATCTTTTTTCGGTGGAATGGCAACGTAAAATAAAACCCAAGACAATGGCTATAGAGGACTGTTAAGGCTAAATAGGACAGGAGACTGACTCGCATGTACCATGTTTTTCCCACCGCAGATTAATAAAAGAGGCAATTATCTAATACAAAATTTACTGTTAATTGCTACCAGTTAAGTACTACTACTGTTAGTACTATTAAGTACTATTAGTACTGACGCGATTCATTTCACCTTCTGTTGCTTGGAACTTTGACATCATTCCTGGCTTCTACCTCTCCCCCAATTATAATCCACTGGAAGAGAGAAAGCGACAAGAGCCATTTAATGTGTCACAACACAGAGTGAGGGGAAGAGGCGCTGGGGGGGGTGCTTTTCAAAGAGTCCAGCAGAATGATTACAGACCATGGTTTCCCCCTCCTTTTTCTGGCGGGGCTTATTTTGGTTTTGGTTTTTCTCATTTCACGGCCAAAGTGTTATCCCTGAAGGGTGTGTTCTTGCAGGTTTCTGGCTCTGACTAATGGAATTGCTCTAAATAACAGTTTGATCTTGGAAGGTCACCCAGAGTGCTATACCTTTCCTTTAATGATTCAGGTCTGGACCAGGCATTTCCCAGAATTGAGATGGTAATGAAGTCATTAGTTTCTTCCTACTTGAAGCCCTGGCTAGAAAGCAGAATTCTATGGGCAAAGTCTGAGTGGGCTTTTTTTTTTTTTTTCATAAATCTCACACCCAGCTGAGCTGTAACACCTGTTACATTTTCCCAGGAGCTCGAGCTATAAGACCATTTCCAATCTATTTGCTCTTCTTCTTGCGCAGGACACTGACAAAGGCAGGGGTCCCTGTTTTCTAAGGCGCTGCTAATTGAAATCTCTGGCTGGTGCAAATGTGAACTCAAACCCACAAGAGTTTCAAATAAGGGCCCCGTGACTATTTCCTCCTCTTTTTAAAAATAGCCTTTATAAATGCAGGTTATACAAGATTAATTTGTTTGAGGGAAAAATAGTCATTGCACCTCTTGCCCCCAATAAACTTTTACTTTCCATGCAGTTTTTTTTTTTTTTTAAAGGGAAAGAAAGAAAGGGAAAAATAATAAAACCCAACCCAGAGATCAGCTAACCCTACAAGTCCTGTGTTTGTGAGAATGAGAGGGTGGGGGTGGCTCAGCATTGAAATGTATTTGCTTTTGTTTTGTGGCTTTTAAAAATCTTTTCTGTTTATTAGATTTGCACACAAGGATTGAGAAGAAAGTTGAGTCCGATGATTGAGCAAATGTAAGGTGATTACAATGGCATGTTTTTTTGTTTTAAATAAAAAACTAGTTTCAAAAGCTGGATAATTAAAATGGGAGGAAATATTCCTGTAGGATCCTTGAAAGAAAAAAAAATTTTTTTAATGCACTCATCTACAGAAAAGATGGGCATTTCTGGCCCTAGTAAGAGTCTGTGGGAAAAATACTTGAAAAAAAAAAAAAAAAAAGTTAATCAGATCACAGACAGCATTTGGCAGAAAAAAAGAATGACTAGAACTAGTCAATATAAACACATTCACAGTTATATATTCTTCTGGGAGTCAGAGCACCCTAAGAAATGGAATCTTAAATCTTTGGGGATTATAGCCCACAGATCATAACAGAGCCAGGAATCAAGCTGTTTCCCTGTGGTTCTACCAACTGCATTCTCCTCACTCAAAACCACTAAAGAAATGGACCACCTTTGAATTCAGCACCGTGCTTCACTGATGTTTTGTAGTTTGCTGGTTTGTTTGTTTGGGGTTTTGCTGTTGCTTTCAAGTGTATTGCTTATGGTCATTGTCATGGTTTGAGTTGGGTACCTTTGTGTGCCTGATCCTTCTTTTCTCTCTTTTTTTAACTTTTCATTTTGTACTGGGGTTAGCTGATTAACAGTGTTGTGACAGTTTCAGGTGGACAGCACAGACTCAGCCACACATACACCCATGCACATACATATGTCAGGCGGGTGTATGCTCCTCGGTTCTGTCTCGTCACAACAAAGATTTGGAGTGATGGACATTAAGGCCCCCTCAGTGTGTCACAGCTCTTGGGTCTTGGACAGACTGTGTTATAGCTCTTGGACAAATCTGTGTTACAACTCAGTGTTACTGCTCTATTTTATTTAGAAGATAGCAGGAAAATCCATCTTCGAGGCATGAGGGAACATCGATCCAAAGACTCAAAGAGACGAGCGCCCCAGCACGCATGGTTGGGGCGGGGTGGGAGGGAGAGAGAGAGAGAGCCCTTTGGCTCCTCTTTTTATGTGTCTTTTTCTTCCCTCTGGGCCTGCCCTATGCAAATTGGGCTTAGTCAGGACTACTGTTCTACCTGAAGTCCTCACTCAGGTCCGCGGACCTTCCTTTGACCTTCCTCTGACCTTCCTCTGTTCTATTTTTGGGGGCTTTTCTCTTCCTTGTCTTCTAGCCACCTCCATTTTGGACTCCTTTTCCCTATTCCAACTACCTAACACATACATGCATGTACCCATTCTCCCCCAAATTCCCCTCCCATCCAGGCTGCCACATAACACTGAGCAGAGTTCCCTGTGCCCTACAGGAGGTCATGCGTGTGTCTCACTCTTAGGGCGCGTCTGCATTACCTATATTCCCCCTCATCTGACGATTGAGAATACGGCCTCTGACTGGCTTTCAATGATGGCTTTCTGCACATCAGTAGAAAGAGGGCTATCATTTCAATACGAGAGGAAAAAATAGCAAATATGTTTTTAAGTAAATGGTAACTGCAGCACGTTAGATCTACTATGAAATCTGCATGTGGATCTCAATCTGATTCTGAAAAGAGCTGAGACACTCAGAGCCTTCAGAGAACACTTATTCAAATAGTTCCTAAAGCATATATGAAACCATTAAAAGTAGAGCTGGTTGCCTATTTATCAAAAAGAAAGAGATGCACAATATGTTGTTAGTGAAAAGCTTTTAAGTTGATCCATTTGTAAACTGCCTTTTTTTTGGGGAGAGGGGTAAGTCAAATATGGTCAAATGTCTATAATAACCTAAATATTATGTAAGATAATGTGAATAATATGATCTCACTTTATTGTTTAATATACACTCTGAAAATTATCAGTAGTTTTCCCTGGTAAGGGGATTGTGGGTAACTTTTTAATTCGTCTATTGGTTTCCTTTTTTTTTTTTTTTAACTTTTTCTGGACTAATCTCATGAGTTTTATTTCCCAAACCACATCTCACCAATTCTGACTTTATCCATATAAACTATAGAGTAGACAAGTTAATAACTTAAGAATTAAATTGGATTAGTGGTCAAATCTACAGTTGACTTTGATGGCTTTTTCTCACGTCAACCTACTATAAAAACAATGTCAAAATACTAAAAAAAATGTCAAAATTCTATTCAGTGTATTTTATGTTCCCATCCACTGCCCTAAAAATTAAAGATACGTTTCCACAAAGTAAAAGTCAAGCAAAACAAAGGTTCTTAATAAACTGAAACTAAATTTCTAGAAAAAAAATATATGGTCAAGGTGTGGTCTCTTCTTTTTTAGGAAAGCAACACAGATTCTGTCAGAAATATCTTTTCCCTAGCTTTGCACAGTGGCAAAATCATAGACAAAGAGGTTTATCCGAGATGCAATTATTGCTGATATAAATACCTTCTCTCATTTTCAGAATTAGAATTTTTTTCTAGGTTCTTCCATCTCTTTTCTGCCATTCACTTCTTTTGACTCCTGGCTTGTCAAGGAGGTGGTTTTTGACTCTGAATGGATGATTGCCTCCTTCTTCCTATATTTGGTTATTGATGTCCAATAGGATATTACTATCCTGTTCCACCAGTAGGTTCTGCCATCTTTGCAATATTTTCTGTATATTAAGGCCTTGCTTGATCAATATTCTATTCTTTATGTATTAGTACTGGTATTCATCTTCCTATGACCTCATGAATTTTTTAAAAAACTATTATATTATTTAGGTTGGTAATACTAATGTATATTTTCATTAGGGCAAGTTGAGCAAAAATAATTTAAAACTTTCCCCATTGAGAGAGGTAGCATGAAGCAGTAGAAAGAAAATTGCACAGGTAAGGTTATAGCCCAAATTTTATGACTTTGAGCCTATCACTTAACCTCTGTGCTAAGTTGCTCAGTCATGTCTGACTCTTTGCCACCCTGTGGACTGTAGTCCTGATGCTCCTCTGTCCATGGACTTCTTCAGACAAGAATACTGGAATGGGTTGCCATGCCCTTCTCCAGGGGATCTTCCTGACCCAGGGATCAAACCTGCATCTCTCATGTCTCTTCACTGGCAGGCAAGTTCTTTACCACTGGTGCCACCTAACCTCTAGGGGCCTTGTCAGTATTTGTAAGATAAAAGATTTTCAAGAGACAGAACTTAGGTCTTTCTGTTTATACATTTGTTTGGCTCTCAATTCATTAACCCATAAATCTCCTCTGAATTCTTAAGTGTCTCTGATACAATATCAGTTTTCTACAATGACCAATAGCCAAGAGCAGTCGATACAACAGTTCTGCGGTTCCTGCAGTTCTGGAACTTAGCTGAATGTTCAGTTGCCTAGACATAGAGATTTAAAAACTTTTTTCTTTACTACTTCCTCATGGCTCCTCTTTTGATTGAGCCTCAGTGAGAGCTCTGCTCCTGACAGGTATCTTGGTGGGTGCAGGTAATCCTGCTGAATAAATTCCTCCCTAGAAACACCTGGTAGATTGGAGTTTCATTTGCGTGTCCATTGATGTCTTGTACCTATTCAGGAATTTCCCACTCTCATTCTTCCCTAAGCTCCCACCCAAACTGCACCCCAGTTGAATAAGAATAGAAATCGACTAGGAATGTTATCCGGAATAGAAAAGAAATCAACCAAGAATGCTGTCCAGAATCAGAAATTTTTTTCTCAGCTTCAGGTAATAAAAGTAAAAAGGTCAGTGATTTTTTAATTTTCCTGGAGAAAAAAA
>SJXQ01001073.1:185938-247925 GCA_006408695.1 Aepyceros melampus
TCACTCATCCCCCCCAATCCCCCCACCCACCCCACTCCCTGCCCTTTTTTAAAAATAAGAGCTTCCCTTTTCCCTACACAGCCCTTTTGATACAAGTGCAAAAATTCCAAATTCTTCATTTGTTTAGCCTGAAAATCCCCTGCACATTCCCACAAACTACTTCCTTTTCTCTCTTTTTAGCAAGACTCCCCTCTCTCTCTCTTTTAATGAAGAGAAAGTTCAGAGGGTTTTTCCCATGAATAGATGGCAGGCACCTGGGAGTTATGAATTTTAAAGTGATCATTTTCTTTCACCCTGCCGGACAATGGGCATCCCCTTTTGACTCACTTTCACAGCTTTGAGAGGCTCTCAGATCAGCCACATTCCAATCGGACTGGAGTCAGATCAGAGCCGTGCTGGACCGCATCAAGGTCTCGCACAGAAAGACAGGGAGCAGATGGCCGGCACGGAGCTCTCCTCCCCTTTCAGCGCTCAGAGGCGGCCAAATGTGGGAAAAGCGTCCGCCCGGCATTGCCTATTGATCCCTGAATAGAACCACCGCATGCCACCAGCCTGTAGGTATGAACCTCTGTTAACAGATGGTGAGATCATTATGAGCAATTAATTCCTTTAATGTATCAGTGGGAACATGTTGGAAAGGATGATGCAAGCACTGAGTTGAATAGTGAACTTCTCACTCCTGGGGGTAGCGAGGAGGAGCTACCTTGGGGTGGGGGTGCGGGGGGCGGCTGGAAATATCTTCCCAGGCTTCAGCAGTGGAGCTGGGAACCGACTGCGCAGAAGTGAGGTGGGGTTTTCAGAAACAGGACTGTGAATCCTGCCTTCCGAGTCCTGATGAATGCCAGATTGGTCTCTAGGTCGTTTTTATACACATGAACTATCCAACAAATACGACGACACACAAAACACATGTCCGTCCGAGATGCACGGGGAATTATTTCACAGAAATCCACAAAGTATTAGGTCACCGTGGGTCCCTTTTGCTAAGCACAACTATAGACTTGGCCGTTCTAAGTTTAAAATAAAGGTTTCTTTCAACAAAGTTAAAGAAGTGGTAAAATTGTGCTCATCCCAGTGTTTGAGTTGGAGAACTGAATGTTTGGATGCATTATAAATGGGTAGATTTAAAAGAGATTATTTTTTAAAATATGAATGCTTACTGAGGGTAAATCTGAGCAAACGACACACGTAGCAAATTATCCCCCTAGTATAGGATGGAATTTTTTTTTTTTCTTTTTAAATTTCAGTAACAATGTGAAGATGACTGTCAGTGGCCACCTGGAAAAAATTGTCACCTTCTTATTCAGGTATTTCCTGATTCAAGATCAATGAGATCGTGGCATTTTTACATGTTGTCCTACTTTGAAAAATAATATTTAATAGTAGGAGTGTTTTTCTTTTAGAGGAAAGAGAATCTTAGGACAGAGTACCAATCATAGCATAGCCCTTAGATTTTAAGAAGATACAAAATACAGGAACAGGAAATACTGACAACGATTCACTTAATTCATATTTAAATGACACTTTTTGCTTGTAATTAAGACACTCAAGTAGTGTCTCTGTTCATGAAATTTACATAACTGTACAATAGCTTGCCTAAATGAACAGCAAATGGCAGTTAACCTTGAAGTGTATTATCTTAATTGAATAAATCTGGCTTTAATTCAACAAATTAAAAACAGAAATAATATCTCAAAAGACTTTTAAAAACAGACTTGCAATCCCCCATAAATACAGCATGGTACTGTTTACAGTTGGGTTGGAATGCTCGGACATTTTCCAGTATGATTTTAGAATGCTAAAAGCATTCCAGTACACATTCACTATTTTTCTATCATTGTTTCCAGAGCAAATCAGTGTCACTCCCTGGAAATCATTGATAAGAATATCTGAACACTGAATCAAGACACCTAAGCATGTTTATTTGTGATGGCTTTTCATCTGGGTTCCCAATTCTTCTACCTCCATGGGAAATTCGGTCTTCCCTTTTTTTCCAATTCTGTATCTCCAATTCTATATTACAGAGGGTCCTAGGACATGCAGAAAAGACTAGAAGAAAATAGATTTCTGACAGAGGAAAGAGACATTCCCTCTACTTTTCCATTTAAATCAGATTTACTAACAGGCCTGCAAATCCCTTCAGCATAAGAGAACCAACAAAAGATGCTGAATCTTCCCCTTCCAAAGTTTGTTGCGTTCATCAACATGATCATGTTTCAGTGATTATATAGTTAAGGAGAAGAAATCATGCAATATGTTTTTATTTGCATGAAATAAGTTAATGAGGCACCACCTGTGCCTTGTCTGTTTACTGGCGGGGGGGGGGGGCAGAAGAAACAGGTGTTCTAAGAGCATCATGATAGATTTTATACATTAATTTAAAAACACTAAAACCTAAAATCATTAATCAGAATCCAGTAGCGTATATTGCTCAGGAATACCCCATCCACACAGAAACATACATAAAAATCACTGTGAAGAAATTCCTGGTTTTCTTGGCTAGCAAGGGGCGGGGGAAAAGCTGTAATTCATTCTTTCCTCGTTCTCACAGTGTTCACTATTGTACCATGTGCAATATACAATGTACATGCTCAGCCATAACCCGTAAGGCTGGAAAAGAAGCATTCACACTGTGAATTACCATTTTTCCCAGCATCGAGCTCTAGTCAAAGACAGCACAATAATAAACTAGAAGCTCCTTTGTCTGTTAAACATTGTTCTTCATTACTACATGAAAAGCAAATTGTCTTTGTACAGAGGAAGAGTGGCACATACAGCTATGGGAGTGGGGGGCGGTGGGATTTGCCTCTCTCGCTGACCACCTCACAGACACAGAGGCCACTCATCCATCTTTCCCCCACTGGCCCACCCAACTGTGCCTTCCCAATCATTTCATCTGCACGCACACCAGGAAAAGATCACTGGTTCTGTTGGGCGAGATGCTGTCTTAGAGACTCAGGGGTTGCTTTTACACTGAGTATCCTGAAGCTTATATCCACAGATTTCTTTCTTTAAAGTCACTTCAGTGTATTCCCTTATAATGTTTGGGAGAAGTGATGCTTAGCAGAGATGCTCTTTTTTTTCTCTGGAGCTAAGTAGATTCTGCAAGTTATTGTGGGTTATTGGGGCTCTTAAGAGCCCAATGAAAAGAATATTTGTTTGTTAGCAAACAAACAGAATATTTGGAGCAGAAGATATGTGTGTGTGTATATACTCACATACACACACACATATACATATATAACAAGTACGCAATAATAGTTACCATGGAAGTTAAGAAAGCATATAGATTAGACCAGAACTACCCATTCAAAGAAAGGGTCCTTGTAATGGAAATAAGTTACTTGTTAGAAATTAAGATTTTCTGAGGGCTATTTTTTTTTTCTTTAGGATGTAATAAATTCCAAAAATCTTGCAACAGAATACACTTGCTTACAAAAACTGTACTCAATTAAAAAATCATTAAGTATTCTCCTCATATGGAGGCCAGTGACCAAACCCAAGTCCTTAATTTAAATCTCAGAGAAAATTACCTCTTTGTAACATCTGATATAACCCTTGATGGATCATTTCCCAAGTGTGTTGCTAGAGAGGTCGGGCAGGGGAGGTTGAAGGGTGCTCTGACAAGACCTGGACAAAAATCATGTCTGCTGACTCAGCTCTACTGGATAGAGTCTGGCTGGATGAAATCAATTGCCCGAATATCAGTCCCAAAGTGGTTTAGTTTGTGTATTTACCGTTAAAAAGAAGTTGAGATCTCATCAAACAGATAAAAAAAATCACTGGGGGAGGGATGTCCAAAGATCAATTCTGGCCGTAAAACAGCTGTTTCTACATTGTTAGATATGATTTTCTGCACAACTGCTAGTTTTTCTTGCTTTCACATGAAATAATACCTAGCTCACTAAATTGTCATGAGGCTTTAGGGAAATCACATTAAAAAATAACTCTGATATGGTATTAAATGCCAGTGGTCTTTTCAGGTGTAGATGAATATTTAATTTTAATTTAGGGGGGAGAACACTTGATTGCCAAGTAGTATATTCACATTTTTTCTATCGCTAAGAGAGGCACAACTTTTGGATATTTTTAATGTATAATATTTAAAATATCACCTTGAGAAATTATAAAATGTGTGTGGAGATAACCGTGGCAATCTTTCTCTACTCTGAAATTCTGTTATTCTAGAACATTCCCAAATATCTAACATTCATGCACTCAACCCAGAAATCAAGTCTATTCCCCTACAGCCTGCAACTCTGTTCTATCTAAAGAGAAACCCACCTCTGTAATTCTACCATGCACCACGTGACTTGGGGCTAGTTTTGACTTAGGCAGGCTCATCCTGTATAAACAAGACACTGACATCACCAGGAGACAAAAGGAATAAACTCAGTTCATGCCCATGAGAAAGTGGTAAAAATACATGAGTCACATCAGAAACATCTGTCTTCAATCCCAAGTTAAAGACTTCCCAGGCTAAGGGGTGATTTATGAATCACGTGATCTACTTTCCAACTCAAATTGTGTGGTCATTTGTCTTATCCTCCTAATAAGTAAAAAAGATAACTGATGGTTTCTCTATTTTAAAATAATCTTGCTTTTCCTTGAAAGTTTGCATGCTGATTTCCAAATTGTCACAACAAATGTATTTTTTCTTTTCTGATTTTCAGTTTCAATGCTCCCTTCTTAATTTGGAGTAACAACATTTGTTCCTAAACTCATGCAATACAGCACTGACCAACAGTCCTTGGAGTTCTGCTTTTTCTCACTTGCTGGTGTGTTGAACTTCCTGACTGTGGTGCCTCATATTAAGACCCTCCCTTCTCAATCTCTTTTCTCTCTCCCTCTCCATGGGCTCATTCTCCATCATTTCTAACTATACAGGTTAACTCAGTAGAGAGCATGTGTTCTCAACTGGGGGAGACTTAATTTCCAGGGGATGTTTAGCAACACTTCGAGACATTTTTGGTTGTCACAACTGGCTGGAAGGGGTGTTCCTGGCACCTAGTAGGTAGAGATTAGGTATGCTGTTGAACACCCTACAATGCATAGGACAGTACCCCTTATCAATCCCAAATCAAAGCATCATCCAGTTCCAAATGTCCACATTGCCGAGGCTGAGAAAACCTTGTCTAGGGGGGTGGGGGAGAAGCACAAAAAATTAGTTTTATATAATTTATATCTGCCCAGTGGTAAAGAACCCACCTGCCAAGCAGGAGACGTGGGTTTGATCTCTGGGTCTGGAAGATCCTTTGGAGATGGAAATGGCAACCCACTCCAGTATTCTTGCCTGGGAAATCCACGGACAGGGGAGCCTGGTGGGCGATAGTCCGTGGGATCGCCAAAGAGTTGGACACAACTTAGCGACTAAACAACTCCCTTAACCACTCTCCTTCATGCTAAACTTTTTCAAAATATCTCCCCTCTATCCATTTCCTGTTACTGTCTTACTCCTTAATCATCTGCAGTTTATTTGTCGTCCAAACAAGTCACTGCAGCTGCTCTTTTTAGGATCACTAATCTCCTTAATGGTCAAAACTAACAATCCGATAAACACTTTCCTCTCCTTTACTTTGACATCTCAATGCATTTGAGTTGTTGACAACTTTCTCCTTCTTAGAACTCTCCCATCCCTTGGTACTGTTCATACCACCTCTTCAGGTCTTTGGTAGCATCATCTCATTAATCATCATAACTGCTAGCATCTTAGGCCTCACTTCATTCTTTTCTGCACTGAGATATCACCCCGCCCCTCAACAGACAGGTCTCCCTGCCTGCCCTGCCCAAAGCAGCACCGTTGGATCTTTCCATTTCCTTAATTTGCTTTGCATTTTTCACAGCATTTACTGCCACCTGATATTATATTATATACTTCTTGTGAATTTGTTTTGTGTCTCTCTTCACCCCACTCCCTGTTCCCCCAGAATATAAGCTTTAGGGTGACGTAGGGAGAGTATTTGTTTTCTTCACTTCTATGAGATGAGCAACTGGCACTTGGCTATACAGGCGTATTTGTAGAATGAATGGTTGAATGGATGAATGAATAAACGAATGAATGGAGGGAAAAATGAAGTGCTTTTTACCTGCCAACGCTGTGCTTAGTACCGTGTCCAATACTGCTTGTATCTGTTTTCTTAAAACGTGTTTTTCCCTCTGGCTCCTAAGACATTGCCGTAAGCTGACGGAACCTATTTCCGTGACCATTCCTCACTCTCCTTGGATGCCACTGAGATTCACCCCTCGGCGGCTTGCCATCCCCTCGCCCTGCACTCTCCCTGACAGCGTGTTCTAGTGTCCCCAGAGGTGACCCTGCTAGGATGCTGTGTGTCACACCCAACATCTGGAGAACCAGCTGTGTCATGGGTTATCCTGATGTCCTTCAGTTCAGTTCAGTTCATTTGCTCAGTGGTGTCCAACTCTTGCAAACTGAACTGAACTGAACTGAACTAATCATGGGTTATCCTGATGTCCTACATCCATGCTGTTTCTGGGGACTGTTTCAGCAAAGCAGAACATTTGCAAAGGTCTTAAGACAGGAGGGAAGCTTGAATGTTTGGAGAAGTAAAGAAAAGCCTGTGTGGCTGGGATGAGAAAATGGAGCGGTGCAATAGTGATAAAATATGATTATGAAGGACTGATGCTGAAGCTGAAACTCCAATACTATGGACACCTGATGCAAAGAGCTGACTCATTGGAAAAGACCCTGATGCTGGGAAACACTGAAGGCAGGAGGAGAAGGGGACAACATAGGATGAGATGGCTGGATGGCATCACTGACTCTGGACATGAGTTTGAGTAAACTCCAGGAGTTGATGATGGACAGGGAGGCCTGGCAGTCCATGGGGTTGCAAAGAGTCAGACGACTGAGCGACTGAACTGAACTGATGATTATGAAGACATTGTCACTGGAGGCTCCTTTATATGCATAAAATTACCCAAGAGGCATAAAGAAATTAAGGATGAGCTGGTTCCCATCATTGATCAAATCCTGTGATTTAGTCGTCACAAGTACTCTGTCTAAGTAGTGCTTACTTTGTTGTTTCTATCAAACACCTCATCTTGCAAATTCCCCTCTCCCCTGATTCTTTTTTGAAGTCCGCTATGGTCAGTTTCACTCTTGTTTACTTGAGAAAACAACTTATCACTTATTATTTTTTCAAATAGTGATCTATATTTAAGATGAATAAGAACAAGAAAATTTACTTCAAAATTTATTCCAAAGTATGAAGAATTCACGTGCAACTTAAATTATATATATATAATATATAATATCACAAGTTTTAGAAGTATCTATATAACTAAAAGAAATGTCATTTGCTTTCTCTTGTTTTACCCAAGCATATTTTCTTCTTCAAAGTTTTTTTTTTCCTTCCTCTGATTCATCTTTTTTGCTATCCAGTCTCTTTGCCTTTAAAAAAAAACTCCTTAATGGTGGACAACCATGAAAGCAATCACATAGAATCTGAGTTATCAAGGGGGATTTGAAAGGAAAGTAATTTCTGACCGAAAATACCAAATAAGACAAAGATAAAAGAAGCAGAATGTGTGTGTGTGTGTGTGTGCGTGTGCGCGCACGCACACGTGCGCGTATATGTCCATTTGCCTGCCTGTGGCAGTGTTTATACAAAACCCCAGAATCTGAACTTTGGGGGTGCTCTCAAACATCCTCTACTTTTTTCATTTTTGAGTACATGTGAACCAAACAAGAATTACATGAATGAAAGATGAATCTTATTATAAAGGTAAAACAATTACATAGATTATTTTTTAAAGCTTGAGAAAATAAGCAGATATTATTTTAAAGAATGAGTCTAAAATACTCTGGAAACTGTAAAAGTATAGACACACACATTCTTGCTATTAATAAATAATTGCTTGTATATTTATTTGGCTTTGCACATTTGGATACACTGTGTGAGTTAAATAGGATTATTGAGGGCTGTATTAAATAGGGGTGGAAAGTCAATTCTAGAGAGAAACTGGAGGGGGAAAAAAGGTCCTTTTCTCTTCCTGTACTTGTCTCAGGAAGTTTATGTTTGGAGTTTTAATTTTAGATCACTATTTTATTTCTAATTATCTTCTATATTCATATATTTGGACATAGAGCTTTAACATGCTGTTTAGAAAGAGTCTTATGTCTGTCAAGCTAAACAATGAATTTAACTGATTAACGAATTAACCAGCTGCCAACCACGGGTGTTTCTATTACCTGGGTGTATTTTAATAGCAACTAAAAGGGATAAAAGAAGTATTAGAGACCACCTAGGAGTCATTAATAATAGTAGCATATATAGAGAGGAAGGAAATTTGATAAGAATTTTTCAGAGAAAATTACTAATTTCAGAGAAAATAATTTACTAATTTCAGAGAAAATAGTAAAAATCTTATGCTCTTTTCTGGGGGAAGGTGTGGTAGGTGGAGACTAGAACCTCGGTGATTCGACTGGACTGTGTACTACACAGTCTAGGCTAATCCTTAACAGAAATCGCTTGGTTTGCAAAATTGTCAAGGGACTAAATGACTTAATCAACCTTTCCCATTTTTATCTGCAGTCAATCTAAGCTTATTATTATCAAACCACTCAAGTGATGGCTCCTGATTGAAGAGAACATTCCGCTGGGAACAACATTGAGTAGCCTTCCCTCCTGGGAGGCGGGTATTCACAGACATGGCAATGTTCTTTTTTCACCTTCAACCTCTATAGGTAGACACTTAAAAGCCATTTTGAACATTATCTCATTATGCCTTCACTTTTCAACTAGGAGTTGATTACCCTTAATTTACAAGGGGATACTGTATTGAGAAGAAACCTGATTTCTCTACTGTTACATACAAAGCACTCTGTGTGGGGCTAAGAACAGAATTCAAACCTTTGGGTCATAATTTAGCCTCTGCTTTAGCATTTACATAGCATACTATTATGACTAGGATCCTCTCTGCCTTTGAAAAATAATGAGGTTTTATTGGCAAACAAAAATCCTTTGGCGCACATTTAAAATCCTATTTCTTAAATCAACGGTGGCTGTTTTTGAAAAAGAAATAAACTCAGACCTTCAAATATAGCCATGGATTTATTTATGTTTCTAGTTAGAAAGCTGCTTTGTTTAGTAAGAGCCCAAACGGGTGAGCACATTCCTCAAAGAGACAAACTAAGGTAACCCTGATTGTTTTGTTGACTTTGCTAAAGGCAATGGCCCAAAGCATTAGTAATTAAAATCCATTTAAAATTAATTTAACTTCAGGAGCTCCACAAACCCATAAAATCAGATACATGCAAAATTAACAGCTACAGATGCATTTTTGAAATCAGTGATTTTCAAAGTGAAAAGTAGACCATGGGAGGAAGGAGAGTGCAGGACAAAGAAAAAGGGAAGAGAGACACAGAGAGAAAACAGAAAGTGCCCAAGATCAGCTTGAGAAGCTTGTCCTCTGAGCCCAGGCTCACTATCTCAAAGACAGGATGATGTCACTTAGTAAGGTTTCAAGTACTGAAGCGTCATTCACCAGGATGGAGAATGATGACTCAAACTAGACTGAGACGTTTGAAAATATTTCTCTGGGCAAATATTAAATTTGTATCCATTTCATCCCACACTCGCCCTCTCTGCATCTCTATTCCTGCCCTGCTCATAGGTTCATCTGTACCATTTTTCTAGATTCCACATACATGCATTAATATACAATATTCGTTTTTCTCTTTCTGATTTACTTCACTCTGTATGACAGACTCTAGGTCCGTCCACATCTCTACAACTTTTTATGGCTGAGTAATATTCCATTGTATATATGTACGATATTTTCTTGACCCATTCAACTGTCAGTGGACATTTAGGTTGCTTCCATGTCCTGATTATTATAAATAATGCTCCCCTGGACACTGGGGTGCATGTGTCTTTTTGAAATATGGTTTTCCTAGGTATATGCCCAGTAATAGGATTGCTGGGTCATATGGTAGTGCTATTTTTAGATTTTTTATGTAACTTCCATACTGTTCTCCATACACTACCACGTGTGAAGCAGATAGCTAGTGGGAGCCTGCTGTTTAGCAGGAGGAACACAGCTTGGTGCTCTGGGATGACCTCAATGGGTAGGATTGTGGAGATTTGTGAGTCCAGGAGCTGATTATAGGTATACATAGAGCTGACTCATTCCTTTTACAGCAGAAACTAACACAGCACTGTAAAACAACTATACCCTAATTTGAAAAAAGAAACACTTGTGTCCATTTCTCAAAACCAATCAGAGCTTCTACTGACTACCATCTTAACCTCATTGAAATGAAGCAACCACTCACTGCAGTGAAGTGTTTGTTATCTAAGATTTGTACTGATGGAAGCTTCAACTACTGCTCACAACTTTTAGATGTGGGCTTTTAGATAATCAGACACTGGTGTTGCGGAAGAGGTGGTAAATATATCTAAACACTGGTCCAATTCTTATTTAAGAAAGTCTGGGCACTGCTTTTGCAGATGTGGAAAAGAATGTCATCTACAGTAAACTGCAAACGTCAGGTTTGAGTGTAAGAGCTAGAGGTAGGGTAGGCATAGCAGCCCTGGGATTTCTTTGGAAGGAATGATGCTAAAGCTGAAGCTCCAGTACTGTGGCCACCTCATGAGAAGAGTTGACTCATTGGAAAAGACCCTGATGCTGGAAGGGATTGGGGGCGGGAGAAGAGGACGACAGAGGATGAGATGGCTGGATGGCATCACTGACTTGATGGATGTGAGTCTGAATGAACTCTGGGAGCTGGTGATGGACAGGGAGGCCTGGCGTGCTGCGATTCATGGGGTCGCAAAGAGTCGGACACGACTGAGCGACTGAACTGAACTGAACTGAACTGTTGTATTTGCTGTTCTCTTTCAGACCCTCAGAAATAACAGTACGAAAGAGAAAGTATCCTGGATTCCCAGGAATCCTTTGGTTCAATCACATTTATTCAGAGAAAGTCAATTAAAAACAACTTACAGCAAATAAGAATGCAAATGGTAAAGGTAGGTCACATGACAACTTTCTTTAGAGAAAGATATAATTACACTTAATTCATTTATCCACTCCATTAATTGTTCTACAAACACTTGCCAAGTGCTTACAGATTGTACCAGATAGATCCTGCGCTCTGGGGTCTCATGGTTTCATGACAGCTGGGATCCTCTGACCGGCTTAATTAAATCCTATTTCTCTTAGATGGTCTTAAAATGGCCTCTATGGGATTCATTCCACATAATCATTCATTTTCCCCCAGAAAAGTAAAATGATGTACTTCTTTAAAGTGCAGATGTAAAATTGAAAGAATGAACTACCTCCATCAAGATGGTAGCACATAAAAGGAGACTATCACGGTCTCAACACAACTGACCAACGTATGGTACGGGTCATTTGGACTTTCTGTTCATTTATAAACTGTATGGGCACGACACACTAAGTAATCTAACATGCCCCTTCTAGCTGTCTCGTTTTAAAACATAATTGCATTATTTTTATTTTAAAACAATTGCATTATTCTATTATTAAGAACTTTCTGTAGCACAAACATCCAAGGCTATACATGTCACTAGAACAATATCTCTTAGCTCAGACATAGAGGGAACCCTCACAGATGGTTCTTTTTTAACTCTCAAACAAACACTCACGAGGAAATTCCTAATGTCCCAAAATATACATGACCAGCCTTTAAAAAATTCTTGCCGCACACAGTTGATTTTCCCACCAACCGTCTCTCTCCTATGCACTCTCATTTCTTCCAAGTTACAGAAACCCATTTTGTTCATATATTTAATCACCATGTGCATCGAAGACTCCTACCTGGTCCCAGAGGTTAAATATTCATTGGCCTTAGCCAATGATCGTTATTTTAATCCTTTGCCAGTGATTGGTTTAGGAATGGGCAAGAAATTGCAATTCTGGACAGCCAGATATGAGACATATAACATGAAAGGAAATCTACTAAGTGGCTTCTGGAAAATGTTTCTTTGCTGTTAAAAAGGCACATATGTGAGAGGAAGCTTCCTTTTTCCCACCCCTTCACTCAGCTGTGCAAGGTAATGCCTGGAGCTTCTGCAGCCACCTGTGATGACAGGAAGATAAATCCAAGTATAAAAGTAAACACACTTAGCAGAGCAGAGCAGAGCAGAAAAATGAAGAACACCCAGGTCCTTTTCGACATCCTTGAGTTGCTGAGTTAACCCAACCCTGGAACTGCCTACCTCTAGCCGACTTGGTCTCTGAGACTTAGAAAAAGAGAAACACAGAGTTCTTGTTGAAGGCTGTGCTTCTCCGATTATAAAGTGCATACAAATAACCTATGTGTCTTGTTAAAATGCAGACTCTGATTCAGGTCTGGACTGAAGCTGTGGGTTCTGCAATTCTGACAAGCTCCTGGGTGATGGTGAAGGCGGTCCTGAGCCCAAAGTTTGAGTAACAAAGGGTTTCAGTCATTTGACATAAATTTTCTGTTCAGTTCAGTTCAGTCGCTCAGTCGTGTCCGACTCTTTGCGACCCCATTTTCTGTTATCAGTAGCCAAAATCATCCAAATAATAGAATCCTCAATCTAGCCTTTCTTATCACCTCTTTCCTGGGTTGATGAAATCCAATTGAAACCTGAAAGCTTAAACATTAATTTCGGTTGATATTAACAAGTAGTTCATGCTTTGACTCAGTTCCACACGTCTCAATACTCCCACTGTCACCAGCACCCTCTCATTCTTTGCTGGCTTAAATAAGGCATTCACAGGCCCAGGCACCCAGGGTGTCACAAAGGCGCCTGTAAATGCTTGGGTGCCTTCTGCCTGCTCCACCGTGGAGTGCTTGCCAGTGCACCTGGCCCAAAGGTGAAGCAGCTGCATGCACGTCGGTTCCTTCCCTGCCATCTCCGGCTCTAAAGAGAAATGCTTGAGCGCTTTTGCAAATCAAAACCTTTTCATCCTGAATCTGGTGATTCACCCCAAATGGCGTCTTCTTGGAAAGTCTGTAATGCACGATTGTGTAAGATGGGTAAAATTGGCCTGTCTCATTGACATCGCTCTTCTCATGGCTCAGGCTGGGCTGGGAGAGGTGAAAGAGTCACAATAAAAAGGAATCTTTACAAAGGGCCTCCCTCCCCAGTCGGTGCAGCCGTGCCTGTGTACCTGCGTGGGCTGAGCTGTCTGCGCGCCCGTTGGTATTACTGCCTCCTTTGTTCATTACACAGCCTCTGGACCAGAATTACCTTTCAGCAGGTATGAAGATGGTGCTTGTTTTTGAACAAGGCGAATTTACAAAGCTTCTATACTCAAAAAAAAAAAAAAAAAAAAAGGCGTGGGGGAGGCAGATTTAAGAGGCCATGCCAAATTTGCTTTTCCCCAAAGCAGGCAGAGACAAAGGAAACCTCAAGCATACCTCCCAGACACAAAGAACATGTGTTTGCCCTCCAAATTCAAGCGGGTGAACTCAGCTCATTATCCCAGGAGCTGGTCACTAATTCTATCCAGTTAAACAACGGTATCTACAGTCCCATTCACATAGTTAAGCAGTGTCTCCATAGTGAAGGTCAACTGACATTTCTCTTAGTGCCAGACAACACTACATTCTGAACTTGCTGTGTATTATCTTATTTAATCTTTTGGACAGAGATTTGAATTAGTAGAAGTCCAAAATCCAAAATGTGCATATTGAGCCCAGGAGAATTTTACAAAAGGAAAAGTTGAAATTGCTTTGGGAAACTATGTTGAATAATGATAGAGCAATTTTAGATCATCAATACCTTTTTTTCCCCCCACAGAGCTAAAACAGCCCTCTCTGTGCCTCCTGCCTCAGTAGGACAATTGTGGCCTTTGCAGACAGAAGGGCTAGTGGCCAGAGCCTTCCCCCGTCCCTTGCAGCCCTGGACTGGCAACCCGCTCTATACTTCTTAGGACAGGACTGTCTGGGTGGCAGCTTGTAGGTAGCCACCCAAAAGCCAAGTGCAGCTCATGCTTGTCTTTTGTGCGGCTCTCTCAATTTTGTTCATTTGGATTCATCGCTGGTATTTGTAAATGTAGACGTTCATGTAAAAATCCAGATTTCAGAATTCTCCAAAGAAGTCAGATCTGTCTATACTGCGTCATAGGACAGTGACTTTCGATTGCTAAGCAGTGGGGACTCCTTTATTCAGGGAAGGCGGTACGTCTCCAGCTGCCACCCTGAGGCTCTCCTGCTGCCCCTCCCACTTGGGGGCCAGTGTCACTACCAAATCTGTGTCCGTCTACAACAGGCATCCTCAGCCTTGGAACTCCTGTACAGAGTTTTGCAGTCAGATAATTCTTGGTTGTGAGGGCCTGTCTAGAATCCTTAGCCTCTACTTACTAGATGCCCCTGGTAACCTTCACCCTAGTTAAGACAACCAAAAACATCCCCAGACATTGCCAAATGTCCCCCGGGGGGCGGGGAAGGGCGGATATTCCTTGCTTGAGAACCACTGCTTTGCATATATCCAGTCCTCTTGGTTCATTTAAGGCTCAAGCCACGCCCCCATCCACACTAGAACCTGCATCCAAGCTGTCCCTTCTACTACTGATGATGAAAAGTCTACAAATCCACACTGGTTTCCTTCAGCTTAAGGTTTTGTGAAACAAAAGAGACATTACTTTGCCAACAAAGGTCTGTCTAGTCAAGGCTATGGTTTTTCCAGTGTATGGATGTGAAAGTTGGACTGTGAAGAAAGCTGAGTGCTGAAGAATTGATGCTTTTGAACTCTGGTGTTGGAGAAGACTCCTGAGAGTTCCTTGGACTGCAAGGAGATCCAACCAGTCCATTCTAAAGGAGATCAGCCCTGGGATTTCTTTGGAAGGAATGATGCTAAAGCTGAAACTCCAGTACTTTGGCCACCTCACGCAAAGAGTTTGATGCTTTTGAACTGTGATGTTGGAGAAGACTCTTGAGAGTCCCTTGGACTGCAAGGAGATCCAACCAGTCCATTCTGAAGGAGATCAGCCCTGGGATTTCTTTGGAAGGAATGATGCTAAAGCTGAAACTCCAGTACTTTGGCCACCTCATACGAAGAGTTGACTCATTGGAAAAGACTCTGATGCTGGGAGGGATTGGGGGCAGGAGGAGAAGGGGAGGACAGAGGATGAGATGGCTGGATGGCATCACGGACTCAATGAACGTGAGTCTGAGTGAACTCCGGGAGTTGGTGATGGACAGGGAGGCCTGGCGTACTGCGATTCATGGGGTCGCAAAGAGTCGGACACGACTGAGCGACTGAACTGAACTGAACTGAGGCAGTAGGAGCTCCTTAGAGGTATTGTGGCTGCCTAAAATATTTGTTAATGAGTACCATAGAGATGATCATTGAAGTCCTGTGCTACTGTCAAGAGAAAGAGTATAAAAAGAGAAGAGTGCCAAGAAGAGAAAGTTGGGGGTAGGGTGGAAATCTGTATTTAGGAGATAGAGAGGAGGAGCCAACAATGACTTCAGAGAGAGTATTGCTAACTTTTTAGAACTGTGTCCAGAGAATCTCAATCTATGAGTAAAATATGGGCACTCAATTACATGAACATTGTGACTACTCCTTCAGCCATGACAAAATCTTTTTAAAATTTATTCCTGCAATAAACATTGGAGTGCCTACTGTATAGCTCAGGGAACTCTACTCAGTGCTTTTTGGTAACCTAAATGGGAAGGAAATCTTTAAAAAGAGGATATATCTGTATATAGAGAGTTGATTCACTTTGCTGTATAGCAGAAACTAACACAACCTTGTAAAGCAACTATGAAAAGGGAAAGTGTTAGTTGCTCAGTCAGGTTCAACTGTTTGTGACTTCAAGGACTGTAGCCTGCCAGGCTCCTCTGTCCATATGATTCTCCAGGGAAGAATACTGGAGTGGGTAACCATTCCCTTCTCCAGGAGATCTTCTCAACCTAGGGATTGAATCCCATTCTCTTGCATCTCAGGCAGATTCTTTACTGTCTGAGCCACCAGGGAAGCACAAAGCAACTATACTCCAATGAAAATTAATTTAAAAGTTTAAATTAAATTTCTTCCTGGACCTCATGCATATTTTCACATTCGCATTATCAGGATAACCACCAGGCACTTCCTCTTTGGGGAAGGAAGAAAGTGTTGCTTTGAGTTTTCCTTGTCTGTTTGCCCAAGGCAAGAAAAGACAAGAGAGTTGTGGAGACACTGATGATGTCAGTGATGGCAATGGAGTTGGTGAAGGCAGGACATTAGTGACAAGAACTCGGTAACAGCACAATGCTCAGTTATTCATGCATGCACACATTAATGCAACAAGCCTACATTGGGAAGCTGCTATGTGTCACTATTCCACTGACAGGGGTGGAGAAATGAAGAAAACAAACAAAGCTGCCATTTAAGTCAAGGTAGACAGCTCCAAGACATAAACATAATCAAGGGAGATAATTTCAAATAGTTGTAATGCCATGCAGGGTACAAAAATGACATCACTGAAAGTGACTGGGTGGTCATAGAAGTTTTCTCAGCAGAGGGGACATTTGACATGAGATCTGGATGACAAGATAGCACAAGTTAGGCACAAGATGAGTGAGAAAAGCACTCCAGTCTGAGGGTATAGCAAATTCAGAGGAAAAAGTAAGCGTGGCATATTTGAGGAACAGCAAGGCCAGTGAGGCTGAGGTGTGATGAGAATAGCAGGATATGAGGTTGCAGAGGCCCAATGATGAAGGACCTTTTGGGCCAGGGGAATTCATATAGCATCTATTTTAAGTTATAGGGATCCGTTTGAAGAGTTTTAAGCAGAGAATGATGTAAGCATGATGTAATTCAAGTTTTGTTTTTAACTAAGTTGTACTAAGACTTTGCTGGAGGAGAACATGGCAACCCACTCCAGTATTCTTGCCTGGAGAATCCCCATGGATAGAGGAGTTTGGTGTGCTACAGTTCACAAGGTCTCAAAGAGTCGGCATGACTGAGCAACTAAGCACAGCACTAAGACTTTGTTTTCAGATGGCAATAGGCCACATAAGGAAATAGCCAAGAAGATCATTGGGAATCAGAAGAATAGGAAAGAGTGAAGAGAACCCTAATGGGGTTAGAGAACGATCTGCTTAAGCTTCAACATTCTTTTGGAAGCACTTGACCCAAAAGAAGTACATGAAGGACCAAAGGATCACATGTCTACGAAGATTCTCAAGATTAGTCCCTGAGAAGTCTCTGTCCTTGGAACATCATGTGATTGTTAAGTTGACAGGAGGAAGGCACCAGATGACTTCTGTATGACCCTGGCCCCCCACTGGGTAGGGTGTTCCTTGAGAATAGAGATCCTATCTGACTGATTTTCAATTTTCCATTGCTTATTGTTGTTGTTCGTCGCTCAGTAGTGTCCAGTTCTTTGTGACCCCATGGACTGCAGCACACCAGGCTTCCCTGTCCTTCACCATCTCCTGGAGTTTGCTCAAATTCATGTCCATTGAGTCAGTGATGCCATCCAACCATCTCATCCTCTGTCATCCCCTTTTACTCCTTTTGAACTGTGGTGTTGGAGAGACCTCCTGAGAGACCCTTGGACTGCAAGGAGATCCAATCAGTGAATCCTAAAGGAAATTAGTCCTGAGTATTCATTGGAAGGACTGATGCTGAAGCTGAAACTCCAATACTTTAGCCCCCTGATGCAAACAACTGACTCATTGGAAAAGACCCTTAAGCCGGGAAAGATTGAAGGCAGGGGAGAAGGGGACAACAGAGGATGAGATGGTTGCGTGTCATCACTGACTCAATGGACTTGAGTTTGAGCAAGCTCCGGGAGTTGGTGATGGACAAGAAAGCCTGGCGTGCTACAGTCCATGGGGTCACAAAGTGTTGGACACAACTGAGTGACTGAACTGAACTGAACTCTAGCCCATATAAAGCCAGATTCTTCTTGAAGGGCATGAAAAGCTGAATCGACCTAGCCTCTGTTTCCCAATAAGATCAGAAGACAGGCTAGGAACTACTACCATTTCTCTGAGGAGAGTGGGAAGTGCTGCCAGGGAAATGGGTCAACTGCTGTCTCCAGGAATAAGCAGCAATTGAGATTTAGTTTTGCCTTTTGCCTTTACAGTGCTATCTATTAATTAAGTGAATTTGGAGACAGTGATGTAGCATAATATTTTATTTTGCTCTTTATAACTCATATGTTTTATGTGGTCTTGGGAACATCATATTTAATATAAAACATATTAAATTGCAGCAATGAAACGAATTTGAATATGCCATCCATCTGTTATAGTCTCATTTTTCAGTTGATTTATCATTTGCTATTTATGTGCATATTGGGAATTCACTGAAGCCCAGAATCTATTCATTGTTGTTAAACAATTGTAAAACTGAAGCAACTACTAAACTTTGGGCTGGTCAAGATAAGAAAAAAGTCACAGCTTCCCTGGCAGTCTAGTGATTAAGAATCCTCTTGCCAATGCAGGGGACAAGGCTTTGACCTCTGGTCTGGGAAGATTCCACATGCCACAGAGCAACTAAGCCCGTGTGCCACAACTATTGAAGTCTGTGCTCTAGAGCCCGGGAACCACAACTACTGAGCCCACGTGCTGCAACTACAGAAGTGCCCAAGCTCTAGAGCCCATGTTCCACAACAAGAGAAGTCACCACAATGAGAAGCCACAACTAGAGAGTCGCCCCTGCTTGCCACAACTGGAGAAAGCCAGTGCAGCAATGAAGACTCAAGGAAGCCAAAAAGAAATAAATTAATTAATCAAGAGAATTCTAAGGGGAAAATGTCACCATTCACAAGGCCTAGTTTTTTTAGAATTATTTTTGGTGCTGTGGTGGTTGTTCTTCCTATAAATGCCCTTGGAGTGCCTCCCATTTTCTTCCAAACCTGAAACTTAATAAAGATTTTTATGAAATACCAACTCTCATGGTATAGCAAGTTAAAGATTTGCTGGTTAGACTGGTAGGATATGGCCCAAACAGACTTGATAGAAGTCAGTCACTGGGATGGTGACCTTAGTTGACCTGTGGGGGACCCAACAGAGAGCAGAGGGCCCATCAGTGAGGCATTTATGGATATATTTCTCCTCTGCAAAGGTTCTCTTGACCTGCCACCTCCACCCTGAGGCTCACTTGAGATCCCAGTTCTGATGATGCAAAGGGGATCATGAACAGAGTTGGTTGATCCTCTTTCACAAATAGTCACAGGACCCCAACCAGAGAAATCGATGGCATCAAGGCTGCGGAGAGAGCATTTAAAAGATCTGGAGAATGGAAAAGCAGTGGTCTGTGTGGAAACTGCAAATAGTGTAGTAAGTACAGAAACAGAGAGATAAAGAGAGAATCAGAGACAGAGAGAGGCAGACAGAGAGAAAAGTGATGAGGATGGATGTGGAAGGAGGGCGCATACTGTGAAGTGCATTATAAGCAAGGGTAACGGTATTGCTTTTATTCTGCAGGCAGTGGGAAGCCATTGAAAGGCATTAAGTTAGAGGAATGATTTGTTCAGAGGCACACACCTCATAGTCAACAACAGACTCAAGTGTGACCCGACACTGTTGACTTCAAATGCTGTCAGCTTCATTGGTTCACAACACATTCCTCCTCCAATCCACTTAGGATCCATCTTCTATGTATTGATACAATCCTTCTATATTGTATAGATGATCTGATCTTCTCAGATCATTGCTCAGCTCTCCCATAAGATCTGCATCTCAGATCTAACCCTCTTGTTGGACATTAGAATCTTGCACTGTTTGGGATAGTATGTTGCGCTCTGGCTATGCTAACCCGGGTCCACTGAACATCTACTGGCTCCACTTGAAGGCACCAGGAAAAATAGATTCAAAGGCAGAACAACTTCCCAGAGTCTGTGTAAAGATGCTGGAGGTTTTGACAACTATGTAGTACTGTTTAGCAACAGAGCAGCAAGGACTTGCAGAATTTTAGAACTCTCAAAGTGAAAATGCCATACTACAGGGTCACAAATTCAAAACTATTTCCATGTGACTCTGGAGCCAGTAGCCCTCAGACTACACTTTGAGAAACACTGAACAGAGTGCTTGTGGGAAAGAAAGGCACATTAGGACCTGAGAGGGCAGGGCCAAGTCACTGAAAGCCTTCAATGTCAGGTTGAATTATCTGGACATTAGACTTTCTACTCTAGGTGATTGATGGAAAGCTGGGGGAGGCTGTGTGGCCTGAGAGAGACCCACCATTGGAGAGAACTTGGGTCTGGTGGGAACACTCACCTTGGCAAAGAGAGGAGGCAGAACCAGCATGGAGTCTGGGAGCCCAGCAGGGGCACTGGTGGGAGAGTCCCAGAGAAGGAGTGGTGATGAATGAGGCCTGGACTAGGGACACTCTCCATCCAAATGCATTCCTTCTGGATGCACTCAGAAAGAAGAGAGTCACTTCCAACAACCTGGGCTAAGAAGGACGAAAAAAAGTTTCTCTTTCCCTGATGGCATGTGAAATTTTGCTGGTGATTTATTGGAATTCTTCCGAAAGCTGTAATTACCCAAGTAACTCACTGAGGCCACTCGAAAGGGATCTGACATGGTAGTATCCTAGTTTCTAAGATTAAAAGTGAACACCTTTGCAGAGGGGCATTATGTTGCCTATCACAGCCACCTTCCCTAGTGGTTTTCATAGTAGCTCAGCTGGTAAAGAATCCCCCTGCAATGCAGGAGACCCCAGTTCAATCCCTGGGTTGGGAAGATCCCCTGGAGAAGGGAAAGGGTACCCACTCCAGTATTCTGGCCTGGAGAATTCCATGGACTATATAGTCCATGGGATCGCAAAGAGTCAGACATGACTGAGTGTCTTTCACTTTCACTTCTTCACCACAGCCACTAGTGGGATAAAGATGAAAGGGGGTCTTATTTTACTTCTAAGCTGAAGTGCCATGTTGTAATTAATAGTCCAGGGCGGTTGTGCAACAGCACAATCTCTGCTTCCTAGGAGGGAGTTGTCTGCAGAGGCTAGTAGTTTGTCACCTCCAAGATAGATTTTTCTTTCATATCTTTCACCTTGCTGCAGTCCATGGGGTTGCAAGATGTCAGACACTACTGAGCAACTGAACTGATCCTTCACCAGCTCAGTCAACTAACACTATGTCTGAGTACTGACAGAATGTACTGTGGAGAGAGAGTCCAATGTAGAGCTTCTTGCTAGAGTGGAAGTATAGGTCATCCAAAAAAAAAAAAAGCTAGTTATTGTGGGAAATTCCCAACAAGTACAGAAGTAGAGAGAACAACATAACGATTATGCAGGTACTGATCACCCAGCCACGACAAGGATCAATGTCTGTGCCAAACTTGTTTAACCTCTATCCTCAACTCACTTCTTGATCTCTCTCTTTTTGCTTTGATTATTTTGAAGCCAACCCCAAAGCATCATATCATTTCATCTGGAAATATTTCAGTTTGCAGTTTTAACAGATGAGTCTCTGCCCTACATTTTGTGAGGCCTGATTTTGCCATCAACCACTTGTATTGTTTTAGACAAGAGGTGCCCTCTTAAAGCCTCAAGTTCACTTTTCTATACAATGAACACTTGGGACTAGATGAGTCCGAAATTTCTGCAAGTTTTTTTTTCTGGGAGTCCAGAGTCCAGAGTTATTATTTTTCTTATTTTAAAATCTGTAATATAATTTTCATTATTAAATATAAAAGAGATTAAATATAAAGATATTGGAAGAATATCTTTCTATATTTGAAAAGGAAGACTTCATACATACATGTACCATGACATATGCCTAAAGTTACGTAATGGGATGAGTCTTTTGAGAAATAGATTTGAACACTTTAAGTTATAGAGAATAGTAACAGGTCAGTGCTGTATACTCTGCCTTTCTGAAATCAAGTGAGAAATAATTCCTATGGTAAAGTGTCAAATATTTTAAGTTAAAACTTTAAAGAAAAAAATCTGTTATTTAAATGATTTGACTTCAAGAATCATTCTTTAGATGGAATGAAACAAGCTAAAAAAACTAGCTGAAGTGAGCCCGTTTTATCTAGGTAACAAAACCTCAACTTTCCAGAACATAGTCAAGAAAAAACAAATAAGTAGAAAGGAAAATATTTCCCAACCTCCTCCATCTTTCAAAATCAAATATCTATCAGTCATGAAAATGCATGCTGCACAATTCACACACGAAGATGTATTTTTCTTCCAGGAGTGCCGCAGAGGCTGTGGGTAATGGCTTGGCTTTCTTCATTTTTTCCACAGACCCCAAAAGTGGACCCAGCATCCCAGGCTGTGGGATTAACTCAAAACCCAGGAACAATCTACTTGGGGACCACTCAGAAGCCTACTCAAGAGGCTACATGGCAAGGCCCCAAATCCAAGCTGAAAGGCTGGCAGAAAGGCAAATTAATCACACACAACATTTGATCTCTTGACTTTAGCTGGGTTACTGTTATGCACTACTGGCTCCTATAGATAGCAGAACTACTGTGAAAGGCTCATTTACCCATCACTAGGGAAGATTTGGTTAATCAGCTCAAGGAGAATCTTCTCCATGGGTCTGGACGTGAGAGGAAGCTCTGAGGATCCAAGTGCTTGTAGAATGGAAGTGAAGGCTTATCTGGAACCAGAGACTCATATCTGAAGAGCAGATCTCAGAGAAATTTCAGAGAAGAACTGACTGATGAGCCCACTATACCTGATGGCTGCCTAACCTGAATCTGCCCTAGGTGGCAAGGCCGAGTATTTTGGTCGAAAATAGGAAAGGGCCGAAGAAGTTGGGCACCTTCATAAACTCTTCCAGAAAGAGAATCAGGGACAAGGTGCTAAAGTTAGGATCAGACACCTGCCTTCTGTGAATTCCACTGTTTCTCAGTTCTTCAATTGGTGTCTGCATTATTTTCTCTGTTTCGGCCTCCTTCTCTGCAAAACACCTAGATTCCCTCAAATGACCATCAGTCAGGATGGTAGGAGAGATCAGTCCATTGCTGAGACACTGGCAATGGATTGGATCACTCCTCAGTCAAAGTCCAGGCGCCTTATACTCAGACACCAGGAAACTCAGGCTAGTCTCTCCCAGAAGGTCAGGGAATACCCCCAGGTGGTAGAAGAGGAGTCCTGTACAGGACAGCATAGGGCGTGAGGCAAGGTGGGAAAGTCTATGGGAGTGTTTCAGGAAGCCCTCTATGCCAGGTTAAGAGACTTACATATCATTCTGTAGGCAATGAAGACCCATTAAAAGTTTTCCTTGGGAAGTAGATCAAGTGGCCTGCACCAGGTGGATGGGGGAGGGGCCAAGAATGGAGAAGGGTAGCCCAGTTCTGAGGCTACCGCAGCAGACGGGCCACAAACAAGTCACTAAATAGTGTCAAGACTCTGCTTATTCAAATAAACCCCCATCGCCACAGGACAATTCTTAGTAAATCCACTTGGGAAGTGACATGGAGTGTAACTTTGAAGGTTAAGAAAAGAATTCTTCTATTTGGAAGGACAGCAACAAATGAGAAGAATTTTGTACCTAAACCGAACAGAAATATAGGAACAAGATATGGATGAATCATTTGCTTTCATAGGATATTCATTACTGGGAAACAGAACAAGGCAGAGATTACCTTACTGAGATGCGAACAGTGCAATGGCCCACCCGCCTCATTTCCCTTTCCACCGCATAGCTCTTCAGGAATTCCAGAGTCTATTATCAGCACGATTTAAAGGCTAATGAAGAAACAATCTTTTTGTAAAGCAACAAAGAACAGAGTTTGAAAGCAGGTCCAGGAGAATGCAAGAGGAAACACTTGGTTCAGTGAAAGGCAAACTTTCCTATGGGCATGCAATTTTTTTTTTAAATACCATACGTTGCTGCGCAACCTCTAAAGCCTGTGCTTTCAATGCCTGTTTAGTGGGCAGCACTTGGCTAAATGGACCAAGTGTGGTTAACTGGGGTGATTTAATGGGAAAAAGTCCTAAGAGAAAAATGAAACTCAAAGCAAGAGTTCAGAGCAGTTTTGCTACGTGTTTTCTAGACTTTCCAATGGATGCTGAGGTTACTCTAAAATGGAACGTACTCATTTGTTTAAAACCTGCTGGATGAAGGTACTGTGGGAAGTATTCAAGGGAATTGCTTTATAGAGGAAAAGAGGAGAAGGAACCCAAATCCACACAGCCCGCCCAAAAGTGTGATGTTCATGTCATTTAAAAGAGATATTTCATCGGATGACAGTGATGTCAATTAGGCAAGTGGAAGGAAGAGAGAACACTTGGAATCCAGCCTGTGATGCTTATAAACTCTTGTGGCATTGGGCAACTCATTTCATGATTCTGAATTTTGATAACATTCCTTGTCTACAGAGCAAGATAACTGACAGACTCCCTCGATATAATGTAGGGGAACACACTCTGCTTATGCTAAGGTTTTAATAAATATGAACTGTCATTTTTTTCTCCCCTACAAAACTTTGAGTGGCTGCATCTTATTCATATTTCTTTTAGATTGCCAGCACCAATAATCAGTCTGATGTTTGTTTGGTCATTCAACAAACATTTAATTAGTCACCAGCACCTAACAAGTACTAAATCAGATGGGAAAGAAATGGTAGTGCTTTATTTATATATTATATCTCAGGCACTTCATAACTGCTTGTTAAATAAGAGGATGAAAGAGTTTATTTTTTCTGTAGAACCATTAACCTGAAGCTATAGAATGTGGAAGAACTGCTGCCCTTCTTGGTGCTGCCTCTTATATCCTAGCAAGTCTGGCCCCTCTCTTATAGTCTTCTTCTCCTTTCTAAATGTTGCTGTCATCTTGACTGACCTTGTCATCTATGACAATGATCCACCCAGCACCCAGGCCCCAGCTTCCTGACCTCCTTATCTGCAGTCCTGCATTCACTCCATCACAGCGATGATGACTCTGGAAGTTATCATCACACATCTATTTCATCTTTGGAAGCAAATTGGTATGGCTTACTACCTGACCTCCTCTACTTCCAGCTTGCTAATTCATTTACTTCCAGAATGTTGGTTATTCAACTATCTTAGTACTTCCAAGCAATGATGCTTCAGTTTTCTTATCCACTGACTCTCTCTTATCATCTTCACTTCCCCCTTCCCCAATTTAGCCCACACACACTCCATCACATCATTCAATACTATTCTCAGTCCAGGGAAAACAGAGCCTTGTTCTGGCTTCATGCCCCAAGAAGCTACATGCTTTGGAATACTTTCATGATGTTTTCTAATTCTCCCTTCAGTGTCTGGGATCAGGCAGGGCCAGCAAGTCTATCTAGACAGAGCACCCTAAACCTAAACCTGAGCCTAAACCTAAACTGTCATGGGCCTCAATCTTTGTTAATTCTTTTAAGAGCATTCTCTGACCCTATATCCCACTCATGAGGCAGACCAAATGCCACAAGAAGTCCAGAGTATTAGGCTTACAGAGTTTTCCTAGGGTCCTCAGGCTGGGCCTTGGTAATAGGAGGGAGGCCTGTGAGAAGATGCCTCCCCCTAAGTGAGCATTGAGCAAGACAGAGTAGCCATGATGGTGCTGATATGCTGATTTGTCTGATATTCATTCACGATGGACATAGGATGAGTTCAGGGTCCTGGGCTCCTGATGAGCCACCACTGATGGGGCCTCTGCAGTGTGTGCACATTCAGACCACAGTGTTGCATTCCGTCTATTGCACTCAGTGATGGGGGAAGGTGGTGGCAGGTGTCATTTATTCTGTGCACCTCCTCTACCTTCTCCAGCCACTGCTGGCACCCAGGGCATCCCTGCATCCCTTCTGCAGGCTTCATGCCATTTGTTAAGCTGTCTTCTAGGGACAGCTCTACCTCTCTTTTCTGAACACTTTTGAGACCATTGCTCTGTGCCACTGGGCAGAACTTTCCAATTAATATCCTTTTATTCCTAATCAATATGGCTATATTTGCTCTCCCAGGTTAGTATTAAACTCTGCCAGAAGATGGACAGACATTTCCTACATGTATGGGCCCACTCTTCATTTTCAAGCTTTGCCACTGGGCCCCTTGCCTCTGGTGGCGGTATGTGGAATGCAGGGTGTAGTCAACATGGAGAAAGTTCCCATTCTAGGAATGCAGTGATTACATTCTAGGGAGTTCAAGAGAGGACATAGTTGGAAGATGTGCTGTTCTCCATTTACACGACAAAACTCAAAGAACAAATTGACCAGAAAACGACTTATCGTTCACACTTTCCTGCACAGTCTGGGGAAGGCTTGTGTTTGTGGTCATCGTCCACGAATCATAGTCACCATGTTTGAGGTCAGTTCAGAGCGGTGTCCACAGGTGGCCCGATGGATGATGGCAGCATCACCACGAATGGTGCAGCCAGCACTGAGCTGATGACATCAGGGACCTGCAGAGCCACGGCATGTGAGTAACAACAGCAATACTTCCTTTTCTTCTCAGTGGGAGATGTTGAACTATCCATGCACCAGGCCCTGGACAATAAGGAACAGAAGAGGTGGTTCCTGGACATGAACAGGAAACATGAAGCCTGAACCCTACATGAACCTCACGGAACAACAGGCACACAGGGAACTCCCTCCTCTCTCCCCATTGTCCTAACTCTTCAAAACCCCTATACATCACATGAACCTGAAAATTTTGTTACATATGTTTATAAGGGCCCATAAAAAATATTGCTGAATGATACTAAAGAAAAAACCCACATCATATAAAGATGGGTACAGGCACACTTCATTTTACTGTGCTTCACTTTTTTCACTTCAAAGATATTGCATTTTTTACTAATTAAAAGTTCGTGGCAACCCTGGGTTGAGCAAGTCTGTAAGTGCCATTTTTCCAACAGCATTTGCTCATTTCTTGATTCTGTATCACATTTTGGTAACTCTCATAATGTTTCTAAAATATTTCATTGCTATTATATTTGTTATGGTGATCTTTGATGTTACTATTGTAATTATTTTGGGGTGCCATGAACGGTACCCATATAAGACAGAGACGTTAATTGATACATGTGTGTATTCTGACAGCTCCACCCAACAGCCATTCCTTCGTCTCTCTCCCTCTCCTCAGCCTCCTTAGTTCCTGAGACACAACAAAATTGAAAATAGGCCAGTTAATAACCCTTATTTCAAGAGAAAGGAAGAGTCATGTCTCTCAATTTCAATCAAAAGCTAGAAATGATGAAGCTTAGTGAGGACAGCATGTCCGAAAGCTGCAACAGGCTGAAAACTAGGCCTCTTACAACCAGTTAACCAAGTTGTGAATACAAAGGAAATGTTTTTGAAGGAAATATAACACATGAATGATAAGAAAATGAAACAGCCTTATTGTTGATATGGAGAACGTTTTAGCGATCTGGAGAGAAGTTAAAGAAAGCTTAGCACTGAAAAATTGAAGCTTTTGCATTGAAACATGTATATTATCATATGTGAAATAGATCGCCAGTCCAGGGTCAATGCATGAGACAGGGTGCTCGGGGATGATGCACTGGGATGACCCTGAGGGATGGGATGGGGAGGGAGGTGGGAGGGAGTGTCAGGTGGGGAACACATGTACACCCATGGCTGATTCATGTCAATGCATGGCAAAAACCACCACAATATTGTAAAGTAATTAGCTTCCAATTAAAATAAATAAATTTTAAAAAATATTTTAAAAAGCTGAGCACTGAAGAATTGAAGCTTTTGAACTGTGGTATTGGAGAAGACTTTTGAGAGTCTCTTGGACTGCAAGGAGATCAAACCAGTCAATCCTAAAGGAAATCAGTACTGAATATTCATTGGAAGGACTGATGCTGAAGCTGAAACTCCAGTACTTTGGTCACTTGATGAGAAGAACTGACACATTGGAAAAGACCCTGATTCTGGGAAAGACTGAATGCAGGAAAAGGGGATGACAGAGGACGAGATGGTTGGATGGCATCACTGACTGGATGGATATGAGTTTGAGGAAGCTTTGGGAGTTGGTGATGGACAAGGAGGCCTGATGTGCTGCAGTCTATGGGGCTGCAAAGAGTTGGACATGACTGAGCAACTGAGCTGAACTGTATATGAAACACCCCAACACCACCACCACCTAGCTTTCAAAAATGCTTTGCTGAAACTCTTTGGGGAGCTCAAAGCTTTTCAGGGCTTGAGCCAACTTGCCTCCTTGCAGGACCTTGCAATAAACATTTCTCTGCTAAAATAAATGAATAAATAAAAATATATACACAATGGAATATTACTAAGCTATAAAAAGATTGCATTTGAGTCAGTTTTAATGAGGTGAATGAACCTGGAGCCTATTATACAGACTGAAGTAAGCCAGAAAGAGAAACATCAATACAGTATCAGTTCAGTTCAGTTCAGTCGCTCAGTCGTGTCTGACTCTTTGCGACTCCATGAATCGCAGCACGCCAGGCCTCCCTGTCCGTCACCAGCTCCCGGAGTTGACTCAGACTCATGTCCATCGAGTCAGTGATGCCATCCAGCCAGCTTATCCTCTGTCGTCCCCTTCTCCTCCTGCCCCCAATCCCTCCCAGCATCAGAGTCTTTTCCAATGAGTCAACTCTTCACATGAGTGGCCAAAGTACTGGAGCTTCAGCTTCAGCATCATTCCTTCCAAAGAAATCCCAGGGCTGATCTCCTTCAGAATGGACTGGTTGGATCTCCTTGCAGTCCAAGAGACTCTCAAGAGTCTTCTCCAACACCACAGTTCAAAAGCATCCATTCTTCAGCGCTCAGCCTTCTTCACAGTCCAACTCTCACATCCATACATGACCACAGGAAAAACCATAGCCTTGACTAGACGGACCTTAGTCGGCAAAGTAATGTCTCTGCTTTTGTTCATCTGCATATCTGAGGTTATTGATATTTCTCCCAGCAATCTTGATTCCAGCTTGTGTTTCTTCCAGTCCAGCATTTCTCATGATGTACTCTGCATATAAGTTAAATAAGCAGGGTGACAATATACAGCCTTGACGGACTCCGTTTCCTATTTGGAATCAGTCTGTTGTTCCATATCCAGTTCTAACTGTTGCTTCCTGACCTGCATACAGTATATTAACAGATATATATAGAATTTAGAAATTTGGTAATGGGCACCCTACATGCAAGACAGCAAAAGAGACAGATGTAAAGAATAGACTTTTGGACTCTATGGGAGAAGGCGAGGGTGAGATGATTTGAGAGAATAGCACTGAAACATGTATATTACCATATGTGAAATAGATGACCAGTGCAAGTTCGATACCTGAAGCAAGGCACTCAAAGCTGGTGCTTCTGGGATAACCCAGAGGGATGGGATGGGGAGGGAGGTGGGTGGGGGCTTCAGGATGGGGGGACACATGTACACCCATGGCTGATTCATGTCAATGTATGGCAAAGGCCACAGTATTATAAAGTAATTAGCCTCCAATTAAAATAAATAAATTTTTTTTAAAAGAAATGGCCACATCCACTCCAGCCTTCAGGAGCCACCACCCTGATCAGTCAGTCGCGATTAACACTGAGGCAAGAGCCCCTAGCCTACCAGCAAAAAGATTGCAACTTTCTGAAACCTCAGATAATGGTTAGTGTTTTTAGCAATTCTATATTTTTAATTAAAGTATCTTCATTATTTTTTAGACATAATGCTATATTCCACTTAATAGACTACACTATAGTGTAAACATAACCTTTATAGGAACTGGGAAATCAAAAAAGTTGTGTGATCCATTTTATTGTGATATTCGCTTTTTTGCACTGATCTTCAAAAAAATCTGCAGTATCTCCAAGGTGTGCTTCTACTGCTATATATTCACTCACCTCAACTGGGTCTGCTATTCTCCTAAAGTGCTTTATTTTTCAATTCTTCATAATTATTTATTTGAACATCCATCTTTTGCAAGCCTTCAACCACCCGCCACTACTCCCCATACATTTTAGAATGAACTGCTTCAGAGAGAAAATCGACTCCACCAGATGAGAATGTCAATTTCCAGCCACCAAGCCTACAACCAAGTGCATCCATCTTCCTTCCACTTCCAGCAGAAGCTTCCCTTCTTCTTAATCCCATCCTGGGACCAGTTCCCCAGATCCCAGTCCTCAAGGAATCACTCATTGAGTTATTTTTGTACTCTTGGATTGTCTATCCTTTCTATCTACATGGTTCTCCCAAACAGCATTTAAATATCCTCATGTCTCTCCTCCTATCTTAAAAAAAAAAATCCTCCCCTAAACCTCATACTCCCTTTAAACAGCTACACAAGCTCTCCCTTTCCCATTCACAAACATTTCAAAAGAGTCACTACAAAGATGCCCAGTAATTCTTAGGAGGGAAAATTATTGGACCGGGGGTAGAGAACAAAACATACAGTCTCAAATATCTATCTACCAACGAAGTATGGGACATGAAAAGATTGACATTGATACTTGAACACAAGGAGGGAAAACAAGCTCAAAAGTGTCACCATGATTTGCAAGGATGTGATTCATAGCTGGAAGCCACTCTGAAAATGCATACTTTGTCCAAAAGGAGCAGCTCTGGTAGGCAAAGAGGCAAGATAGCATTTAAAGCAAACAAGTAGCCAGAGCCCTAATGTTGTAGTTCCATGAAAGGCCGATTGAAGTGAAGTGAAAGTCGCTCATTTGTATCCAGCTCTTTGCAACTCCATGGACTGTAGCCCATCAGGCTCCTCTGTCCATGGATTTCTCCAGGCAACAATACTGGAGTGGGTTGCCTGCCATTCCTTTCTCCAAGGGATCTTCCCAACCCAGGGATCGAACTCAGGTCTCCTACATTGCAGGTGGATACTTTACCATCTGAGCCACTCTGGGTTTGAAAGGCCAATGGGCAGGGACAAAAGCCAGTGCCTTGCACATACTACCTCAGTCAGTGTTTACTTCATGAATGAATGAGTGAATAAGCGATGAAATCTTACTCTATGGACAGAGCACCAAGCATTTAGTCTGGTTGAGAGATGATGGTCATTATGTGAATTTCAAAACAGACCTAGAGACAAGATCTACCTGTGATGAGTGACTGGCAGATCCTCAAGCCCTATATGCTGCATGTTTCATATGACTCTGCAACACTTGACCCAACTGACTGCTTCTTTCTATCCCACCAAATTCCTCCTCACATCTAGCTACCTTCTTGGATCTGATGATCCTCTCCAAAACCAGAAAGTTCCAGAAGGTCCAGCTGGAAATGTTAATGCTCCTTACCATACTTCGGCTGAACAGGAAGAAAGTAGAGTGAGCTAAGTCTCTAGAGTTGTGTCTAGATCCTAACTGCCATTCAATAAATGTTGACCAAATCAAGTCTAATTCATCCACTCCACCTCAACCACCCTCGCACACTCACACTTTACAGGTAGAGAAATCAAGACCTAGAGAAGAGACGGCACTTGTCTAAGTTCCACATGAAAAACCTGACACCAGAGTCCCAGGGTCCCAACTCCTGGGTTCGTATTTTTATCATCTCTAAGTCACTGCTTTTGGCAATTGTTAGTCTTCTCCATTTATTCTGGCTTCTGGTCCCTGAAGGTAGATTTTTTAAAGTTCTGTCACTTGTCATTCATTTCCTCCTTGCTACTTACCCATATCAAATTTGTAATGGATTCTCCTTAGCCATATTCTTTGTGCCTGTCTTATTTCTGTCTTTCCCCCATGGAATATTTTCCTTGTAATAAAAAGGTTTAGTTTCCTCAATAGGAATGATGAGCAAAGTCAGAAAAAAAAAATCTTCAAGTTAATGAAATTCTATACAAAAGTGGTGAGCAGGCTGTTCAATCACTAGTAGCACTTTGTGTGCCAGACTGGAAAAAGTAGTGCAGGTCTCTAGAAGGCAGACTAAGATGCTAGTCAAGTTTTATATTACATTTTTCCTTCAGAGATAGAGAAATGCTCATTTCTACTCTTTCAAGAATTGAGTATGTTAGAAATTGAATGCCAAAGATTTGAAGAGCTGGCTTAAATCCTCTGGAATACCACAGCAAATTACAGGTTGATCAGAGGTTTAAATGTGAAAAATAAAACTATAAATATATAAAATAACATACAAGTGGAATATTTTTATACTCTTAAAGTACAGAAGGCAACCTTTTCTAGCATGAGTTTAAAGACAGGAACCATAAAGTAAAAGATTGATAGATTTTATTACTTTTAAATTGAATTCTTTTGCACAACACACAGAAACAAGTTGTGAAAAAAAATTGTAATATACCTAACAAAGAAGTTAACAGTCATACTATTTAAAAACTCTTAAAAATCTATAACATAAATAACTTGACCAAAAAATGAACAAAGAACACAAATGAAAAAGTCACCAAAAGTTAATTAAGATTTGAAAAGATGTTTGATCAAACTATTAATAGTGGAAATGTATTGTTGATGTGAATGCAGATTAGTGCAAGCTTTCAGCAGGGTGATCTGGAGAAGTGCGTGAATCAGACAAGAATGGAGCATATTAGAAAAATGTCCACTAGTGGGATTAGTCAATTAAGTTCTTTGTGTACCAATGCAAAGGAATATTATGAATGTGCTAAAAATGATGATGCAAACCTGTATTTACTGACATTAAATGGGTCCTCAGCACATCATTAAGTGAGAAGCTCAGGTTACAAGACAATGTGCATCATATAATTTTTCTTTTTCATGAAAAACCTTTTCTTTTCACATTATAAAAGCCTGCACCAACATCAAAATGTTAATTATGGCTTCTCTAGTGTGGAACTAAATGTGATTTTCAGTCCTCTCTACATTTTTTGAATTGTCTGAAAAATTTTTTAACGATAATAATGTTTATTGGATTTATATAGCAAACATATTTATGGCTTATATATGTCAGGCATTGTTCTAAGAACTTTATAAATATTACCTCATTTTTCCCAGAACAGAAAATATTTTCATGTGGGGGGTAGAGTGGAGGGGGAGCTTCTCAGAAGTAAGAGGATGCTAGATAATATGAGACTCTTATAGAAGAAAACCACCATGTTTTGACTCAAAGCTATCTCCTTTTAATGACACAACAAGGTCAGCAGGTCATGGGATCCCCATTCCTTTGCCTTTCTCTGATTCCTTTTAATGATGGGGCAACTAATTAGTCATTAAGGATTAGCCAAAGAGAGCTTAAGCAGAGGGGCAGGCTGGAGCTGGGGGAGGGGGAGTTTCCAGTCACACAGACTCAGCTTTGATTCTGGGCTCCACTACTTGGGAGCTATATGATTCTGTTCAAGTTGCTTCATTGTTCAGAATCTCAGTTTCCTTATCTGTAAGATGGGGAAAGAAAGAAAGTGAAAGTGAAGTTGCTCAGTCGTGTCTGACTCTTTGTAACCCCATGAACTGTAGCCTATCAGGCTCCTCTGTCCATGAAATTTTTCAGGCAAGAGCACTGGAGTGGATTGTCATTTCCTTCTCCAGGGGATCTTCCTGATCCAGGGATCAAACCCAGGTCTCCCTCATTGCAGAAAGACACTTTACCATCTGAGCCACCAGGGAAGCCCAGGTGGGGAGGCAGCTAGAATGTTTATATCAGAAGACCATTATCTCCTAAATTTGTGCTCCACTGTCACTTCTTCTTCTTTAAAGACCTAGGAAGGCTGGCTTCCATCCTTCTGAGAACATCCCAGGACTCTCTGGTCTGGGCCACCTGGACCGTAGAAAGTATTACATTCATCTGATGACTGGATTATCTCCAGAACAAGCTGTGACGGCAAGCTTGGCTTGTCTGCTGGGATCTAGAATTATTGATTCTTGGTCTTGGAGTTCTCAATGTTTTGTGTTTTCAAGTGTGTTTGCTGTCTTGTTAAACCTCCCCTGGAAAAAACATCAATAAACAGAGTGTTTGATTACCACATAGACAGCCTGAGTATATGTTAAGTCATTTCAGTTGTGTCTGACTCTTTGCGACTCCATGGACTATAGCCCACCAGGCTCCTCTGCCCATGGGATTTTCCAGGCAAGAACACTGGAGTGGGTTGCCATTTCCTCCTCCAAGGGATCTTCCCATCCCAGGAACCGAACCTGCATCTCTTATGTCTCCCGCATTGGCAGGAGGGTTCTTTACCACTAGTGCCAACTGGGAAGCCCACATGGATGGCCTACTTGATACATTTATTCTCTGACTAGAACCACCTCTAAGGATGGCTCACTTTTGCAAATTACATGCAAACACCAACTTTTTCTTGGTCCTCTCCATTTCAGCTCCAAACTGCCAAAGAATATTTCCTCCCCAACTTTCCAAATGTTTAACTCTTCCCCTTTTCACCAGCCCTGACTTATTATCTCATACTTTTGAACATACCACCAAGATTTGGAGCATAAATGACAGGGCTTAGGGCCAGGGCGAGGTCATGCCGTAGATTTTGCCTGACCCTCCCAGGAGCCTTGGATTTGGTGATGGTGAAGGCTTCTAAACTGTCACATATGTCAGGTCTCTTAGAGTGTACCATCTTCATTCTGTAGAAGGCAAGACCAAAGTCCAGAAAAGGGCAGGTCTTAACAAAGGTCATGGGAGTTAATGGTGGAAACAGGACTGTTCTAAAGACAGCACTGAATCATTTTATCAGTGTCAGCTCAGCCCAACTCTATTTATTCATTCATCCAAAAAATATTTACTGAATGTCTACTTTGTATTCAGTACTGAGGATACAGCAGTTACCAAGACAGACATGGTTCCTGACCCCCATGGAGCTCACAGTCTGGTGGAGGAGACAGCCTTGAGGCCCAGAACAGCTCCAGGAGGGTGTGCAGTATGGTATGTAAAGGCATGAGCTCTACTGCTTTGCCCTGCATTCTGATCATACTTCTGACATTCAATAACCATGTGAACTGGGGCAATTTCTTTAACTTCTCTGGATCTTGGTCTCTTCATCTCTAAAATAGATATATAAATAGGGTTTTGTAGATAAAAAAGCTAATTTAAAAGTAAAGCCTGCCACATAGTAAGTGCTAGCCAGTACAGTATCATCACTAGGAAACCACATAGAGAAAAGTGCTAAGAAGAAGTCCATTTTGAGTGCCCAGAGTAGGCAGTCAGCATCCTGTCTGGAGCCACCAGAAGGTGATGGAGAGCTAGGGGCTAGTAGAACAGGGTCCATTAAAGGGCCTTCCTGCATGACCTAGAGGAATTTGTAAAGGGCTCTAGCACTGACTCCAAACACCACATGACCTGCTCAAGGGCTTTCACCTCTCAGGCTCTAATTGCCTTAGCTGCGATGGGAGGAAGCTGGGTGACCTTGGTGATTGCTGACAGCTAGGTCTAGGAGAATTATCACTCCCCGGTATTAAAATGTTCTGGAAGGAAACACTACACAGATTTACTCTCCAAGTTGTCTGGGGCTGTTGTTCTTCCTTATTTACTGAGTTCTCGTATACAGCTTGATGCTTTTCAAAGGATGCCTATGAAAGGCACTCCTAAGGCATAGTCTTCATGGCTTTCAACAATTCAGTCTTATTACTTCTTTACTTCCAGACCACCTCTGCAGCTGGTCTCATAAAAGCAACTGGATTAGTAAATAAGCCCGCTCCCTTGCTGGAAACATCCCAGCATTATTTTTTGCCCCTTTCAAGATTATTTGTCAGTCTCTCCCCTGAAATCCAGTTTTGTGCTTAGGCGGCTTGCCTTGGAGACTGTGAGTCCCTTGGGGATTAGGGACTCAGCTTCTTTCCTTGTGAACCTCTCAGCGTGCTTAATGCAGAGCCTTAAAAAGGCAAAGCCAGGATAACTGTGTGATAACAGATAAAAGTTCTCTATGACAATGATTCTTGAAGTGTGGATGTTGACCACTTGCAGTAGAGTCGCCTAGAGAAACTGATTTAGAGATGTAGATTCAAGGCCTCCTCCTCATCTGAATGAATCAGGATTTTAGAAGAGAAGCAGTAATGTACATTTTTAACAGTTAAAATGGTTTGAATGCACCCAATAGTCTGAAGACCACTGGGCTAGATGTTCTATTCAGTTGAATGCTCAGTGGGACGGCAATTCATTTTCCCAGTTGTCAGCCAGAGAACTGATCTAAGTGAGTTTTAAAGTCCGGTTCAGCACTAATGTGTTCAGCTTCTAAGAATAAAATTTTGGAAATTTTCTTTGTTTTTTTCCCGACTACGACAGATTACCTCCATGTACATCTCTGCAGAGTTGACTTATTAAAGCAAACTACAACATCAGATCCCTTTTGAGTGGCCTCAGTGAGTTACTTGGGTAATTCCAGCTTTGGGAAGAATTTCAATAAATCACCAGCAAAATTCCACATGCCATCGGGGAAAGAGCAACTTCTTTTCTTCCTTCTTGGCCCAGGTTGTTGGAAGTGACTCTCTCCTTTCTGAGTGCATCCAGAAGGAATGCATTTGGATGGAGAGTGTCCCTAGTCCAGGCCCTCATTCATCACCACTCCTTCTCTGGGACTCTCCCACCAGTGCCCCTGCTGGGCTCCCAGACTCCATGCTGGTTCTGCCTCCCTTCTTTGCCAAAATGAGTGTTCCCACCAGACCCAAGTTCTCTCCAATGGTGGGTCTCTCTCGGGCCACACAGCCTCCCCCAGCTTTCCATCAATCACCTAGAGTAGAAAGTCTAATGTCCGATAATTCAACCTGACATTGAAGGCTCTCAGTGACTTGGCCCTGCCCTCTCGGGTCCTAATGTGCCTTCGTTTCCCACAAGCACCATGTGCTCCAGTTCAGTGTTTCTCAAAGTGCAGTCCAATGGCTACTGGCTTCCTACTGAGTCGAATTACTCAGGGTGAAATTTTGAAATATGTGCTTTAAACAAGCATCCTGGGAGATTCTTATACGTGTTAAAGTTGGTGAACCACTCCTCTTAACCACTTACTTCTCTAATCCTCTACTACCAACATTTAAGTCAGTACTACTTCAATTCCTTTCTTGGATTCATGGACCACCACTAAGCTTCACTGCCCACCAAGTTGGAAAACCACTGGTCTAGAGAGCAGGTGGACAGTTTGGAAACAACCTAAATAAAACTCTCAAGGGAAATTTTCAGTCTAATTGAAAGGAAACAATAGCCATGATGACTCTTAAAAGCCTTGGAAAAGGGGCTGAGAAAATGGCTAGTACTACAAAGAAAGGAGTATTCATAAAGCTGTTTTGCAGAGAGGGGAGAAGAGATATTAGAAACTGAAAATCATTACCAAATGCTGATAGATGATTGGACTGTGAAATCTGGCCACACCCAGATGAGGAGACAGAAACCCTAGAAAACGAACCAACTTCTGATGGGTATACTGGGCTTAAGAAATTGCATATCCCTCAATTGTAACTCATTCCTGTGGGGGCAGCAGTTGTGGCTGGTCACCACTGTGCTTGCAGCGCCAACCTAGAACCTGGCATATAAAAGTTCTCAATAAATATTGGTTAAACAAGTGAGTGAATGACTGAGTGGTTGCCCAAAAATTAAATGGGAAATGTATCATTTTTCTATTGGATAAAATAAAATCTTTGGATCACTGATAAAATGTTTTCTTCTAGGCCATAAAATACAAACAAGAGAGCTACACTTTATACAGTTTTTCTAGAAAGACTTGGATTAAGATATTAAAAAATTAGAAAGTAAGAAAAATAAATGTGTCCTCATGTCACTGTGCTTGTCCACTTTTCTGGAAAGGGAGCACACAAGGGTATGCTGTTCTAAGGAGACTGATTTGGGATTTTCACGAGTAACTACTTTAGGAATGATAATCCACTCAAAAAGAAAAGAAGTTCTTATATCCTTGAAGGCATCTGACTAACAATTATGGGTGCCAACTGTTGTAGGTTGAGCTCTGTCCCCTCCAAAAAGGCCTGTTGCAACCCTAATACCTCAGAAAGGAAGCTTAGCTGCAAATATGATCTTTACAGAGGTAATCAAGTTAAAATGAGGCAATTCTGAGGAACCCTAACCAATATGATTGGTGTACTTATGAAAAGGTGAAATTTAGATACAGATACCTACAGAGGAAACACAGTGTGAAGACAAAGGAACAGGAGTTACTTATAAGCCAAGAAATGTCTGAGGCTACAGAAGCTAAGAGACAAGGCCTAGGACAGATTCTCCCTCACAGCCCTCAGAAGGAACCAACCCTGTTGACATCTTGATTTCAGACTTCCAGCTTCCAGAACTGGAGCTTCCCAGGGGACGTTAGTGGTAAAGAATCCGCCTGCCAATGCAGAAGACGCAGATTCGATCCCTCGGTCAAGAAGATCCCCTGGAGGAGGGCATGGCAACCCACTCCAGTATTCTTGCCTGGAGAGTCCCATGGACAGAGGAGCCTGGTGGGCTAGAGTCCATGGGGTCATGAAGAGTCAGACATGACTGAAGTGACTTAGCAGAGCACAGCACAGCACACAGCCTCCAGAACTAGGTGACAATGCATTCCTGTAGTTAGTACTGTTTGTGGTACTTTGTTACAACAGCTTGAGGAAACTAATACACTCATCGTTATAAGCAACAGGATACATAGAAAGAAATGACATCTTAACCTGGGTAGTAGCAGTAGGTACAGAAGTGAATAGGAGAGTTTAAGAGAAGGGTTGACACAAGAACACAAAGTCCAGGAGAATGCAAAGAGCTGTATAAGAGGTCTAAGAAGGGTTATGAGAATTCAGAGGACTGGGGATGTTTATAGGTGTGAGGGATGGAGAAAGGCTCTAAGGGAGGACTTTCTGGAGAACGTGTCATTGAAGCTACATTTTGAAGAGAAACAGAATTTGGACAGGTAGAGAGGGAATGTGGAAGAAGGAGAGGAATCCTTTCATTTACAAAAAATTTATGTAAGAAATTCCTTTAAATAACTATTAATGGTTCCTTTATTTTATTAATAATATAACTTGAGGTACAAATGCAAAATCTTGTTAAGTGCTGAAGCTGAAGGATGAACATGTGGGGAGTCATTGCATTATTCATGTTTGAATATTTTCGTATGGAAATTAATATGCATATAAGTATGTATGTATTTCAGAGCAATCAAAATTTTCTTAACACTCTCTAATGCAGCAGAATAGCTTCTGGACCAAAAACTATTTGGGTGTTAAAAACAAAATATTTTTCACTTTGAGTATTAAAAGGAAAGCAGTTTTTTCTTATAGGTCAACAGAGAATGTATTCTCAGAGAAATTATAGTACACTTAACCAGCTCCTTAAGTTGAAATTGATTAAGCCCTAAGTTCACAGGGAATTTGAGGAGACTAGTGGAAAGCATGGGACTAGTGGCATCCAAGTCTTGACTCTTAGACTCTAGTTTTCACGCTGTTCTATGCCAGTATCTTTTGGATGTTTCTAATTTTCATAATGGTTCTACTTTGGTTGCTTTCAACGAAGGGACCATAATATTTCATTGGTCATCTCTAAATATATTTGGAGAGTCTCAGGGGGAAATTTGCCTTAACTCTGAGGCACTGGTGCCCTATTCATCACTTGTTTCCATGGAATCTACATCCATTAAGCAGAATGAGGATAAAGAGTTTGACTTTATTATCTAGAAATTGAGTTTCATATTGAGATATGCAGAGAAGTGTGCCTTAAAAAATAAATCTGTCTTTAGAAATTTACTCTGAGATTGTTTGCTAGAGGAAATACATTTTTTTTCCTTAAAACAATAGTGTTCTAGTGCATGTCTGTACATATGACACAAATGATGTGTAGCACACAATTACAAACAATAATAAAATATATTGAGTATATTCCATAACATAAGATGTTATGGAAAGACTCAAACGAATTTTTTGGCCAACCTGATACAATACTCTTTTTTTTCTTTAATACATTCCATATGTCCAGTTGATTTTTCCCAGAATGCTTTTTTTCATTTTTGCCAAGCTATTGCATTCATAGACTATCTATGGCTGCAATCAGAGTTAACCATGATTTGACAAAAGTAACTATCATGAACTCTGATATATGATTACAAACAAGCTATAATTTACCCTCATAGAAATTATATACATAAAACTAAAGCAAAAAAAAAAACTAAAGCATCTTTCAGTTTCTGCATTACAGATGGTAGAAATTCACTTGTTTATCAGTGATATGAGTGACTTTTTGCTGAATCAGAGGATAGTTTTCAAACACTGGAAGACTATTTCCTTATTTTTTGCACTGTTCACAAATGTCATGGTTACAAACACAACACATTTTTAAGTTTCATTTGCATTATTAATATTTTCACCACCCCTTTCTTAAGTCTTGACAATCAACCAAGCCTTTAATTATAGTGTTTTCCGATTCCCATGGTATACATACTCTCACTACAGAAGATTTTAAACTAACAATAAGATGTCACTGAATATAATGTTGGAAAGAGATGTACAGTGGCACACGACTGTACATATACAATTTCCATCATGCAGATACAATATTAGGACCACACATAATATCAAACCTAGTGAACAAATAGGCAATGAGGAGTTTAAAATATCCATTTCCTCAGGCAGTCTGCTTCTGTACATCTGGAGGGGGCCCAGGATGGCATCATCGACTCAGTGGACATGAGTTTGAGCAAGCTGCAGGAGATAGTGAAGGACAGAGGAGCCTGGCAGGCTACAGTCCACGGGGTCACAAAAGAGTCAGACACAACTGACCGACTAACACTTGCAAAAAACTTTCTTATGATGAACCTCTCTCCTGTTGTTTTCAGCCCATCTTTGCAGTGTAGGTACAGAGGAAATATCCTTCCATCCTATATTTCAACTTTTGGGGAGGGAAAGTGGAGTTTGCTTTAAATAATGTTTCTTTTGAAATTTATTTTGCTTTTCATCTTCACAATGCTGCCTGCTCTCTCTCAAATTCACCTTCAGAATCCTATATCTTGAAATCCTCCTCTTGCAGTTCCTAGAAAATACAAACTGCGTGAGAAACTCAGCCTTCCCTTCTGGCTTTCCTCCCTGCTGCCCCTTGTGAAGAGCCCCAGCCCCCTTGGCCTCCCCAACAATACACTATCCTTTTTGTCTTCAGCCTTGTCCTTATACTGAAGTGACATCCCTTTTCTCTTCTCCCAGGGCCCCAATGGCTACCTCTCTGGCCTTATGCATTCTTAGGCCACTTGTTGTACGTGTTCCTACACTGAGTTGTGATTTGTGTATGTGTCATTTTAATGAATCCTTCAAGGCTGCCTTTGAACTCTCTGCCCTATCCCCCTCCCCCTTCAGCTCCTTGCTTTCCCCTATCGCAGGCTAGAGGCGACCTCTGTATTCTCACTCCATCTATGCTGGGTCTGCTGAGCTCATTCTCTTTGCTCCTTCCCTTCAATGGGCCCTGGAAGCCCTCCTCCCTACCTCCGCCACCCCCTCTATCCTGGCCTTTCCTGCTCAGCGGATTCCTGCACAGCAGCCTCTTTTGAGGAGCCAAGGGATAAGGCTCCTGGCTCCAGTGCAGGGACGTTTCCTGGGACCCATGTGGCCGCCATAGCTCCGTTTCCAGTTGAGTTCTGTTTCCCGCTGTAACTTGAAACGCAGGCTCTTCCTCCTTGTCTGTCTTCGCCTTCTCAGAAACGCCTCAGTCACTTTGTTCTTCCTTTTCTCCTTTCCCTCTGCCATTCAAGCCTGGGCATGCCTCTCTCCCTAGACAAAGTACATGCCCAATATCCTTCTGCCAACGACACAGCCGAGTCACCAAGGCTCCTTGCTCCACCAGTGATTGCTGGTACAACATCCATGTCCTGTCTTTGGGTCTCCCCAATACCTGCACACAAAACAATTTCAAACCAAAACTGGAACCATGACAGCCTTCTTCTGACTTCAGTTCAGTCACTCGGTCATGTCCAGCTCTTTGCAACCCCATGGACTGTAGCATGCCAAGCCTTCTTGTCCATCACCAACTCCCAGAGCTTGCTCAAACTCTTCTGACTGAGGCTTTGCAATTATTAGAGTCTCCCCTAAAGCAAGAGTCCTTACAATGTCTTCCCTGTGTATGTTCTGGGAAATAAACCCCAAAGAAGCAGAGTTCCTTCCCCAGATTCAACTCTTGCCTGACTCAAGCTGGAGAGTTCCCACTTGTCCCTCCAGCTCTTTGGGTCACATTTGCAGGCTCAGGCCAGGTCTCCCGACTGTCAGCTCCTTGTCCTGCAACTGTCTCCTGCAACTGTCTACATCTCCAATGGCTGGCTCCTCGGGTCAGTGTTTCATTCCTGCAAAGAGTGAACAGCTTCCCTGGCTATAGGCTGCCAAGTAGAATCATCCTCGCTGCCACTCTGGCCCCTTCTCTCCTGATACGGTCTCCATCACAGATCACATTTCTCAGCCCAGCTGAAGCTGCCATCAAACCTCTCACTCCCCAGGATGTGAATTACTGTTAATCATCTCATGGGTCAGTTGCAATCAGATTAATAAGTAAAGTTCCCACTAGATTGTTTCTGACTGCACAGCAGCTCTTGTCCTCCCTATGGACCAATGCTCCCCCTGCAGACGTCTCCAGGTTTTCTCACCCCTGGCCTTCCCTTCCTCTCAATGCCTTTAGCCAGGACACTGCAGACACAGCAACGTTATCCTGGAAATTCTTCACATCTACCTCCCTCCTCTCACCTGCCCTAGTTCTTGGGGTTTTCCTTATCTTACCTCTAGAGGTTTCTTCCTTACAGCTGGCTCCAAAGCATGTGTCATAGTCAAGGTTCCTTCCCTATCATGATCAATACCCACTCTGTCATCCTCTTCTTCTCCCTCTCGATCTAGCTGAACTGCTACTTATTCAGAGCTTCGTGCACCCCTTTTCATGGTGACCATGTTGCTTCTTCCCTGCATTCATTGTTTACTTACAGGTTGACCCTGGTTCTAACCTACCAGTGCCCCTTTAGGTAAACAGGGCAGGATCAGGGAGCATCTCAGTGTTGCATTAGGGAAAGGTGAAGCCCAGAGAGATTTCATGATTGGCCCAAACTCCCTTGGTGAGTTCGTGTTTGGGGCAAAACTATGACTCAAGCTTCCTAGCTCTTAGCTGGGTAATCTGTCTAGTAGAGGCTGCTGCTCACGATGCATTATCTAAGTAACTTCTGACTTAGTCCAACCATCTACGAATAACCCTTGTTTCCCGGACCACTGAGAAATGGACGGTCTGGTTATAGTTAACAGTCTCTAAATGACTTGAGCTCCCACCCAGAGTTTCTGATCTTCTAATAACAGACTTACTGCAAATAATTGTGTATTAAGCACACTATGGACATTCTGTACCCTCTTGACAGTAAGTTCTGTGAGCAGAAGAGGGGCACAATGATCCCCTACTCTTTGCCCTTACCACTCCTTCCACCCAGTTTGTGGGTGTATCATAGTTCCTCCCTTTGCAAAGATAATTTACCTTCTGTGCAAAATATCCCTGTTTCTCCCTATTTTTCTCTCTCCATCTCTGTCTCTACCATCAGCCTAGCCCCATCATTAATTTGCTGTGTGATTCTGAGGCAATCAATCCCTTCCTTGTCCCTGATCTGCATATCCAATTACTCATTAAGAAAAATCTACTTTATCCAGACTGGCCCAAATGTCCGAACAGAGGCTTGATGAACAGCAGCAAATCTAGAAGGATTTAGAAGAACCCAAATTGTATCAAAGGACACACAATAAGATCCAAATGGATGGGACACACCTGATTCCTACAGAGAAAGACAATATCATCAAGAGGCAGATATTTTGCAAATTATTATAAAAATATTGCTCCAATCAAAGAATCAATGATAAATTTTTTGAACATTACAAGTTGATTCTGAGTTTCTTCTGGAAGATTTAATGTAATTATAAATAAAAACATTTTTAGATAAGAGAATAAAGAACATACTAAATATCAAAATATACTATAAATATAAAAATCTATTAAAAATAGCCTATTACCAGCACAAAAAGAATCAGGTAATCAAATAAACAGAATAAGTATTCTAGAAACAGACATATATACCTGTCTATGAACATAATGTATAACAAGGTTTATGATATTTACAAATCATTGGGGAAAGTAAACATTACTCAACAAATAGCACATAGGGACCATTATCTATTTGAAATAAAATATGCAACTTTATTTCACACATATACAAAAAATATTCAGGAAAGTTAAAAAGCAACATGTAAAAACTGGAGTTTTACAAGAAAGTAGAAAGTAATATATAAGTAAAATATTCAAATGAGAAAACCATAAAGCAAAATATTGACAATATCAGTACCTAGAAGATTTAAAATTATATGGCAAACTATATATATAAAGTTAAAGGACAAGCAATAGACTAGGAAAAATATTTGCAGCATATCTGACAAAAGGGTTAATAGTTCTTCTAAGCAAAGTATTTCTACAAACAATCCAATCAAAAAATGATTGAAAGGGACTTCCCTGGTGTTCCAGTGGTTATGACTGCATTTCCGGAGGGGGCTCAGGTTAGATCCCTGGTCCGGGAACAAAGATCCCATATGCCAGTTGGAACTGCCAAAAATAAAAATTAATTAATTATAAAATGATCAAAAAATACAAGATGCTATTCACAAATTTTTTTTAAATAATACAAAAAGCCAATTAATGCATTAACATATGTTCAGTTTTACTAAATAGGAGCATAAAAATTAAAATAATACACTATTTTTCCAGTCAGATCAGTAAGCATTAAAGGGTTGGTAATATCATATATTACTGGGTGTAAAAGGAACTAGATATGCATGGACTGTTAAATAGAATGAGCACATATAAATACATGTATATATATATATATGTATTGATACATGCATTTATATATGTATAATACTAGGCAATATGTAATAAAATTTTGTATCTATATGCTTCACAACACTAAAATTCCTTTCAAAGAATCTATAATTCCTTCTACAAAAATATTTACTTAGGTAAACAACCTAAGTTTTTATCAATAAGGAATGCTTCAATTTATTACACTATGTCCACACAATGGGGCTCTATGTAGCCATAAAAAAAAGCAGGGATAGATTTATGTGTCCTGTAAAGACATCCATGATATCTTGTTGCTGCTACTGCTAAGTCGCTTCAGTCGTGTCCGACTCTGTGCGACCCCATAGACGGCAGCCCACCAGGCTCCCCCGTCCCTGGGATTCTCCAGGCAAGAACACTGGAGTGGGGTGCCATTTCCTTCTCCAACGCATGAAAGTGAAAAGTGAAAGTGAAGTCGCTCAATCGTGTCCGACTCTTCGCGACCCCACGGACTGCAGCCCACCAGGCTCCCCCATCCATGGGATTTTCCAGGGAAGAGTGCTGGAGTGGGATGCCATTGCATGATATCTTGTTAGGTGAAAGAATAAATTGCAGTCTCATATGTCTAATATGATTGCAATTTACCATATATATACATACATATGTATATATAACTGAATCACTTTGTTATACACTTGAAACTAGCACAATTTTGTACATCAACTGTACTTCCATTAAAAAGGACATATTTATATGCGTTTACATTTAACCATGTACTTACAAGTATAATCAAGGTCAAGATGTTTATGCAGCAAAATGTTGTAGGGCTCAGCCTTTAATGTGACTGGAGGGACTAAAGTGGGCACTCTCATTTTTTACTTGATATTATTCCCACAAAAGATGGCAGAAGGAAAGCAATTTTTACATTTTTCTCTCTTTGCTTTAAAAATACAAGCAAAATCAGTGAAAGAGTCTAAAGAATTAATGTAAATAAAGAGGCAATAATTTCATTCATTCATTTAATCAATATTTAAGCACCTACTTGGGTACCAGGCGCTACACAAGGTGCTGGGCGTACACTGATGACTAAGCCATGGTGCCTGCTATTAAGGAGCTTAAATGTGCATGCATGTTCTTAGTGGGTAGTGAGGGAATAAAATAAGGGTGAGAGAGAGAAGGAGAAAGAGAGAGAAATAGCATACAAGGACATTCCTACTGAAAGAGTAGTGATGCCACCAAGTGAAACAGTAGATACTGTACTGAGGGACGTCCAGATGGAAATATCCAACAGACAGACACGGTTCTGAAGTTTGAAGGGAGAGATCTGGGCAAAAGATAGGAATCACAAGAGTGCTCTGCCCAAGGTAATAATGAAAATCCTGAGAGTGGATAAGACCGCCTAGGAAGACAGTGAATAGTCAGAAGATTCCTGCTTGGGAACCTAGTCTTAAAAGGGCACGTGGAATAAGACAAACCAGCCCTGACCAGTGTGGAGACCTGCAATGGATCTTCCACACTTAGTAACAGAGATGTCATTAGTGGTTAGTTTCTGGGAGCAGATCCAGGGCTAGAATCCAAATCATGACGCTTTAAGAATGAAAAAGAGGTGAGTTTGTGGACTACTTTTATGAAAAATTTGGACATGAATAGAAGAAAAGGAATCTTGGTCAGGTAGTTAGAAGAGAATGAAGTGTCAGGGAGAGTTCTTTTTAAAATGAAACTACTTAGAGGAGAGAGTAATCTTGATTCCTCCCTTATGTATTATTTTTCCATTTCTGGAGAATGAGCATTTCCTCATATCAGTAGTCTGTTAAAATACTTTAAAATTTTTTATGTAACATTCATATAGCAATAGCATAATTGCTTGACTAATAATTACTTAACTAATATATTGAACTAAATGGCAATCCGTGAACATTTAGGTTAGTCACAATTTGAGGCTATTATGAGTAAAAATCTTTATATGTAAATCTTCAAACACTGAACCTCTGCAGGAGCTTAGGATGTGTGTCAATAAAAATAGAATTCCTGGGCCAAAGTCGAGGAAACATTCTAAGGCTCTTGATATACATTGCCAATTGCCTTCCAGCTGTGTAGATGAATGTTCTTCTCACATCTCTGCCACAACTTGGCATTAGCACTAAAATAAAAGCTTCCTAATTTGATAAATAATAAAGATACATTTTTAAATTTGTGGGTTTTACTGCTATTATGGTTTTCATGTTTATTGGCTTTTGTATTTCTTTATTGTGAACTGTCTGTTCATATCTGTGGCCTGTGTTTCTATTGAGCAGATTCATCTTTTCTTATTGACTTGTCAGAATACTTGATATATATATTCATTGTAAATATTGTTCTGACTCTGCCATTGGCCCTTTAATTTTATTTTTGGTGATTTTCTTGACTTGTAGTTCTTTTTTAAAATCAAGTTTATTAGAGTTTCTCTTTATGGTTTCTTCCTCCACTTTCAAGCTGAAAATGTTTTATTTACCCCCAAATCACATTATTATTCAGCTCATTGCCTCCTTCATTATTTCTTTCTGTATAGATAACTCTTTGTGCTTTTCTTTATTTTTTAAAATCCAAGTGTATTTCATGCTTATTCCAAAACACACAGAGATTCTGTGGGGGTTTTGTTTTGCTTTTATGAGTATATGTCAAAGTGTCATTGTAGTATGTCATGCAAGGGAAAAGGTTCTCTCTGATTAAGCAATTATTTTTACTGGGGACATTTTTATAGAGAGTTTTCTCAAAAGAGATTTGAATTCTCAGAAAAGAATTGAATTCTGCAACTGGATTTTTAAAACTAATAATATCTCATGTCTAGCCATCTATGGTTATGCATATATGTCTATCTCATTTCATTTTAAATGGCCACATATCAAACTTTTTTTTAATTGAAGGATAATTGCTTTACAGAATTTTGTGATTTTCTGTCATATATCAACAAGAATCAGCCATAGGTACACCCATGTCCACTCTCTCCCAGACCTCCCTCCCAACTCCCTCCCCACCCCACCCCACCCTTCAGCCTGTCAGAGCTCCTGTTTGTGTTCCCTGAGTCATACATCAAATTCCCATTGGCTATCTACTTTACATGGAGGAGGGAGAAGGGGAGATGTATGGAGAGAGTAACACATATCAAACTTTTTAAACAATCAGAATTTGTTTAGGAATATCCTATGAGGTCTATCTTTAATAAAAATGTTTACATTAAATAGTTAACCAATTCTTCCAGTGCCTGTTATGGATCAAGTTGTCCTTTTCCCCAGATCAGAAAGAATACCCTAATGCATAATAAATTCTTATATACTGGGGCCAGTTTCTAGACTTTTTATTTTGTTCCATCAATCTATGTCTATTTCTTTTAGTGATACTGCAGTTTTATTGTATCTTTTTTGTATAATGCTTTTGAAGGTCCAGAAACACAGGTTTTAGAGGGAGGGAGAGAAAAGGAGGAAAATGAAATCCTCCTCTTAGGTACAATTCAGTGAACTTCTAAACATCCCAGAGAGTTTAGCACCAACCAGCCCAGCTGCTTTTAACTGCACGGGATTTGTTTGTTCTTTTAGTTTGGCTTGGTCTTTTGGTCCGTTCAGCAGACTTCTGGTAGGACTTGAAGGCATAAATCAGTATCCAAATGTCAGCTCTGCCGGGACAGAGGAGACACACCCCCACTGCGCTGTGCAGTAAGAACAGGTATTCTCAGTTTGGTGGCAGTGCCCTAGGTTCTGAAGCTGACTTTGGGAAAGTAGTGACTCTTCTTGCTTTTCTGTATGAGGGGAAGTTTTTCTGTATTAGGGGAAGGTGTGCATGTGTCTGTCTATCTATGGGGAGTGGACATAGACCCACACATTTGCTCATGGTCAACCCGCACCACCTCACATGTTGAAGAAGGCACCTGTGGGGCTTTCAAGGACTTCAGGTCAAAGCAGCCTAAATTGAATTTTATAAAACCCAGAGAAATGTTCACTTCCCACAAATTCAAATCAGGGCTCTCCTCTTCCCAATACACCAAACCTACATCAAGCTTCCCAGGCTCTTCATCATTATTAGTTTATAAAGATTCATTGATATTCAATTAAGTAGTTCTAATGTTCTCAATGCCGCCCTAGACAGCACTTTATAAAAGAATACATCCGCCCTCTGGAGACAGCTGGGGAAGCCAATTAGTGGGGGTAAATTTGCATATCAATCCAGCTGTGGAATGAAGTCAGCCTTGTTACCAGTCCCAATGTGAAGAGCACAGGGAAGAATCCAAGTGCTCCCTTGTCCTTTATTCCCTCACCTCAAGTGAGCCACTGCTTTCATTGAAAGGCTGTGAATAGTGGGAGAGAAAACCCATAAATGCTCCCATTCCTAGCCAAGTATACACTATCACTCAGAAGCCGTTGTTAATGGGGAATGCTTAATGCTATCCCAAAGGCTGGTGCTAATTCACATAAATATTGTATCACTTAACAAAGAATTTTTGTTTCAGGGGTTGAAAAATTAGGTAATAATTCCATTGTCAAGTTAAACTCCAATATAGTTGAGATTCAATTTTCTAATGATTCCATTATATTTATAGCAAGGGTTTTGTTTGACTCAAGAAACAATTAATGAGTTAGTACTATGCTCAGGTCCTGTGCAAAGTACTAGAATAGGAGAATATACACTATCACTCAGAAGCCGTTGTTAATGGGGAATGCTTAATGCTATCCCAAAGGCTGGTGCTAATTCACATAAATATTGTATCACTTAACAAAGAATTTTTGTTTCAGGGGTTGAAAAATTAGGTAATAATTCCATTGTCAAGTTAAACTCCAATATAGTTGAGATTCAATTTTCTAATGATTCCATTATATTTATAGCAAGGGTTTTGTTTGACTCAAGAAACAATTAATGAGTTAGTACTATGCTCAGGTCCTGTGCAAAGTACTAGAATAGGAGAACACACTTAGATGAGGCACAGACCACAACTTCCAATGACCACGAATTCATGGACTATGAGAGCTGAAAATGTCCCTGAGCTCAATGAGCCAAACCCTAGATACTTTTTCGCAAGTTCTGCCACAAGAAGCTTCCCAAGACAGCCTTTCCAATCTCTGAGGCTATTTGTTTTTTCTCCCCTGCTTTCTCCCTTCCTAGGCTAAACTGAAGCTCTTCCACATTGCACAGAACTGTAGGAAGCTTCTACTCCAGCATCAGCTCTCTGCTGAACATGATGGTAAAGTCTGTTCCCAAGCCCTCTAAGAGCATATTTCCCAGAACTGGACACAATACCTGAGAAGAGTTCTGATAGGCCAGAGGAGGGCAGAATTCCCACTTCCCTCTTTTTAAGTTCAGTTCAATTCAGTCGGTCAGTTGTGTCCGACTCTTTATTACCATGTGCAGCACACCAGGTTCCCTGTCCATCATCAACTCGCAGAACCTACTCAAACTCAGGTCCATTATGTCAGTGATGCCATCCAACCATCTCATCCTCTGTCATCCCCTTCTCCTCCTGCCAGCACCGGGGTCTTTTCCAATGAGTCAGTTCTTCTTATCAGGTGGCCAGAGGACTGGAGTTTCAGCTTCAGCATCAGTCTTTCCAATGAATATTCAGTAGTGATTCCTTCAGAATTGACTGGTTGGATCTCCTTGCAGTGAAGACCTGGATTCGATCCCTGGGTTGGAAAGTTCCCCTGAAAACAGAAAGGCTATCCACTCCAATATTCTGGACTAGAGAATTCCATGAACTGCATAGTCCACGAGGTCGCAAAGAATCGGACACGACTGAGCGACTTTCACCCTCTTTCTAAACAGCAAACCAATTAGGATCATCTTTTAGCAGCCACAGCACACTGGAGTCACACCAAATTTTCACTGAAAATCATAAAATTAGCAGTCTGGCATCAGAGAAAGCACAGAGGCTTGTGAATCAGATCCAGGTTTCAGTCACATCTGCAATGTGACCTGTAACCTTGTATGAGTTAATTAATCTCTCTAAACCTGTTTCCTCACTTGTCCATATTAATCTTTATTTAGCATCCTTTGAGAAGGCTCACTCTACCACTAGTAAGAGTGTATCTCAGAGCAAGGTGAGTTCAGGTCTATTGTTAGATAAATCTAACAAATTCCCAATTAAAATCTCAACAGGATTTTCTGCAGAAATTGACAAGATGATACTAAAATTTATTAAACCATCTTTAACAAGCACAAAGTTGAAGGTTTCACACTATTTAATTTTGAGGCTTTCTTATCTTTTCTTGCTATTCTTTGGAACTCTGCATTCAGATGCTTATATCTTTCCTTTTCTCCTTTGCTTTTCGCCTCTCTTCTTTTCACAGCTATTAAGCTCAACATTCAGAAAACGAAGATCATGGCATCTGGCCCCATCACTTCATGGGAAATAGATGGGGAAACAGTAGAAACAGTGTCAGACTTTGTTTTTTTGGGCTCCAAAATCACTGCAGATGGTGACTGCAGCCATGAAATTAAAAGGCGCTTACTCCTTGGAAGAAAAGTTATGACCAACCTAGATAGTATATTCAAAAGCAGAGACATTACTTTGCCGACTAAGGTCCGTCTAGTCAAGGCTATGGTTTTTCCTGTGGTCATGTATGGATGTGAGAGTTGGACTGTGAAGAAGGCTGAGCGCAGAAGAATTGATGCTTTTGAACTGTGGTGTTGGAGAAGACTCTTGAGAGTCCCTTGGACTGCAAGGAGATCCAACCCGTCCATTCTGAAGGAGATCAACCCTGGGATGTCTTTGGAAGGAATGATGCTAAAACTGAAGTTCCAGTACTTTGGCCACCTCATGCGAAGAGTTGACTCATTGGAAAAGACTCTGATGCTGGGAGGGATTGGGGGCAGGAGGAGAAGGGGACGATCGAGGATGAGATGGGTGGATGGCATCACGGACTCGATGGATGTGAGTCTGAGTGAACTCCGGGAGTTGGTGATGGACAAGGAGGCCTGGCATGCTGCGATTCATGGGGTCGCAAAAAGTCGGACACGACTGAGCGACTGAACTGAACTGAATTTTGAGGCAATATAGAACTATATCATCAAGACAGCATGGTACACCTGCAACTAACACAACATTGCTAGTCAACTATGCTCCAATATAGAATAAAACTTTTTTTAAGAAACAAAAAATTAAAAAGGCAGCATAGTATTGAAGGACAGATAAAAATATAGATCTATGTAAAAAAATGGAGAGTTCAGAAATACATGAAAACATCTATAATCACTTGCTTTTTAAAACTGAGATACAATTCACATACTATAAAATTCACTATTTTAAAGCTCACAATATGCTTCAGCATATTCATTAGATTGTGCATTCATCATTGCTAATTCCTTAGCATTTTTATCATTTCAAAAAGAAACTGTACTCATTGGTACTCATTCCACATTCCCTACTATCTCAGTCCCTTGTTACCACTAGCCTACTTTCTGTCTCTATGGATTTGCCTTTTCTGGACATTTCACATAAATATAATCATACAATATGTAACATTTTGTGTCTGGTTTGTTTCACTTAGCATAATGTTTTCAAGTTCATCCATGTTGTAGTATGTATTAATAATTCATTCTTTTTATGTCTGAAAATAATATTCCACTATATGGATGTACTACATTTTGTTTATCCACTTATTTGTTCATGGATATTTAAACGGTCAAAGCTATTAAATAAATATTTCTCCAAATAAGATATACAGATACTCAGTAAGCACATGAAAAAGTCATGAGGGAAATGCAAATCGAACACTTTATACTCACTAGAATGGCTATGAGCAAAAAGATTGTTGTGACAAGGATGCAGAGAAACAGGAGGCTTCATTGACTGCTAGTGGAAATGTGAAAAAGTGCAGCCACCTTTAAAAACAATCTGGCAGTTTCTCAAAAGTTTAAACACAGAGTTACAACATGACCAAGCAATTTTAACTCCAAGATATATACATAAGAGAAATAAAAACATACATCCACACAAAATCTTGGACATGAATGGAACGGTCAATTGCTTTTTTGAAGTGCTTTGTCCAGGGTCTGCCCCAGCAGAAATGTAGCCCAGACAACAGAGACTGTTGTCTGTCCTTTTTCTCCTATGCCTGGGGTGGATCCATATGTACAAATATAATGACCTGCATTGCCGAAGTTTATCACTGTTTTATTAATCAAACTCCTTTCATCCTAAACCTCAAGTTGACCGGGCTAAATTACTACATTAATGGAAAATAATAAAAATCAAATGTAACAAAGTATTCTGTGTATACTATGTAAGCCAGTAAAATCATGTGTGATATGACAAGAACAATTCTGTTTTCAGTGACCTCAAAAGGTCAGATTTCATCCAATAGTCTTGTGACTTTAGAAAGATAATCTTCACTATACTTGAAATACTTGCCCCTAGGACACAGCCCCACAGTTTTCAAGTCTTTCCACACTACACCATGCATCTAACATGAATTCTGCAACAAGAACCTTTAGACTACATGTTTTGAGTTTCTAGTAATATCATCTTGAAAAATGAAGTTTATTTCCCCTGAACCTCAGCTAACTCATTTGTAAAATGATGATATAACTACTGCCCTTACTTCGTAGTGTGTTTGAGGATCCAGATAAATAATGGATAGGAAGATATTTGGAGAGAGACTAGTTGTTCTCAGATGATGCTGGACTGTGGTAATGTGGTAAGTCATGCCAAATAGACATTAATGTTTTTAATCCTAATTTTATTTTAGATACTACATCAATGTAAAGTTGAAAGTTTTCTTTCTTGGGGAAGATTATCCTACATTCTCATAAAAGACATTTCTATTTCTAAATGAAATGGTGTAAGATAGTATTTGTTTCAGATGTCCCTATTTTGAAAATAAAATATTGACCACTCTGTATTGTTTTCCCAATTTTTTGAAAAATAATTTCATCTAACTTAAGATGTCATCAATTTTAGGATGCATTTCAATCTCAAAGATGTTAAAACATGAAAAAGAGACTGTGTGTTTGAGTCTATGAAATAGTATATCTCCTTTATATCTAATAAATGCTTTATAAATGCAAGTGACTAGTATTAAGGGCTAACAGTAGTGCTAGGTTTATTAGCCATAGAGACTTGGTAGCATTCGTAGTCAGCTGTTGTGCATCTCTCATGTTGCTCAGGAAGGAAACTGAGGATCTGAGCAGGAAAAGATTTTTCTATGACCTCAAGGCCAAATACACATCTGCTTCCCCTAGAGAATTTCTCTCTGTCATGGTCTTGCCCTAAATGAAGTAAAAGAAGGCTCGGGACACAGAAGACTTGGTATGCAGTCTGCATGGTGAGAGAACTAAGGTTTTCAAGGATCAAGATGATGTCCCTCTTCACCATCCCTTCCCAAGATATCTTCAGCCATCATAATAGCTACAATACATTGTCTCAGATTCAGGATTAAATGAACATCCTGGCCAGATCATAATTTTGAGAGGTCCAGAAGCCCAAGATAAATGGAGTTTAAATAACAAACCCAAAATGTACAGCTCATCTTGGGTTTGAGTCAAGAACAGAAATAGAAAGTAAGGAAAAATATCTATAATTCTATCTTTGATTTATTTCATTTTTTTTTCTGAATTATACCTTTGTACTAACTAAATAGACTTTTTCCAGTTATCCTAACAGGTGTTCATAGAACATTTAGGCAAAACTAAAAATTCTAAGTCACACATGAGTTTGAGAACATGCTTGAGAGAATTTCCTAGAAAGCAAGATTATCTCTTTTGTTCCAAATGCATCCATTGTTCCAATGCATCAGGTTTGGAACCAAGCAGGAGTTCCATGGAAGGGCTGATGACCAGTGGTCCAAGAGCAGTGGTTGTCATATGAAGGTGGAGGGGGCAATTTTGCCCCCAGAAGACTTCTGGCAGTGTATTCTATCTTTGATTTATTTCATTTTTTTTTCTGAATTATACCTTTGTACTAACTAAATAGACTTTTTCCAGTTATCCTAACAGGTGTTCATAGAACATTTAGGCAAAACTAAAAATTCTAAGTCACACATGAGTTTGAGAACATGCTTGAGAGAATTTCCTAGAAAGCAAGATTATCTCTTTTGTTCCAAATGCATCCATTGTTCCAATGCATCAGGTTTGGAACCAAGCAGGAGTTCCATGGAAGGGCTGATGACCAGTGGTCCAAGAGCAGTGGTTGTCATATGAAGGTGGAGGGGGCAATTTTGCCCCCAGAAGACTTCTGGCAGTGTTTGGAGACTTGGGAGGTGTGCTACTGGCATCTAGTGGGTAGAGGCCAGAGATGCTACTAAACATCCCCCAATTCACAGGACAACCCTCCATCACACACAAAAGTTTCCAGCCCCGAATGTTAATAGTGCTGAAATTGAGAAACCCTGTCCTGGTGGGTGATTCAGCAAATCTTACAATGAATCTTACCTTGTCACTTACTAGCAGGACAACTGCAGATCTGTATGCCAATTTGCAGCATCTGTAAACTGGGAGAGATGGTAACAGTAGCTATGTTACAGAGTAAGTGCTCAGGGTTAGTCATTCTCTCATCCCTCAGCTGTGCTGTTTACTAGCTCCATAGCTTTGGGCAAGTTACTTAACCTTTCTGAGCTTTCACTTCTTTATTTGTAAACCAGAGTTGTATGAAATATTGTGGGGTCTCACAAGAGATGGCACTTAAACTGGGCTTCAAATAGGCCAGTTTTGACCATTATAGATGAAGTGGGAAGTGTCAAATAAGAGAAATTATCCTTGTGCGGACAGGGGCTTGGAGGAAGAAGTTGTTCTTCTAACAGTTTTTTTTTTTTTTTAATTGAAGTATAGTTGTTTTACAATGCTGTGTTTTCTGGTATACAGCAAAGTGATTTAGAAACATATATATATATCTTTGTATCAGTTCAGTTCAGTCTCTCAGTCATGTCCAACTCTTTGCAACCCCATGAATCGCAGCACGCCAGGCCTCCCTGTCCATCACCAACTCCCGGAGTTCACTCAAACTCACGTCCATGGAGTCAGTGATGCCATCCAGCCATCCCATTCTCTGTCGTTCTCTTTTCCTCGTGCCCCCAATCCCTCCCAGCATCAGAGTCTTTTCCAATGAGTCAACTCTTTGCATGAGGTGGCCAAAGTACTGGAGTTTCAGCTTGTGTGTATATATATATATATATATTTATACATATAAATATATGTATATATATATATATAACTATATATATATATTCTTTTTCACGTTCTTTTCCATTATAAGTTATTACAAGACACTGAATATAGTTCCCTGTACTATACAGTAGGTCCCTGTTGGTTATCTATTTTATACACAGTAGTGTGTTTCTGTTCATCCCAAACTTCTAATTTATCCCTCCTCCTCCCCACCTATCCCCTTTGATAACCATAAGTTTGTTTTCTATGTTTGTGAATCTTTTCTGTTTTGTAAATAAGTTTGTGTCTCTTTTTATATTCCATATATAAGTGATATCATATGATATTTGTCTTTCTCTGACTTACTTCAGGTGGTATGATAATCTCTAAGTCCATCTATGTTGCTGCAAATAATATCATTTCATTTTTTATGGCTGAGTAATGTTTCATTGTATATATGTACCACATCATCTTCTTTATCCATTTATCTGTAGATAGACATTTCACTTGCTTCCATGTCTTGGTTATTGTAAATAATGCTGCTATAAACATAGGGGTGCATGTATCTTTTTGAGTTATAGCTTTATCAAGATACATGTCTTCTGGCAGTTTTGTTTTCATCCCCACTCCCTCCAGTTTCCTTTACTCTGCAATGGCCTCATGGCAAGTGAGAGTGCCAAGGAGCAGATATACCAGTGTTCAGACACTTGTGCATGTGCGTGTGTAAGTGTGCTTAGTTGTTCATTCATGCCCAACTCTTTATGACTCCATGGACTGTGGCCCACCAGGCTCCTCTGTCCATGGAATTTTCCAGGCAAGAATACCGGAGTGGGTTGCCATTTCCTCCTCCACTGGATCTTACCTACCCAGGGATCAAACCCAAGTTTCCTTGAGTTGTCCTTAAAGCATTTCATCTCGTCAAGGTGACAGCCAATCACCAAATATTGTGAAAGTCCCTATTATGTACTAGCCACCAGGCTAATCACAAAGGAAATCAAAGGGAAGAGAAGAAGAAGAAATTCACACTCACTGAGCACCTATTCTGTCCCAGATACTGGGGAAAGGGTTATGTTAGTCCATTTGGAGCTCACAATTCCCTATGAAGTGAGAATTACTGTTTGTGTGATCTATACCCAATTTCAGGTCAAAAATAAGCTTAGTAAAATAAGTCCCTTGCCAAATTCACACAGCTGCAAAATCAGAACATACAACTAATTCTGTGACTCTGGAATAAGACATGTTCTACCCAATTACTCTCTCTGCTCTCAGACCATTAAAATATATAGATGTGACCCTAAACAAGCCCTTCCGCTCTCTGGGCCTCAGTTTTCATGTGAAAACTGATGGCTTTGGAGTTCAAAGTTTCCTTTTCTCTCTTTTGCTGACTTTACCTAAATTGAATTAAAAGAAAAATCTCTGGCATTACTTTTTTTTTTTTCAGTGAGTTGCTCAGAAGTCATTCTGAAAGAATCTCTCCTTCCAATTTGGTTAATTTGCAGTGAAAAGTGCTTTTTCCAAGCTGAAATGGAAAACCAGGAAATTTGTCAATTCGCTAATGGCAAGAGGAATAAGCCTGTGAACATGCATTTAGGCATGTTTGTGTGGTGAGTACAAATAGACCTTTTTTTGTTTTGTTTTGTTTTTATTTACTTATTTTTAATTTATTTATTTTAAATGGAGGCTAATTACTTTACAATATTGTATTGATTTTGCCTTACATCAATATGAATCTGCCATGGGTGTACACGTGTTCCCCATCCTGAACCCCCCTCCCACCTCCCTCCACATACCATCCCTCTGGGTCATCCCAGTGCACCAGCCCTGAGCATCCTGTACCATGCATCGAACCTGGACTGGCGATTCATTTCACATATGATATTATACATGTTTCAATGCCATTCTCCAAAATCATCCTGCCATCGCCCTCTCCCACAGAGTCCAAAAGACTGTTCTATACATAGTGTCTCTTTTGCTGTCTCGCATACAGAGTTATCGTTACTATCTTTCTCAATTCCATATATATGAGTTAGTATACTGTATTCATGTTTTTCTTTCTGGCTTTCTTCGCTCTGTATAATAGGCTCCAGTTTCATCCACTTCATTAGAACTGATTCAAATGTATTCTTTTTAATGGCTGAGTAATACCCCATTGTGTTTATGTACCACAGCTTTCTTATCCATTCACCTGCTGATGGACATCTAGGTTGCTTCCATGTCCTGGCTATTATAAACAGTGCTGCAATGAACATTGGGGTACATGTGTCTCTTTCAATTCTGGTTTCCTCGGTGTGTATTCCCAGCAGTGGGATTGTTAGGAATGACAAAATCAGACAAATAAATTACTTCTTCTAACCCTTTATGAAAAATACATTTGCCTATGATATTTTGTCCACAATTTGTTTGATGGAAACAGAGATCCTCTAATACATCTGATTTTGTCTTCATGGAGGCAAATCCTTGGACAAATGGCTATTAGTTTCTGGATAATCTGGGCTTCCCTGACAGCTCAGTTGGTAAAGAATCCACCTGCAATTCAGGAGACCCAGGTAGGGAAGATCCCCTGGAGAAGGGATAGGCTACCCACTCCAGTTTTCCTGGGCTTCCCTTGTGGCTCAGCTAGTAAAGAATTTGCCTGCAATGTGGGAGATCTGGGTTCAATCCCTGGGTTTGGAAGATCCCTTGGAGAAGGGAAATTCTACCCACTCCAGTATTCTGGCCTAGAGAATTCCATGGACTGTATAGTCCATGGGGTTGCAAAGAGTCAGACATGACTGAGCAACTTTCACTTCACTTTCTGGATAATTCATTCATTGAATGGAGATATAGTAAGCACGAACTGCATGCCAGACACTGTTCTACATGTTCACAGGATAAAGGATAAACATGAGATAAGACACTAGCCCTCTGTCAAGAAGTTCATGGTGTAGTAACCTACTGTGGGATGGGAACAGAGTCAAGCACTTTGCTGTCAGAGACCCCAGCTAACCCATCATGGCATCCACTGCTTTAGAGGTTCCAAAACACTCTAACATCTACCATCTCACTTTGATGCTTTCAATAGCTTCTTGATGTGGATAGGGAGAATTTCTGAGCCTCATTTTATAGATGAGGAAATGGAAACTTATCAGAAATTGTGTCTCAGATGCTAGTTAGTGAGTAGCGAAACCAGGAATACATCATGCAAAATGCCAGGCTGGATGAAGCACAAGCTGGAATCAAGATTGTTGGGAGAAACATCAATAACCTCAGATATGCAGATGACACCACCCTTATGGCAGAAAGCGAAGAAGAACTAAAGAGCCTCTTGATGAAGATGAAAGAGGAGAGTGAAAAAGATGGCTTAAAACCAACATTCAAAAAACTAAGATCATGGCATACAGTCCCATCACTTCATGGCAAATAGATGGGGAAATGATGGAAACAGTGAGAGACTTTATTTTCTTGGGCTGCAAAATCACTGCAGATTGTGACTGCAGCCATGAAATTAAAAGACGCTTGCTCCTTAGAAGAAAAACTACGGCAAACATAGCATATTAAAAAGCAGAAACATCATTTTGCCGACAATGGTCCATATAGTCAAAGCTATGGTTTTTCCATTAGTCATGTATGGATGTGAGAGTTGGACCATAAAGAAAGCTGAGCACTGAAGAATAGATGCTTTTGAACTGTAGTGTTGGAAAAGACTCTTGAGAGTCCACTGGACTACAAGGAGATCAAATCAGTCAATCCTAAAAGAAATCAGTCTTGAATATTCATTGGGAGGATTGATGCTGAAGCTGAAGCTCCAATACTTTGGCCACCATTCTGACTCATTGGAAAAGACCTTGATGTTGGGAAAGATTAAAGGCAGGAGGAGAATGGGATGACAGAGGATGAGATGGCTGAATGGCATCACCAACTCGATGGATATGAGTTAGAGCAAGCTCCAGGAGTTGGTGATGGACAAGAAAGCTTGGTATGCTGCAGCCCATGGTGTTGCAAAGAGTCAGACACGACTGAGTGACTGAACTGAACTGGAAGCCAAGAATACATTCTTGGGTTCTCTTGACTCAGGAGTCAAATGTTCCCTTCCTTTTACCATTATCTTCATTTCTTTAGGCCAAGGCTTCCTTCAAATGTTTGGTAGCTGAATAAAGGTTTTCCTTGAAAATACAGTATCCTCTGGGAAACATTTCACTTAGATCTTCGCCTAAAGAGCAATTCAATTGGACAGTCCTGTCTCTAATTTTTACAAAAGATTATGGGAGGGGGCGGTTCAGGATGGGGAACATCTGTACACCTGTGGCAGATTCATGTTGATCTATGGCAAAACCAATACAATATTGTAAAGTAATTATCCTCCAATTAAAATAAATGAATTTATATTAAATAAATAAATAATGAGGGGGAAAAATATTATATTCTCTTTCACTTCAGTAGACTCTCATAGAAAACCTACTGAAGGTGCCAGCACAGAGGAGTAAGTAGGGAGAAGTTCTCACATTGACTTTATGTACCTTCAATTCTCTTGCTGCTTTGTTTTCTTGCCAGGTCAAAGTCAAAATGCTGGCAAGAATGGACCATAAGTGGTGTGGCAATGCCATTTGCTGTTCTTGAAGCAGCACTTTTTCAATGCACCTTTAATCCCCCACTCAATGTGAGTTTGATCCATGCCCCTGATGAACTGGGCATCTGGTACTGGCTTCTTGCTGCTTCTTACTAGCTGGGTAGCTGTCTTGCTTCGCTCTCTGAGATACAGTTTCCTTATCTATAAAATGGGAGAATAGGATTAAAATACATGAAGCATAATCTAGCAGAGTAAATGAGCATAGGATTGGGAGACACGGGTGTTCAAGAACGAGAAACGGACCTAATAGCTCTTCTTGGTTCCTCGAACAAAGGATTAGCAGTGTAGTCTTGGTAACCCAAAACCTCTGTAGCCTTGGTTTCTCCATTTGTAAAATAACATTGTAGGACAAAAGTCTCTCCAAGACCCACAATATACAGATATTCCACATCTGTTAACTGCCCACTCCTACATTAGGAGACACCAGGGACAAAAGCATGGAAGAGGAGGATGAAAAATCAGGGGGCAGGAAGGGGCAGGAAGAGCATTTTCTTCCTCGGGAGGATAAACAGACTGAAAACACAGGAGCTAAATTATTCAAACTAAAGCCAATCGATTCTTAAAAGTGTTGAATTTTGGCAAATCAAAAGATAAGGTCTCTTTAGCACTGCAACTGTCAGAACACACCCAAGCTCCAGAATTCCTGAATGGAGAACTAGAAGAGCACTCAGTGAAACCACAATAGACCAGGTCAAGTTGCTATCTTGGGGGTGAATTCAAAAGGCCAGACTCTTGAGGGGAAGGCGCCTATATCATCATGCCCTTCTGCAAGAGCATTTCCTCTCGTTTTCTAGAGACTCCAGGCAGCAAAATCAAGTAAATTTGCCCAATTTCCATGAGGATTGTGGGAGATAGATTTTGGAGTAGGCATGGCCCCCAAGATTATGAGTTGATCCATGCCAGACTTTTTAATATTCAGCTGCATTATTTATAATACTGAAAAATTAAAATTCATCCAATTATCATCAATAAGGAAATGACTACATATATTATGATATCCATCAGCAAAAGACCTCTGAGATGGTGGAGTGATGTGGGTGGGGTAGATTGGCCTGCCTGTAATAAAAAGCTCTGGTGAAGTAGCTGACAGCTAATGCAGCTTGCACAGCGGTAGACTCCAGTGGTGGTTAGTGTGCCCAATATAGCTTATTAGTGGACCCATATCTGCCCATTCTCTACCTGTCCACACATGCATACACACACACACACACACACACACACATACACACATACACACATACACATATACACCCCCCCTAAGCCAAGCCTTTTCTTGGTTCTGTTTCTCTTAGTGATCTCCCAGGCTTCTCAATTAGAAATATAGTTATCATGCCCTGCCCACTCACTTTTTTCTTTTTCTCTTTCACTTTCTTTCTTTCATGCCACATGTCCAGTCATTCAAAATTTCTCTCTGATTTATTTCTTCCTTTCCATTCCCTAGCTCTTCATCCTATAAAGTAATCATTGTCATTTCTTCCCAACTACTACTCATCCTGCCTCCAGTTCACCTTTCTTTCCAGCACAACCTGTATACCCATGTTTAATGACCTTCTTCAAACATGACATACCTAACATCGTTTTTCAGCTCAAAAATGTCCAGTGCTTGCCATTGTCCTCAGGATTGATTCTTGATTCTGTAGCTGGATTTTCTAGACCTTCCTTAGCTAGTCTTTATCTGTTTAACCTAGGTTCCCACTCTGCACTTCTGTTGTGAAAATAGGGCAAGTAAAGTTGAACGGTTCTATGAAGACCTACAAGATCTTTTAGAACTAACACCCAAAAACGATGTCCTTTTCATTATAGGGGA